>CM052898.1:120211980-120299091 GCA_028534135.1 Potos flavus | reverse complement strand
TTCTAGAAACGTGTAATGGTAAAGGTTAGTATACTGGGAAGAAAGAAAAGCAAAGGATTTGAAATAGGTGATAAACATATCAAGAAACAAATACCTTTCTACAGGAATGTTATTTTAGGAAACTAAGTTTAGGTTGGACAAGAATTAAGCAAAGGATTTAAATCCTAAATATAGCCCATGTTAAAATAGAGGCAGATTTTGATATAAAGTAAGCATCTAAAAGCTTTAAGCTTTAGAAGAAAAACATGGTAACATCTGTGAAGGCACCTATTACGCTTCAACTTTTTATAGACTTTATCTCATTTAATCTTTACACCTTCATGAAGGTCAATATTACCACCATTTTATAGACAGAAAACTGAGGCTCTGAAAGGTCAAATAACTTGTCCAAGGTCATAGTTAGTGGATGGCTTGTTAAGTCTATTCAACTTCTAGCTGGGTCCTTTTAGAAGGTTACCTCTCCCTAGAAAAAGCATATCTAAAATTTGCAGTTATATTGGTTACTGGAACTATAAGAAAATAAAGAAATAAAGAAGCACCTTTCCATATTTCCTAAGAATTGGTATGCTGAAAATTCCGTGAGGTTGTAACTTAACTCACTCATCCCAGTGATAAGAGCTTTAGAGTCAGAAGAATTGGGTTTGAATCCTAGAATTCGTACATAAGGAGCCATATGATCTCGGGCAAGCCCCTGAATTCTTCAGGCTATAATCCAATATGTTAGTCTTTCATTCTATCTATTTATGAAATATCATTACTGGATGTTATGGTAGACATCCCAGGGACAGAAAGATACACAAAACTTTCTCTGTCCTCAGAGTTTATTTGCATTAAATCAATTTAGTTAAATCAAAATGACTTTCTACATTCTTAACACCATTCTTGTAGACTTCTACTCCAAGCAAGCAGGTACAGAAGGGCAAGTGCCCAGAGGGATGTAAGATAAAGGAAGAGTTCTAATAAGGACACTACAGATCAGAGGACTACTGGGAATAATTCTTCAAACTTTGTAGCCAGGTAATCCCACCCTGCAACACCTTCCTGTTCTCCTTTGTTACCACCCAAGGTGTAAGTAAGCATCTCTAGTTTAGAGTCTCAACCCTGTACTTCTCTGTGCATCCTCTTCCCTGACCCCATCTCCCACTCTCTCTTCCCTCTGAAACTTTCCCATTGGCCCCTCCTGTTCCAATTTCAATTTCTTGGCTGCATGCTCCCTCAACTTCCTTGAATGAATGAAACGACACAGATGACTTTTCTCTTTTTCTCTCCACTTACTGTCACCGTGTCCAACTAATCACCAAAGTCCTGTAGATATTTTCTTGTCAGGGAAAATTGTCAAAGACTTTGAAATGGGCAAAAAGAATACCGGGTATCCTTGCCTAGGGCACCACTCCCAGTTTACGGGAGACTTGCCTTGGTTTTGAGATATTTACAGCTGAAAATTGTAGCAAACGTCTAGTAATGCGACTGATTCTTGTCCATAGAAATGTAAATGAATTGAGTCTGGTGGAATGCAATGGATTATTAATGCTCTGTGGATACTGACTGGTTTTGCCCCTAGTTGCACATTCATTTTGGCACACCGTCATTCCTTATTGCCTATGTATATATGTGTTCTTGGAATCTTCCTTATAGCATCTTACTGGTTCCCTCATTAAACTAATGAGTTAAGTATAATATTTGACATACATTCATTTGATATGTGTATGAATCACTATTTTACCTTTTAAAAAAGTATCCTTTAACATTCTGAGTATCTCCGTAAATTTATGCACTTCTTTCCATCACAACAACCCTTTCTCACACAGTTCATCTTCACCGTTGCCTAGATTATTTTAACAACCCCCTAATTGTAGCTTTGTCTCCAGGCTCTCCATCCTATTCCATTCTCTCCATAGCCAGAGTGCTTTATCTAGCATGTAATTCTGAACATACTACTTAACTTTGTAAAATCTTCTGCTCCTAGAATAAAGTCCAACCCTCTTGGCATGATTTGCTTCTCTAGCCTCGTGTTTGATACAGCCCTGCAATTCACATTTCAATTCTTGGAATTCACTGCCCCCTCTTCTCTCACTTCTGGGCACTTGTGGTCCCCTTTGCATACAATGCACATTCCGGACCACCCCATTCCCACCCAGCTCTTGCTTGTTCTTTGGGGTTGTTGTTCCAGGATCACTCAAGTCTGGGTGAGATGCCCCACTTATGTCCTCCTCCAGCAGCCTATACTCACTGACCCCTTCACCCCCTCCCCCAACAGCACATACCTCTCTACTATAATGACTCTTTGACTAGCTCCCCTCCTAGACTGTAAGTTCTGCCAAGGCAGGTGCCACGGCTAAGCTGTTCTCCACTGTATCCCAATACATAGCACAGCATCCAGCACATAGCAGTCATTCAAGAACATATTCTGAAAGCTGTGTTCCCCACAGGGTCCCAGGATAAGAGAAACTTTCTTATACAAATCCTTCTCAAGATCTGGGACCAGGCCCACCCCTCTCCACCAAAAAAGCATAGGTTACGCTCAAATAGAATGCGTGGACTTCAATATTTGGCTTTTATTTTATGGAGTCAGAGTGAAATATTCAAGTCAACTGCTTTTTAAATTGTAAACAGTTCCATAAAATGGCCATCCCTAGGAGAGATGAAAGACGGTTTTGTTTGACTTTCTCTATGGCAGGGAAAAGGGAATGGGAGCACAAGAAAGCATGTGGAAGGGAAGAGAAGGCCAGAATCCCGTGACATGAGCACAGCACACACGCTCAGTCTTTAGTTGCATCCTCACTAGGTTCTATAAGGGTCCTCACTGTATCTATGGGGGGAAACTCAGAGGTGTTCAGTAAGGCACTGATAGCTAATAGATGGGACTGTCATGACTCAACTCTCTGACTTCGGAAGCCAAGCTGTTAATCACATTGAAAGAGTGGAAAACAGAGAGAAGTTAGAAAACCCATGTTTAGGCAAGATAAATTATTACCAAAGCTTGGTTTCGGTAGTACCTCAAGTACATGTTTTACTTTTGCTAGGGGTTTACAATTCTAGATTTCTCTTTGATATTCACATATAACTTGGAACAATTTTGATATGATTTAACACAGAGAGCATACTCTCTTATACTAATGTTAGTAAGGTCTTTCCTAAGAAGGTCAATTCCTTAACCAGTGGTCCCTTTTCGTATCTTATAACTCTGAAAGAACTAGTAAGACACACATTTTACAGCATAACATTATAAAAGCAAACTAACGGTATTATAAAAACTCGAGAAATAGAGAAAAAAAATAATTCCATCACCCTAACTTAAAAAAGTTTGGCGTACTTCCTTCGATTCTTTACTTGAAAAAGATCTTAGAGGTAACTCTGTGCTACTCTTGAAACTTTGACTCGTTTCTTTTCTCTTCCCAAAACATCATACACATTTTTCATCTGATTGCACAGATTACATCACCCTCATTTTAAAATGGCAGCATATATTCTATTAATTGGCTATTAACTATAGTTGACTCTGATTGTCTTGTTCCATAAAGTAATGAGAACAGTGGATTGGATTAGCGGATGCTGAACCACACAGCTCGTAGGAGAAATGTAGGGGTAGGTTTCTGGTCACAACATTTTCGTCAGCTGATCAATACATAACCTTGTTTTATGTGTGTTTCTATTTAAAGACACTTTACTCGATATACATCGTTGATTCATTAATGCTGAATTCATGGTCAGCAGCACAGTAACTCATGCCTCAACGAAGCACGTTTTCTCTGTAAGGCACATCCCAGCCTTCTTGCACCAAGAATACTAGGCAACACTTCACCACTGTGCTAGGGGCTATTTTATTTTTTTAAAAAAGATTTTATTTATTTATTTGACAGAGAAAGAGAGCACACAAGCAGGGTGAGCAGCAGAGAGAGAGAAACAGGCTCCCCCCTGAACAGGAAGCCCGATGTAGGACTCGATCCCAGGACCCCGGAATCATGACCTGAGCCGAAGGCAGACGCTTACCCGACTGAGCCACCCCGGCGCCCCCCCCCCCCCCCAAGAAATTGACTTTGAGAAGGCACTTGTTCACAGTATGAACATCAAAACGTGAGGGGAGAGAGTGTCACCTTGCTCCATTTGAACCGAGAGTGTGTATTTCAGGCACCTCAAATTTTTTTCTGTTCTGCACATGCCTGTCTATGAATGACTGTAAAAGCACCACAGGTATTGATTTGGGGGGTTAAAAATAAATTTTAGTGAGTAGGTGAATTAACAAATACACAATCTGCAAATAGTGAGTATCGACTGTATTTTCCTATTATTGAACAGTCAGGCTATTTTTCTATTAAAATAATTCTGTGATTAAATCTTTAGGCCTAAAACTTCCTCCTCTTTTAGGGGTATTTCCTTGGGAGAGTTACAATTTTGGCAAAGCCTACTTAATGCAGTTCTTGCAATGGCTCATGTTGAGATTCTTCAGATTGTCACTACTTACAAAGTGTGGTCCAAGGACTAGAGACATCAGCATCACTTGGGCACGAATTAGAAATGCTGACAAAAATCATCCAAGACTAAGTGAATCACAATCTGGTTTTTAACAAAATCCTAGGTGATTCCCATGCACATGAGAAGTCTGACAAGCTCTACTATAAGCAAAGGATTCTCACACTTGAGTACGCATCAGCATCAGCGTCGCCTAGCCAGCTTGTTAAGACACAGCTGCCTGGGCACCCCCATCCCCAGCATTTCTCATTCAGAACATCTGGGGGGTGGCCTGAGAATCTGCATTTCTAACCAATTCCCAGGTGACGCTGATGGTCCTGGTCTAGGACCACACTTTGAGAACCACCGTGTAAGCTGCTTCATGAGTAGGTCTCTTGCAGGATTGAAATTGCACTTTTTAAACTCGTAATACATCTTTTTTTCAGGGAAGGGGGGAAGGGAGGGAAAATAATCGATGCATAGCTCATCAAAAGAAATCCACACTAGGTGCTGTGGAGGCGAGCTAGCTAGCCAGGATGGTTGGACCTAGTCACGGCTGGAAGGGGGAGGCCAATATGGTTGGGTCAAGTCAACATGGTTGGGTCAACTGAGAAACAGAAATAAAGGGAAAAAATTGGGGTTTTTTTCTCTTGTTATTTAGGTACACATTCTACAAAATCTAACATTAAAGTATCTGAAAAAAAATCTTATGGAGTAGTTTTTCGCAAACTATATTTTATGAATTACATACAAAAATAGGATAATCTTAAGAATTTGCTTGGTAAAAAGTGTCAAAGAATTTTTTTTTTCAGTTTCCTGTGATAATATACAGCTGTGAAAGGATAGGTCCCCAAACCAGGCCCGCAAGCTTAGTTTCTGGGTCTTTGGCAAATCCTCAGCTGCAACCACCCAGGAATAAGCCAGAAGAGAGTTCTCTTAGAAGATGGAAGCCCTGAGACTACAGTTGCCTCATCCTGAGCCTTCAGGTCAATCCCCACACATAACTGTTCTCTGGCATAAAGACATCTCTGGGTACAAGACATATGCATCTCAGGTAAATCACAATTACCGTTTCACATTGCTCTTGAGCTTAGCGAAGCTTTAATGAAGTGTGTAGTCAGTCTCCGGGATAGGTACTCCCTTGGAGTGACTCCCTTTTCCTTACCCTAGGGACCCTTTTGCTCTGCATTAATAATGAGGTTCTCTTGGTCATTCCTTTTCAATTTCCAGACTTGGTTCAAGGCTTTTAGAATCTGGGTGGCTAGCTGTTCTTTGGTTTTTCAAACCACACCACAGCCTTTTAAATAGTTAGCAGGAAAAAGACGGAGGCCATTTGTAAGACCATCTGTGGCAAAAGCAGTTGACTCTAACAAAAGCCACTATCAAAGGTGTAAGATTCAGTTAAAGGAAGCCCTTATCATGTAGATAACTTTGCGATCAAAGGAGAGTTGGTAATGGGGAGTGAGTACTGTTTCCAAGTGTTATAATCTTTTCTCCAATCAGGACTTCTGCCATAACAGAAAATGTAAAGGATTAATGTGATGGTTTCTCTTTCTCAAAAAATCTACTCTGGTCTCTAGGTCTCTGAGAATACTTAAAGGTTAGATTCGAGCCTGGCTTTGATCATTAACATAAGCAGTATAAAGCAAATGTTCAGTTATTTTTGATTAGATAAACAGATGGAAGGGGTTCTGTTCGAAAATGGCCAGAAACAGGAGGAGGAAGATGGCGGGGGGGGGGGGGGGCGGGGAAGAACCTGGCAAAAGAGTACAATTACAATTTCTTTTCAAATTGGCTCTTGAGCCCTGGCAGCTGCGGTATCAGGTGGGTATTTCCCAGGAGTTTCTCTGCTTAGCAAAGATTTTAAATGAGTCTGTACTTTTTGGCCTAGAGTAGCGACTGAAAATATCCAAAGGTATATTGCATCTGTTTCTTCTTAGGTGCATATGTACTTGAATTTGTTATGTGAGAGGAAATAATTGGTGAGTAATTAGTAAAATGCTTAATCTCACTTTAATCAAAAGATTATCTTCCCTGGAAAAAGCAGTCACGGTTTTGTATTTTGGTGGGCTCGATCTCCCTAGTCTCAATGTTCCATGGTTATCCGCGCCTGCGGATAGCCTAATGTGTCCCACCGGAGGCAGGCAGGAAAGCCACCACAAATGCAGGCACAGCGCCTCGGGGGTAATAAGAAGCCTCGGTGGGCTTATTTCGCAAATTGAGCCCTCTTTAGTAATAGCAACTGTGACAGCCCTCTTTAGGACTCGAAAGGAGTCTTTTTTTTTTTTTTCAGGCTGGCTCCCGAATCCATTCTCTTTGATTTAAGATAGAAGCTGCTCTCCTCACTGCCACCTGCCCATGGTAAACCATCAGCCCAACCACAGGCTCCCTGGGCCCTGCCTCCCCGCCCCCCCTGGCCCCCCCCCCCGCCTTCTTTTTTCTTTCACCTTTCTCCAGTCCTTTATCTTTGCTATTTCCTAAGCCCTTCACCCTCAGTCAACTCATTCTTCTACTTCTCTGGCCTTTTTGGAATCTAGAGTTTCACTAAAATGTCCTCCTAGTACTGCTCAATTCAACTATTACCCCAGCCCAGGAATTCGGTACAAATTAGCAGATTGAAGACAATTACCATCTGTCAGTGGGAAGTCCTACATTTTTCCCCTAATTTTTAAACAACTAAAATTGCACAGTTACTACACCTTCTCTGTAATACATGATTGCTTTCTGCAAGATGGTTTTACCACACTGCTCCACATACACGTATTGTTCCTAAATGGAAGCCACTATCTGAAATTATTATAGCTCTTAGGACTAGACATGTGACCTCTCTCCTTGACTATTATACAGATGAAAAAGAATACAAGAAAAATTCTAGACCGATGAAATGAACACTAAAATGGAAAGGATGTTTTCTGTTTTATAATTTTTACAATTTATCTTTTTCCTTGACAAAAATCTGCAAACTCAAGACACCAATCCATCAACTAACTTGTTATTCAGAGAACTCTGGGAAGAATGATTTTCAAAAGCTAGGAACTCTCATACAAAATAACAGAATCTTATTTTTTCACAAAAATCTTGTTTTTTTCAGACTGGTTGTACCACTTATGGATTTAGTGGTTCTCATTTTCTTATTTAATATAGTCTTTCACTCTTCATCATGCTTCAGCCTGATTTAAAGAATGATAGGAGGTAGTGAGAGATGGACAGAAGGAGCCAATATGATCGATTTGCAGGACTCGATCCTAGGACCCTGGGATCATGATCTGAGCTGAAGGCAGATGCTTAAACTAATGAGCCACCCAGGCACGCTGAATTTTGCTTCTTAAGAGCACTAACAAAACTCAGATCAAAGAAAGGCTGTAACACACAACCAAACTAAGGTTATTAGATTATCTGTTGCCATATTTCCTATTAGCCCAGACCACCAGATCACCAGTCTAATGGAAGCTCTCTCTTGACCACAAAGAATAATGGCCAAGCCAAGTGACCTTTATATGGGCATGCCCAAAGGTGACAAGGTCAGATCTCATCAGGACTCTATTTCCTGCTTATGAGGAAGTCTGTGGGCAGATCTCAAAGTGACTTAACCTTTCTGCGTCTCACCCAGATATCTCCATCTGAAACACTTACGACATTTTCCCCTCCTCCTCAGCTGTAGCAGTATCCCATGGGGGCTAAACTGGTAGAAAAGTACTACCTGGAGTAAAGGTAGATTTTAACCAGATTGTCTTATAAATTGTCACTTGTCTGCTTGATGTTGGTAATAATGAGATTACTAAGAATGGTTACAATGTTAGAGTTAGAAAGGACATTTGAGATCACTAAAAAAAATGTCTTCATCTCATATTTTGAAATGAAAGCTGAAGACAAATTTTAAGAAACCCAGAGAATTGTCTTGCCAAGCATGACCTGATACTGCTACATAGGTACTTATTGCCTTAGTCTGATGCTTTTTCCATTGCCTCTTTGTGCCTTATAAGGCAGGCAAACAGAAAGCACATTGATTTTATCCATTTTAATATAAGTAATCTTTTAGATGAAGAAAGAAGGTAGGTATATGGTTTCATAAAAGAACCTCATTATTAAAACTCTACATGCAAGGGTTAGAGTCATCCTCTGTTGAAGGTGGTGCATGTGAATCTTCTGCTAAAGTGTAATAAGCAAATGATATTTAAGCCTCCACTGGTGGTTCTTTGCTTGATTCATCTGAGAACTAGAACACATCCTCCTCATTGACTATCACTCACCATGCGGCAATTCTCAGTGGTGACATTATGAAAGGACATTCCCCCAGCCCCCACTCCCACCCCACACCTACCCACATACTTAGAAGGATTTATCCTAATAGGGCAGCAAGCAAAATTTGAAAAAGTTTCCCAAGTACCACCTCTGCTCTGGCCTCTGCCCAGCAGAAAAATCACTAATCCCCCCAAAATGGTTCTCCTATAATACATAAATGTAGACAAAGAAGTGCCTACTCTGTGCCAGACACAGGCTATAAAGTGATGAACAGTGAATACTAAATATTCACTTTGAGTGTTAGTCCTAGAGCAGCTCTCTTTGTATACCTGTCGTGCCTGACTTGGTCAACCACTGACCCCTTGGTTTGATACTTCCTTAATTTCTCTGAATCTCTCTGACTCTATATCCACAAATACAGCATACAATGAAAAAGCCCTTTTTAAAAATTTTAATGAATTTTAATTTAATTGTTTTTTTAAGTAGCCTCCACATCCAACACACGAGGCTTGAACTCACGACCCTAAGATCAACAGCCGCATGCTCTACTGACTAAACCATCCAGGTGCTCTGAAGAAGTCCCTTTTTGACTTTACCCCACCCCCAGCACACTTTATTCCTCTTCCATCTTTACTCTTCTCTTTAACATTTATCACTGCCTAAACCCAATTTACTTTGTGTTTCCCCATAAAATAAGCCCCCAAGAGGGCAAGAATTTTTTTTCCCACTGCTATGTACTCAGTACCTAGAACACATACTAAATGCTCAAAATTTGTTTATTAAAAGAATGCCATCACTTTGACACCTGTCAGTTCTATATGATACATCCTCTTTCCCATGACAGTTTCCCTACCATTCCCTTCAATCATTCTCTCATCCCCAGTATACTGCTCCTCTGTCCTCCTAGGATTTTTCCTGAGGGCTATATCTAGGTAGAGCGTAGCTAGCGTGGGCTCCATGATTAACTGTCACATGACAATCTTCATTTACACATACCCTCTTATCTTCTACCACACCTGCTGTACCAACACTTAACCTTATATTACCCCCCACCATCCAACTTATCTTACTCCATTGTCCTTTTCAGAGCATTGCAAGAGAAGACCTTAGACCATTGCCATACCTCAGACTGTTCCTAGACCGAACCAATAACAAGTCAAGGTAGGCCTCAATGTTCAAATCCATGGTAAACAGAAGAAAGAGAATGGGGTGGAGAATTAGACCTGGATTTGAGAACTGGGTATAATATGCACTACCTGATGTCTTTGGCTGAGTCAGAAACCTTCTTGAGCCTCTTTTCTCATCATGGGGGGTAGCAGTACCTACTTCGTACCTCGAGGATTACATTTTAAATGAAATAATGTATGTGAAAGCTCCCAGATTTCTAAGCCTGTAGAAGTTGCTTAGTAAGTGTCAGCTCCTTCTCTTCCTTTAATGTATCTCACTAACCTCTTTGAAAATGACTAACTCCTACTTAGCAAGAAAATCCATGCTCTCTGGTATGAATCTTAATTATCCTCTCTTCCCTCCTTCCCATATAGAATTGTGTCTTCACTCTGTTTTCTTGAATCAGAAGTAGTGTTCCTCTTCTTTTTAAAACTAACCCTCTATTCATGCAAATAGTTTTCACCCTGGCTGCACATTAGAATCATCTGGGGAGCTTTTAAAAAATGCAGATGTCTGGGCCCCAACACAGACCAGTTAAACATGATTCTCTGGAGGCAGGAGCATGGTATCAGTATTTTTTTTTAAGTTCCCTGGTAGGGTGCCAAGACAATTCAATGGGAGAGAGAACAGTCTTTTCAACAAATATTGCTGGAACTGGATATCCTCATTCAAAAGAACGCAGTTGAACACTTCCTTATACCATGCACAAAAATTAACTCAAAATGGATCATAGACATAAATGTAAGAGCTAAAACTATAAAGCTCTTTAAAAAATAGGGATAAGTCTTCATAACCTTGGATTAGGCAAAGTCTCCTTGGATAGGACACTAAGAACACAAGAAACAACAACAAAAGTGAAGAAACTGAATTTCATCAAAATTTTTAAAAAGGGGCACAGCAAACAATATCACCAAGAAAGTAAAAAGACATCTCACAGAATGAAAGAAAATATTTGCAAACCATATATCTGATAAAGAACTTGTATCTAAGGGCGCCTGGGTGGCTCAGTGGGTTAAAGCCTCTGCCTTTGGCTCAGGTCATGATCTCAGGGTCCTGGGATCGAGCCCCACATCAGGCTCTCTGCTGGACATGGAGCCTGCTTCCTCTCTCTCTCTGCCTGCCTCTCTGCCTCCTTGTGATCTCTCTCTCTGTGTCAAATAAATAAATAAAAATCTTAAAAAAAAAAGAACTTGTATCTAGAACATATCAAAGACTCTTAAACTCAATAATAAAAAGAGAAATAAACTAACTTTTTAAATGCGCAAAGGATCTGAATAGACATTTCTCCAAAGAAGAAATACAGAGGGCCAATAAGCACATAAAGAGATGCACAACATTATTAACCATTAGGGGAATGTATACGAAAACCACAAGGAGATACCACTTCAAATTCACTACGATCGCTCTTATCAAAAATAGAGACACTATGAAGTGTTGCCAAGGTTGTAGAGAGATTGAAAGCCTCATATACTGCTGGTGGGAATGTAAATGGTGCAGCTGCTTTGGAAAACAGTTTGGCAGTTCCTGAAAATGTGAAACATATAGTTATCATAGGACCCAGCAATACCACAGCTAGATATATACTCAAGAGAAATGAAAACATAAAAAGTTCACACAAAAACTTGTATGCAAATGTTCATAGCATTATTCATAACAGCCAAAAAGGAGAAACAACCCAAATGTCCATTAACTGATGGATGGGTCAGTAAAACATGGTATGTCTGTACAATGGAATATTATTCCGCAATAAAAGGAATGAAGCCTTGATGTATGCTGTAATATGGAGAACTCTGAAAACCTTATCCGAGTGAAAGAAGCTAGTCACGAAAGACAGTATGTTATATGATTTCATTAATATGAAATAATCAGAATAGGCAAATCTCTGTATAAAGAAAGAAGATTAGCGGTTGCCTAGGGCTGGGGGGGGGGGGGCTGAGGGGAAATGAGGAGTAACTGCTAATGTGTATGGGTTTCTTTTTTTTTATAATGATGAAAATATCTTAAAATTGATTGCAGTGATGGTAGAACAACTCTATGAACATACTAAAAACCACTGAACAACAGAGACACAGAAAGTTCCCCAGGTAATTCCAATCTTTACAACACTATATGTGCATGGTATCTTACCTTCTAGATTCCTTAGTAGGAAATATGGAATCTTCTAAATCTTTCTCTCTTCCCATATTCTTAAGGAATAACCGACATACAGCAGGAGGGTGATAGCTCTTAAATGACTTTTTTTTTTTTTAAGTAAAGGAGTGTTCTTGGTGAATGCTTTTCATTTTAATCAAAATTACAAGAGTCAGGCTGCTATCTGGCAGCATTGGTCATCTTGGCTATCTTCATTCACTTGAGCTCCCCAAGCAATTAATTCAGCTGTAGCCCCACGAGAGAGGGTAGGTAGGTAGACAGTGCAAACCAAACTGACCGGTTCTGCCATCCAAAGTATAGTTGTCCTCTACCAGTGGATATGGCCTCTGGCCCTTTAGAAACCATACTTTTGACAGTTCCCCAGGAGAGGGCTCTGGTTTGACTGACTTTGTTTACTAAATAAATTAATTCCTACTTCTGGAGTAGCTTCAATTTTGAAACAGAAAGCCATCTATTGACAGTCACTGATACACAGGATTTTATTGTTTGATATTAAACAATTAAGAGTTATTGTGTTTTTTTTCCCTACAAGTACACTATACAGGAAAATAAATATAATCTAGAATACAACCACCAGGAGTGGAGAGAGAGGGAGATTCTGTATCTATTCTGTGCCTTAAAGGGATAGTTTTACTTTAATAAATGCAAAGTACGGACTGTATTTCTTTCATAGAAATAAACCCCTCTTGCCAAAACGTATAGAAAAAACAGCGTCTGATGAACACTTCTCGAGTTTGATTATATAAACACATTTTTTAAAAAGAAAAAAACCTAAGAATTCAGTCTTTTGATCTAGCAATGATCTAGACTTCGGTAATTTGAAGTAACTTTGCAATTGCTACTTTCAACAAAGTCTGAAGGTACACAGGAGAAGAATGATGAAGTAAGTCTAGATGCTTACAAATACAGGGAAATTGTGTCATTTGTTCAACCCAGCATATAAAAAAAATAGCAAAATATGAAACCATAATTGTCTGAGTAGAGGACAAAGATCTGATTTAGAATGAGGCAGAAGTTTTCCCTTCTACAGCTTTAGTGAATTCAGATGCACTCAGAAAAACAAAATGAATAAGGGCAATGTCAAGATAAGAAACAAAAGAAAACTCCAAAATCTCAGGTTATTTCGAATGAGTTTACAGTGGAAAGATTCACGAATAATCCTCAAAATAGATCACGAGAGTCCTAATTTAGAAGCCCTATTTCATGAGAAAAGATTATAATAGGAAAAATCTCAAAACTAAGTATTGATTGGGGCACCTGGGTGGCTCAGTGGGTTAAGCCTCTGCCTTCGGCTCAGGTCATGATCTCAGGGTCCTGGGATCAAGCCCTGCATCGTGCTCTCTGCTCGGCAGAGAACCTGCTTCCCCCTCTTTCTCTGCCTGCCTCTCTGCCTACTTGTGATCCCTCTCTCTGTCAAAAATAAATAAAAAAATAAAATCTAAAAAAAACTAAGTATTGATTATACAAGGTATACATGACAAGCCTGGATGATAAGAACTTAACAGACATTTCGCTTTCCCTCTCACTGGAGACCAGTACCAGTGAGAGGTACACACTGCCGACTAGAATATAATTTGCTCCAAGTGAGGGAGGTGGAAAATGCTATTAGGTTAAGGTTATCTGGGTTGAGGAGCTGCCCCAGGGCAGGACATGTCGCAGTGTCCCATCCCTCTTCTTTATCATCCCAACTTTCACCAGAATATAATCCAGAACCTTGGAAAATAAATTCAATCACAAATACTAACTTTTTGTTAAAACTCCAAGCCAAAGTATCAAACCAACTTAATACATGGAACATATCAGAACTTTTCCATGTTTGCCAAGCACAGCGGAATAAACTATTTTCAGCTGGGAGTTCATCTTCAGAAAACATTCATGTGCATTTCTATGCAATATAATTATGGACTATATTAGGAAACCACTTCTTAATTTTCATTCGGGGATATTTCACCCATCAGAATTTAAGGATCATTCCCCTTTTGCCTCTGGTGCAGGCTTTTAAGTTTTTGAAAATATAAATAAAATGCACAGAGTGACAGAAAGAGCCCTAAAGATGTATAAATACACTCCTGTGACTCCCATAATAAAAAGCTTTTGGGGGGGGGGGAATGATCAGACAAGTATTTATCTTCCCCAAATTGCAAGCTCAAGACCCTGACTGGTACACAATTATGACACAAAGGGGAGGTGAAGGGTGACACACAACAGAAAGGGCGGCAGAAAGGAAGACCAGAGCTCAGCAGGCTGGAACCTGCTCTGTCTAGCTGGCCCAGCTTCCCCCGGCACCTTTCTGGTACCAGTTCGGGGCTTCGCCTCTCACGCGACCCACATCCTCTTCTCCGAGAAATGAATCTCCCTTTAAGGAAAGCCAAGCCCGCATCCAGAGGTAACGTGCAGAACCGTAAACGAAAAATGTCCACGTCTAGCAAGCAAGCAGACGAGCAAAGGGAAAACCAGCTGTCAGTTTCGGAGGCTCCGAGCTCTAACGGGGTTTCAGGTTACTTCTTTGCCTCCGTCTCCCGCTCTGTCTTTCTCACCGAGTCTCCCGCAATAATATCAGCTTTCTAATCAACTCAAATCTCAAATACCTTCTCCATCTGTCCTTGTGAAATAAATGCTGATGAAACAGAAAAAAAGAGTGTGATACTCACAACAATGAAGAATTCCTACACATGCTGTTCCATTTTCTTGCTTTAAAAAGATGGAAGGTTAATTTAAAAAGCCTTGCAGAATTAGAAAAATAAGGGGGAGGGGGATTCCACCCACACAATCCTCCAGCCCACCGCAAAGAAGCCCAAAGGCTTGCTGACGTCACAGATTCATGAATGGATGTAAATTGGGCTGGTTTAGGATTCCGCACAGACTTCGCTGTGGTGTGTGCCATGAAAAAGAAAGGGAGGGTCCAGAGCAGGCCTGACCAATAGGCTTCAGGCACTCATGGCCTGCCTTCTTTTAGGAGGAATCTGGTCACAGAATAAACAGAGCCCGCCAATCAGGCGTCTGCCACTGCCTTAAGACAGACTGGCAGCTTGAGGGGGTGCGGGGAGGAAGGGGGGCTGGCGGGGGACGTGTGTGTGTGTGTGTGTGTGTGTGTGTGTGTGTGTGTGTGTGTGTGTGTGTGTGTGTGTGTGTGTGTAGCTGTGATAGTCATGAAAACATTTTATTGCTATTGAATGAGGGAATCAAAATAGAATTTCAGTGGAATCGGGGCTACCAAAAATGCATATAGAAGAATCCCATTCTTTTATTCATTAGAGCTGTTTTCTTTACTCCTTATACAATGTGATAAAAACAAATCGAAGTCAGGGAAAGAGTTCCTAAAACTAGTGACCAGTAAGAAATGTCTGCCCTGCTCACCAAGGCTTGTAAAAGAAAAACAGTCGGGAAATATTAGTGGGAACAACCTAGTGATTAAGAAATATAAATATATAAGACAATATTACATAAACGTAATTTTTTTAGAACAATATCATCTTGCTCACCTTTGTGATGCATCAAAGTGAGTGTGGAAGAGCAATGCTGCATTTAAATAAGGTAGGTAAATATTTCCTCATTAAGACACAGCTCCAAAAGAGCTCTTAATGATTCTTAGAGCAAATTTTGGTTTTAATAAGATGCCTTACTATAAACAGCTATATTAAATTCAACCAAGAGCTTCTGACATTTAAAATTTTACTTCTAATTTAAAAAATTTTACCAGCTTTGTTGAGATATAATTGATATATAAAGAAATGCACATATGTAACTTGTACAACTGGATGAGGTCAGAGTTATGCAAATGCCTGCAACACCATAGCCACAGTCAAGGCAGTAGACATATCAGAGGGTTTTCTTGTGTTCCTTTGTGGGTTTTTTGGTTTGTTTTTATGGTAAGACTACGTCACATGAGATCTACCCTCTTAGCAAATTTTGAAGTGCACAATTTAAGACCACATTGTTAACTATAGGCACAATGTTGTGGAGCACTCGTCTAGTGAAACTGAAACTTCACACCCATTGAATAATAACTCCTACTTCCCTCTCCCCCCCATCTCTGGCAACCCCTATCGTATTCTCTGCTTCTCCGAGTTTGACTCTTTTGGGCATCTTATAGGAGTGGAATCATACAGTATTTGTCTTTTTGTGACTGGCTTGTTTCACTTGGCATAATGCCCTTCAGGCTCATCCACGTTTTCCCAGATGACAGAATTTCCTCTTTTTAAGGCTGAATAATATTTCATTGTATGTATGCACATTTTCTTTATCTGTTCATCTGCCGATGGACACTTGGTTGTTTCCATATGTTGGCTATTGTGAATGGTGCTGCATTGAACATGGGAATGCAGGTATCTCTTGGAGATCCTGATTTCAGTTCTTTTCGGCATATGTCCAGAGATGGGGTTGCTGAATCATATGGTAGTCCTATTTTTAATTTTATGAGGAATCCCCATACTGCTTTCCACAGTTGCTGCACAATTTTACATTCCCACCAACAGTGTACAAGGGTTCTAACTTCTCCAAACCTTGCCAACATATGTTATCCTTTTCTAAATAGTAGCCATCCTAAGAGGTGTGAAGTGATATCTCACTGAGGTTTTACTTTGCATTTCTCTGACAATTAATGATGTTGGGCACCTTTTCATGTGCCTATCGGTCATTGGTATGTCTTCTTTGAAGAGAGGTCTATTCAAGTCCTTTGCCCATTCTTGACATTGGTTTTGGCAATAATTTCTTGAGATGACACCAAAAGCATAGGCAACAAAAGCAAAAATAGACAAGTGGGACTATATCAAACTAAGAAGCTTTAATCAACAGAATGAAAAAGCAACCTACAGAATAGGAGAAAACATTTGTAAAACACATATCTGATAAAAGATTAACTTTTGAAATATATAAGGAACTCAGAAAACACGATAGTACAATAAATAAATCACGACATTTCTTTACTCTTTATTTTAAAAATGTTAGACGTTACACAAAAGTGGTGATTAATATAATTCACTGCCCCTAGACCCCATCTTTTCACTTCATGATTACCAATACTTTACTAAAACTGATCACAACTTTTTTGAACTTGGGAAGTCCTTGAACCACAACAGTGGTTAATATAAGGCTTCCGTTATGAGGTGTCCAGTGGCCAAGAACATTCTGAACAGAGATCTTCCTCTATCTCTTAATCAGATTATTTGTACAGCTGAGAAGAGAGTGGTTACCTGCTCTGTGTGCCTATGGAGGGTTCAAGCCGGACACTAGTGAGTACCGTACCCTGCTTAGCTCATTTGGAAAAACAAAATGCAACAAAACACCTCCAGGACTATTCTACACACAGCAAAGAGGTTCGGGGCACTGTTCTATATACTCGAACAATAGAATATCATTGGCAAGTAACATATTCAACGAATTTCTCTAAAGGAGCTTACTGTGGAATATCACTATGGAAAAGATAGACCAAAAAGTTTACCCCTGTAAGATAGGAGTGCTCAAGACAAGTACAGGACTGGTGCATTCCTAGCAGTCCTGAGTGTACCACATTGGCTTATATCAATATGTTCATAGACCAAGATTATTTTAGAACCCATAAATGGAGAGGAATTAAGAATATACATCTCTGTTTTCTTTTAACAGCAATCAAAACTAACCGGGACACACTAAAAGAATCAGATTTATTAGAAAATAATCGTTTTTCTTCCAAAAGTTGGTCTGTATTTATTTTCCAACATAATACAGACTAACTAATAGAAGGAGGCAACCTTTTCGTGGAACATGTCAACAAGATGGCCAACTCTGTTATGGAAGCCAACGATTTGCTATAAGGTTTGACAGCAACACCATCACTCAACTAGTCCACCAGGAAGGAGGGTATTCTCTGGTGCATTTCAAAAAAACAGTCTACAAATGGTTCTAAGCCCACCTAAGAAGTGGGCTCTATATGTAATCTGGCAAATAAAAACAAGCTGGCTCTATGGACTTGCCATTTTAGTAAGATGAACTTGATCTGGGTTAACGTGCTTCCCTGTACCACAGAAATATCAACAGGGCCAACAACAATTTCTCCTCTTGAAAATCATGTGAAATCTTTGGGAAGATAAGTTATCCTCCCCAATTACAGAAACTGTAGAGGTAATTCTTGGAGGAATTGTTGTTTTGGGAACAGAAGGAAGGTAGGGAGGGGGGCCATGAGAAATGTACATTCTAGAGTAGCACTGCCCAAAACTTCCTGCAATGATGGAAATGTTCTATAATTTACACCAATACAGTAGCCACATGTGACTGTTTAGCATTTAAAATGTGGCTAATGTGATTGAGGATCTGAACTTTAAATTATATTTCAGTTCATTTAAATGTTATTTTATTTTTATTATGTCCAGTTAGCCACAATATAGTACTTCTAAATTTTAAAATAAATAGTCCCATGTGGCTCGCTGGTGGCTATTATATGGGACACTGCAACTCTAGAGATATCAAGCCAAGTCCCATCATCACAAGTAATTTTTAATTTCAGCATGTGGGCATGCTAAGTGTGGAGGACTACAAAGCCATTATCAAGGTGAGTAAGTGCTTTTAAGAATCAAATGAACCTCTTCAAATCTCAGTAATGACTGGAAGACAACTCTGGTCTTGATTCCCAAGAAGATATTCAAATTTCATTATTAGAAGACAATCTAAGAATAGAAGTTAAGGTATAATTATTCTGCTGTTTAAAACTATGAGCTATTCTAGGATTGTTTTTTAAGAAAAAAAAATTTTTAAGGCAAATTACTCATTTAAGCCAGAATCTAAGAGAAGTTCAAAGTATAATGACCCAGTGACAATTTTTGTCAGAAATACCATAAAAAAGAAAGAGGATAATGACCTCGAGGCTAATGCATAAAGATTCAGATTTCTTCCGCAGGCATGAGTGTGTAGTAGTTAAAAGCTAATAAAGAGATCTGGGTTCAAATCCTGACTCTGCCACTTATTAGTTTTGTAAGTTCAGGTAAACTAGAGTTTCCGTGTTCTCATTACTAAAATGGGGATAATAACAGGCCATGCCTATTATGTGAACATTAATACATGAGACAACTAGCACAGAATCTGTAGTATAGAAGATACTCAGCAAATGATACTGGTAGTTGTTTTGTTTTATTGTTGTTGTTATTCAAACACCACGGGGCCTTCTAGTCTCAGCAAGGGAAATTTCAACAACTGTGCAGATCCAGGGATTAAAAAACACAGAGAAAAACACAACATCTTTATTTTGCTTATAATAAACTTGAACAGATCTTTGTAAGAAATTCTTAAAAAATATGTACAAGGGACACATTTTCCAAAGAAAAGTTCATCCAAATCATTTTCCTTTGGGAGACTGGGGAATACTCTTCGAGGTACTGCAGCTGAGGAGGGGGAAACCCTCAAGAGGTTAAGCTAGGTGACCAAAAACTCAGTTCATCAAAAAAAAAAAAAAAACAAACAAACAACCAAACAAAAAAATAATGCTAAAATTTCCCAAGAAAACCTGTAGTTTATGTACAATCATTTGAACTGATACAGAAAACAACCTACTAGGTGGGAACACTGGTTGAAATTGTTTACTTTCATATCAGAATGTTAACTCTAACTTTCCCTTTTTTCAAAACGTATGGTTTGATAGTGTGGATAGCAATGTCAATATTCAATATTCAAATTTCAATATTCAAAGATTGCAGCAAACTATTACTTCAATTTTTTTGTTGTTGCTGCTGTCTAGTTCCATTAAATGCCTAGCTGAGAAAGTGATTTTTAAGCAACATCTAAGGGAAAAAAAATTCTTTTAGGTATCACGAAAATGTGGGTGCCTGGGTGGCTCAGTCAGTTAAGTATCACTAAAATTTATCCTTGTATCAAGGGAGGTAGATGGGTCATCACAAAGCTACCTGTTACCTAAAATATCATTAGCCTAGTGTCTCTTAGCAGAATCATTGTCACAGCTTTCATGTTATGGCCTTGCTTTTATCAAGAATTATTATAAGGAACAGCAATATTGTTTCTGTGTCGTCCATTACCTTGCATGATGTCTCATATACCAGCAGTCACACGAAGAATTCGTTATAGAGCTTAATACCAGGGAAAAGTTTTTTGTTCTTGAAAAATTATTAGGCACCCACATTTTGAATAACAACAGTGTAATCCATTGAATTTCCATTTTTGTCCCTGCTGGTGGGAAGCTCAAAGCCAACTTTATGCTCAAATCTGTCTATCAATCAATCTATATATCTATACCTATTTTAGCTTTCGTGGTTAGCATATTTGCTTTCTCCTCCCTGCTTTGTGTTTGATTTCCCTTTTACTGGCCTTATTGTATATATACTTCATGGTAAGGACTACAAATCCGTTTTGAAACAGACTATAAATAAAAATATACACTAAACACTTATCTATTAACTTTTAAAAAGATGAAAGTCTGATGTCCATAAATTCTACAATCATCTTTATGATAAAAGAAAACCCTAAAGGTACACATCATTATGGCAAACTTTGAGTTAAATGGATTTGAAGTCTTTAATATTTTTTTATCAAAGTATAATAAAACATCTAGTCAGCTGGAGAAAAGCAATTGTTTAGAGATTTTATGTGCTATTTAGAATAAATCTTAAGAGCTTAATGAAGTTTTAATGTATTATCCCTATCAAAAGGATGACTACAAACGAAGAATGTAAGAATTCTTCTCTGATTAATAATGAAGATGCACTGAAATAAATCAAAAGCAAATGGATTTCTCAATTAATAAAATATTTAGCATCCCTGAAATACACCATTCCATAATATACAAATTCTGGCAAGGTATCATAAACCTAACCTTTGTGGGGCTAAAAATAATATCTTGAGTTTGTAAAGGCCCTTTCCATGTTAAAAGAGTAAAAGGAAAATTTGTATATTACTTCGCTCATCTACAGAGCGAATATATAAATAATATATAAATTACTAAAATCATGCTACTTCTGAGAGGCCAGGTAAACCATCTAACTTCTGTTCTTCTGCACATGTTTTAATTTCCCCCCTTCTTTAGCTAGATATGGGTTGACATTTCCACCTTAGCTTCATAGTGCAAGCAAGAGAACTGAAGAGCAAAACATAGGAATAGCAAACATCTGCCATTTTGTTTTTAGTCTGCTCCTGCATCTTCTGCATTGAGAACACTGTCTCTCCACCGCTCTCAGTCCAAGTGGTTCAGAGAGGGCCGCAGCCACCTGAAGCAAGGGCTCCTAGAGTGAACACATGGCACAGAGCTGGCCATGGCTTTTGGGCTAAAATATCTTCCTTATATAAGTGTGTTCTTTTAACGTATAGGATACCTAAATTGTTTATAACAAGTCTGGTCATAGACATTTTTTATAAACAATCTTGTATTCCACTTTACAATTTACAAAGTACTTTAAAATAGGGTAGATATTAGTCCTGTTTCATATGTGAGAAAATTAAAGTTCAGGAAGATTGGCTCATCTAATCTAATCTAGCTCTATCTAAATTCTATAACCTACTGACTCTACTTTTAAATTCTATCCATGACCCCTTGTCCCTACCCCATTAAAGACCTGTCTATATTCATTCAATGACTAAAAATTAAAAGTGAACTAAAAAAGTGAAAATGCAAAGATGAAAAAGCCAGGTTTTGGTCTCAAGGAGCTTTGGTGAGATGAACCACTACACAAATGGTGAAAATGCTAAATCAGTGAGGTAGACAGGGATGTTTTACTTGAGGTTGTAGAACAATACTAGAAGGAAGTTAACTGACATTTGCGGTTGAGAATATTCTTGCTTGCATGGGACTATCCTACATACTGAAAAATGTTTAGCACTCTCCATGCCTATACCAGCACCAGTCTTTGTCATAGCTTAAGGCAAAAAAAAAAAAGTCCCCCATGTTGGTCTCCCTAGGCACTAGGGGATTGGGACTGTCCTACTTTGAGATCTACATAAGCTGTAGAGTGGTGCTCTCTGCTGCCCTCTGTTGGCACACAGAGGTAAGACCAAAGCCCTTAACAGAAAAAGGTGTCCTGTCCTTTGGAGAAAAATGTCCCAAGAGCAAAGGAGCAAAGACATGTGGTGCTGAGGCTCAGTGAAGGCTCTGGGAATGTCAGGTGAGGCTGAATAAAGGCTGGGAGCCACTCCTCCTGGTCCAGACCATAGCCAGTATTTGCCGTTTGTCTTTGGTAAGTTGGCATGTTTGTAAAGAGAATAAAGGCTTGTCCTTATACAAACACACACTGTCCTTATGCTGCAGTTTGCCCAGGGCTTGAACTAGGCCTTCTCTTTCTGATACAATGATTATTTAGGACTGGGTGGTTACAGTCAGTTATAAAAAGGAGGCAAACTGGAACTGGGCCTCGAAGAGGAAGGATTTGGGGAAACTGGGTATGAAAGAATCAGGACAGTTGTTCAAAGATAGTTTTTATCAGGATGTCTGGGTGTCTCAGTGATGATTCCGGGATCCTGGGATCTAGTCTGGCATCGGGCTCCTTGCTCAGCAGGGAGCCTTCTTCTCCCTCTGCCTGCCGCTCCCCCTGCTTGTGTTCTCTCTCTGACAAATCAATAAAGAAAAATCTTGAAAGAAAAAAAAAAGATAGTTCATATCAAATGTAAAACGGGTAAGGCACATACTAGTATTTTTATTCCAAGACAAGATTATAAGTGTACAAGAGCAGTAGCTATGGAACTGGAAGTCAGAGTGGATAACATGTTAATATGGAGACAAAACTGGCCTGTTTTTTTTTTTTTTAGATTTTATTTATTTATTTATTTATTTGACAGAGAGAGATCACAAGTAGGCAGAGAGGCAGGCAGAGGGAGAGGGGGAAGCAGGCTCCCTGCTGAGCAGAAAGCCCGATGCGAGGCTTGATCCCAGGACCCCGAGATCATGACCTGAGCCGAAGGCAGAGGCTTTAACCCACTGAGCCACCCAGGCGCCCCAAAACTGGCCTGTTTTTAAAAGGAGTCTTACACGACTCTCTGTAAATAGGCTCACACTACACATATTCACACTCAGACCATAGCCTGTTGTTTATTATTAATACTAATGAAGGGAACAGAGAAGACAGAGCCCAAAACTATTTCAGGGAAGTATGTGTTTTAAAGTTTACTCATAACTAGAATGATAGGTGGTATCTAGGGAATACACTTAAAATCAAATAATGAAGCCACACTGGAAAGCTCTTGGTTTTCCCTTACATGTAATCATGCTACCCCAAAACAGGGTAATACCATCTTTACTACTAGTAGCAAAAGATAGTAGCTGCTACTAGTAGCAATCTGCTCCCAATCAATCTATCTACCTATCTATACATATTTTAAGAATTTTACTACCTCATAGGTTCCAAATTATTCTCCTCAACTAGACTGAGAATTAAAGTTTTACATGTAATATTCATGAAACAAGCAATAAGTAGATAGAGCAGGATATTGGTGGGAGTGGGATGAACATAGTGGTTACTTGATGCCCTGAAAAATCAATATATAAATCAAATATACACATTTTTGTTGAATGCCATATATGTTGAAGACACCTTGACATGTGCTGGGGGGTGTGTATTTATTGGGATAAGTCACAGATCCCAATCTCAGCCTATTTCATTAAATAAGATAGAAGCACAATCAGCAGCAAAATAAATATTGTTATGTGTGGCTTAACATCATAACAGAATGTGGAGTCTATCCCCCAGTATTCGATCTCTTCTCTTTCCTTTTAGGGTTAGAACCCTTACCCCACCCCTACTCTTAAAGTTTTAGGTGGGTGCATGCTATGCTGCTCAAGACTTCATTCTCCTGGCTGTAGATGTGACCACATGACTGAGTTCTAGCCAGTGGGATGAGAGTGGAAGCGAGGTGTGAAACTTCCAAGTTTTCTTATCCAGGAAGCAAGGCTGCTGATCCTGGACTCTCTTCCTTCCTATGCTGAATCAGCTTCCACCATGCAGTTGGTAATACCCCCAGGCAAGAGCGGAGCAACAAAACCATTAACTTTGGGCTTTGGATGTTCTAGTGAATCAGAGTCCTCTATTTGTATGGAAATACCTGCCAACTTGAGGATTGTTAATGAAGGCCGAAATAACAGTCTTCCTTTTCTGAGCCACCAAATTTTGTTGAGACTGTTACGGCTGTTTAGCCTGTATCCCAACTAATGTATCTTGTTACCTGGTGTTATATGGCTATTTCCTAAATGAGACAAAGAAGAAATGATTGTTCCGGACATCTGGAGAAGAAATACTGACTCAGAGGATCAAGGACCTGGGAGAAATTTTAAAAGTCAAATCTACTCTGTCTCCTTCTTTTTTTTTACATATGAAGAAATTGAGGTTCAGAGATTTGTCTATTGTCTTGAAATTTGTGCCAGAGCCAGGAATTGATCCCAGGTCTCCTGAGTGTTTTTGTAGTACATCATCCTGTCTGTCTGTAAGATCACAGTGACCAGGAATGCTACCTCTTTCTTTTCTTGACATGGTTAAGACTCACTCAGTACTCCTGGGACATAGAATACTGTCCTCAGTTCTAAAGGAAAGCCAGCAAGAATTTTTAAAAGACACACGTTTTGTCTCAAAGGTATCTGAAATCTAACACAAGAGAAAATTCTAGAATAACTAGATGGTGCTACTAAAACAAGGACAAAGAAACAAGAACGTAGACCCAAACAATTAGTCAGCGACTCAACGAGCTCTAAGTGGAAATAGTCATACAAGTATTATAGAAGCAGTTTACTCCTGATAACAAGTCCTTTGAAATTCAGAAAATATGACTGAAGAATACTTGAATCAATTCTTAAATGCTTTATTGAAACCTGATTAAACATGCCGGGGCCTGAAAATATATTTTTGATTCTTACAAAATTTCTTCTTTTCCCTTAGCCAGGAAGTTTTAATGCTTTAATCTTTTAAAAACCATCCCAAAGCCTTCAGCCCAGGCATCTCTTCTGGGTTTGCTAGTCAACAACAGCCATTCTGTTCCTCTCTGGGAAGCTATACTCTTGCTGAGGAGGAAGAGTTAATGCATATGTCATTGTAGGCACACAGTCTGCTCCAGAGCACGAAGAAAGGGGGACGTTTTGAGGAGATGTGAAAGGAAAGAATGCAAGGAGGGGGTTGCTCTGAGGTAGTTAATTAACTTCATTTAGTCATTCATAAAAAGTTGCTGTGCACTCGAGCTGAGATCTGGTGATAAATACATAGTCCCTACCCTGAGGTACTTTACAGTCTAGACTAGAAACTTTCCTTTCTTATTACATGTTTACAGAGAGAGTTTGAGCTGGGATGGAATTAAGGGTGAAAGAATGCTCCCTCCCCTTTGCCCCTCAAAAAACACGCCTCAATCTTTGGAGTTGGAAAAACCACTCCTGACTACCTTCGCTTTGTTCCTGAATCCTATTCTGTTCTTTTTCATTCTGAGGCAATCTTAAGAAAAGGTAGACTAGGAAGCCATTGCGTACAGTTCCGTATTTTTCCTATAGCGTCTAGTTGAGAATAATGTGGTCTCTCCGGCATCAAAATCATCATTAGCTTTCAATTAGCCATAGTAAGCAAGTGTTCCTGTTTCCCCTCAAAACCCACAACCGCAGGGCTTATCTTATAGCCACCCCTCCTGGCCTACAGAACATGATAGCCACCTGTCATTGTAGTCTGGAAACAAAAGCAGGAGGGTTCCCCAGCCCCCTGCTGCGCTGTTGGTTGCCCCTGTCCTGAAAGGATCACAGACGATGCTTATTCAACTTATTCAACTTCGGAGGGCGTATTAAGATCTAAAGAAAATGATTACGAACACTCTTGAAACATGTATTGGCCGTGAACTTTTAAATTAGCAAAGCGAGGCCCCACTGAAGACCACCCATAATGAAGGAAGGAGTGGCCTAAAAAGGCCACATTTTCTTAGCACGTCTTTTTAGTGTATTAAATTACTCAAAGCTCCATATTAAATGGTCATCGTTCAAAAGGCCGCTCCTCTGGAAAAGAGGCTGGTGTCTTGCAGTTATTCTCACTATAAATATAAGAAGAGGTGTGTGAGGGGAGAATATGATTCCAGGAAAAAAAAAAAAAAGTAAAACATAGTCTAATTAGTCAACACTGCAACATCTGAAAAATAAAATGCATTTTCTAAGGAAGAGTATTTGTTGGGAGCTTCCGTCTTAGGTTAGGCTATGAAATACTCACAAACCTCATGCTGAATGTACATTTCTGAGTAGCTTTCATCACAAAGCTCCTCACATTTAGAACAAGTTCCTTTATACTGTCCCCCATAAAGTCCTGATTACATTTTGAAGCAAATGAAAGCATGTTTTCTGCTGCTGCCACCTACTGCAAACTTGAAAAACATGCTTGAAAAAATTTAAAGACAAAATGCAGTCTATTAATGAAGAATAATTTATAAGTAAGACAAGTAGACTGAGATCAATGTCATTATGTTTTACTTTTAATGAAGCTACTAATTATTCCAAGAACTTGAATGACGATCAATACGTTAATGTTGCATAAAGAGGGTAAATAAGCTGAGAACAAGCCACAGCCTGACAGGTGTGTTTCTCTGGTCTACCTTATATGCAAAAACTAGTCTATCTTCTGTGTTGAGAAAAAGCCAATTCAGAGCTACTGGAAAACTGAAGTAGAAAATACACTTTTACTAATTTGAACAACTCTTGAGTTCAAAAATTATCAAGGTAGATAAACATACGAATGAAGTGGGCGAAGGAGGAAAACGTTCAGGCCATTCACAAAAACAGAGATGCAATGACCAGTGAGAAAAATATATAAATTCGGTATTAAAGAACTGCAAATTAAAACAAAATGAGATACCAGATTCTCCTTGCAAAGTGGTAAGTTTTGTTTTTTTTTTTTTACCAAAAAGTGGTAATACACTGTTTTGGAAAAGGTGTGGGAAAACAGACCCTTTTTTTTCTTCAGCATAGTTGACACACAATGTTACATTAGTTTTAGGTGTACAACACTGTGATTGGACAACTCTATACTTTATGCTCTGCTCACAAGACTGTGGCTCCCAACAAACATACACTCTCATATACCACTGATGGTTAAATAATTGTTATAACTTTTTTGAAGTATAATTATTGGGCAAGATGTATCAGTAAGCTTAAATTGTAAATACCCTCTGATCCAAAATTCATCTTTAAGGGATTTATTCTGAACAAGTAACCAGAAATTTGCGAAAACGGTCTAGCTATAAAGATTTCATGACAAAGTGTGAAAAAAAGGATAATACGATAATAGGTACTATGTAATCCAATACATATACACACACACACACACACCTAGAAAACTATACACATAATATTAACCATGGTTATCTCTGTATGTAGGGAGAGGGGTGATTTTTTTTTCTCTTTTAATCTAAATTTCTAAATTATCTATGAAATACAAATGTATTACTTTTGGGAAAAAAGTTTTAAAAACTGCTAATAAGTGCTCATTGTTATTTTAACTTATCTAAATTATTCTAACTTTTAAAAAACGTGTTACGGGGTGCCTGGGTGGCTCAGTGGGTTAAAGCCTCTGCCTTCGGCTCAGGTCATGATCTCAGGGTCCTGGGATCATGCCCGCATCCGGCTCTCTGCTCAGCAGGGAGCCTGCTTCCCCCTCTCCCTCTGCCTGCCTCTCTGCCTACTTGTTATGTCTTTCTCTCTGTCAAATAAATAAAATCTTTAAAAAAAAACAAAAACAAAAACAAAAAAAAGTGTTACAGTTTTCCCCCTGTAATTTTATTTTGTTTTATTATTTTATTTTATTTTATTTTAAGATTTTACTCATTTATTTGAGAGAGTGAGAGTGAGAGCAAAAGCAGGGGCTGGTGCAGAGGGGCAGAGGGAGAGGGAGAAGCAGACTCCCTTCTGAGCAGGGAGCCTGACCTGGAACTTGATCCCAGGACCCTGGGATCATGACCTAAGCCAAAGGCAGATGCCTACATGACTGAACCACTCAGGTGCCCCACCCCTCTAATTTTAAAGGAGATATCAAATTTCAAGACACAGCTGCCCAGAAACAATTTTGTAATATACTATGCTATAGTAGGTAATATATCTTTTCACCAGAATGAGGGATGGTCATGGCTGGCACAGGCTTTGAGGAGGTAGGAGGGCTTGGGCTAAAAGCCTTGACGAGAAGGGGTGTGTGTGTGTGTGTGTGTGTGTGTGTGTGTATTCATTTATTTTGTTTCACAAGAAAATAGAAAAGTGAGAATGGCAATAGGAGATTATGAGAGGAATAGAAAGGAAGTTGGGAAACCCCCTCAGGGGGCACAGTCACCTGGTGAAAGAGGATGCCAGAGCTGGAATCACAGGGAACGGAGGGAACAGAAGAGGTTTGGATAGCTGCTGTGGAAAGTGTAAATAGATATGAATTAAAGGCCACCAATCAGCAGTGAGGACCCAATTGAGGAAGCAAAACAATCATGGCAGCAGAAAACATGATTAGGGAAGTACTCTGGGTTCAGCACAGTCAGAGGAGAAAGGGCCAACGGCTGACAAAGAGTGGAGGAGGTAAGACTTGGAGGAAAGGATTGTTGAAATGGCTAGTGATGTTCCAAGCTGGACGAGGCATAAAGGGAAAGGGGCCAGGGCTATATTCAGTTTGGTTACCATGGTGTCTACTACTATGTCTGACCCACAAAACAGTCTGTGTCTAAGAAAATCTAAAAAAAAATGAGGAGGACTGTGTAAAGAGAGAGGTAAGATAGCTGATATAACTGAGTCCCTACTATCTATCAGATTCTTTGGGCACAGATAAATGTATCATTTCGGTCTCTTATTGGCTAGCCTTCTCCTTTGCCATGTCTCTCCCTTTTGAAAATTTCCTGTGCTTATCTACTCACTTTCCTATCCTTTGCCACCAAACATATAAGAACACCAAATGCCAGGGCTGGCAGAACTAGACACATGTGCCTCTAGTCCTCCCCCCACACCTATGACAGGTGTAGCCAGTAGATTGTGGCACTCTTTCCATTGCCACATACCATAAACGTGTAAGATTGAACAGCACTAGCAAAGGGCCTTGCCTGCAGTAAGCATTCAGTAGAAATTCACTGAGCGAATGAATGAATGCATGTCACATATCAAGGTGGATTTGGGATCTATCACAGCTACTGTTGCCCTTCTTATTCTAAGGTCTTACTAAAACTCGAATACCACCTGTGCCAGTATGATCGAAAAGGAAGAAATAGAACTTTATATGCTGTATCTGTGACCTCGTGGAAATGGGCTCCCTTTATGCTACTGGCAGTGGTACCTTGGGCTCCCCATATGCAGGAAAACTTTGCTTAGGGTCTATCTACCTAGCTGCATGCCAAGCTGTTTCCAACTACAGTATTTTCCAGCCTGGAAGTGTGTTTTAGGATTAGGTATATCTTTTATCTCCCCTGGTTTTTGTTTATCCCATCTCTATTCATCTTCCCTCCATTCTTCTAATTCGACACCCTCCTAGGTATCAACCATTTGCAGCACAGACGACAAAAAACCAAAAACCAAATACAACAACAAATTCCCAAAACAATAAACAATGCACTGCATCTTTTTTTTTTTTTTTTTTTGGTACAGCAATTATCTTTGGTGAGACATTAATTCCACCTTGCAGGTAGGATTTGCCTGGGAAGTCCATTGTGGCAGACATATTCTTAAGGTGGCTCCCATGCCCTCTGCTTCCTAATGTTCACACCATTGTGTGATCCCTCCCTTTGAGAGTGAATGAGACTTACTTCCAATCAATAAAATATAGAAAACGTGCTGGGTGATGACATGCACATAATTCTGTGATGGTGCTATATAAAACCACAGCGCCTGTCTTGCTGAAATCTTTCCCTGGTTAGTTGTGAGAAAGCAAGTGGCCATGTTGGGAAACCCCACATGGCAAGGAAATATGGTGGCTCCTAGGAACTGACGGCCTCTTCTGGCCAGTAGGCAATAACAACCAAGGGGGAAAAAACTCCCCAAACTGAAGCTCTCGGGCCTACAACCACAAGGCATTGAATGCAGTCAACAACCAAAGGCGTGCCCCAGTGGAACTTCCAGATGAGAATCCAGCCCTGGGCAAACCTTGACTGAAACCTCCTAAGACCCTAAGCAGAAGGCCCAACTAGGCCGTGTTCAGAGTCCTCTCTCACAGAAATGGAGGCCATAAATGTGTGTTGTTTTAAGCCACTAGGTTTGTGATAATATTGTGATGCAGCGATAGGAAACTAACATACCCACAGAAACTCAACACCATCCCAACTAGAGACTACTTGGTTTACACTTACAGAAGACAACTAAAACCCTCGAGACACACCTAATAAAGATTATAATGACATTATCGAATATTCCTGTTTATATAAGTAATAGTGAGTAACATAACAGAGCAAACATCCTGCCTGATGACTCAAATAAGCGTGGTTACAAACCTAATATTGTTAGCGAGAGCCAAACTCAGTAGCCACGATCACATCTCGTGCTTTGTTAGTTAATAAGGAGAATTATGAAAAATATGGGAAATATAGCCCTTGCCTTCCACTATCCTTTGTTTCCTACCAGTCTTATCTATGTCATCTGGGAGTTTCTTTATAAGAAGGTTTCATTCCTTGCTATGTTTCTAAAATAGCAAAAGTCTGGCGCACAGATAAGATGTGTGGAGCCACTCACAGGCTGCATTCAAAACCGCAGAAGGGGCAGATGTGTGGACTGGTTACGTGTCACAGCATAACAAACTGCCCCGAAACTCGGCAGCTTAAAACAACAAACATGTATTATCTCACACCGTTTCTAAAGGTCAAGAATCTGGGAGCAGCATAGGTGGGCGGTTCTGGCTCAGGGTATCAGGAAGTTTCGGTCCAGCTACTGACCACAGATGCAGTTCATTTCCATGGCTGCTTGCGGGAGGTCCCGGTGCCTTGCCATGTGGACCTGTCACTGGGGCTGTCAGAGTGTCCTCATGACAGGGCAGCTGGCTTTCCCCAGAGCACGTTAGCAAGAGCAAGTAAAAAGCTGCAGTGCTTCTTATGACCTAGTTCAGGGATTGGCAAACTTTTTCTTAAAGGGGCCGATGGTAAATATTTTAGGTTTGCAGGCCATACGGCCTCTACTGCCACTACTCACCGCAGTCGTTTTCGTGCAAAAATAACCACATCTAATACGTACACAAATGGGCGTGGTGCGTGCCAATACAACTTTATGAAAATTGGCGGCCAGCCCATGGACTGTAGTTTGCCAAGCCGTGGTCTGGCCTTCAAACCTGTACACCCTCATTCTCCCTTTATTCATTAGAGGCAAGTCATTAGGTCCGGCCCACACTGAAGGGGAGAGGAATCAGGCTCTGCCTTTTGAAGGAATAAAAATATCTTAAAACTATGACAATGAGCTGAACCCATAAAGAATGTGGGTTACGTATTGCAGTCGTTTCCTAAGGCTACTGTAACAAATTACACAAAGGGGGTAGCTTAGAGCAACGGAAGTTTATTGCCTCGCAGTTCTTGAAACTAGACGTGTGAAATCAGGGTGTTAGCAGGACCATGCTCCCCCTGAAGACTCTAGGAAAGGATCCTTCTTTGCCCCTTCCTAACGGCTGGTGGCTCCTGGCAATCCTTGGAGTTCTCTGGTTTGTAGCTGCTTTGCTCCGATCTCTCCCTCTGTCCTCACATGGCTCTCTTCTCTATGTGTATATCTGCATGTCCTCTCCTCTTCTTATACCTCAACACACCACAACACACAAAAGTGTGCCCCTCCAAATTCATACTTACCTAGACCTTTAGAATGTGACCTTATTTGGAATTAGTCTTTGTAGAGGTAATTATTTAAGCTAATATGAGGTCATACTAGATAGAGTGGGCCTTAAAATCCAATGGCTGGTGTCCTTATAAGAAGAGGAAAGGATACACACTTAAGCCCTAAAATGAGGAAGTTCCTCATAAGACTCAGAATAAAGTACAAACTCCTGACCTTGGCATATAAAGCCATTTCTGAAGCGATCCCTCCAACTTCTCTGTCCTTATTTCCTACTGCTCCTGGTTCTAGGCTCCAGCCAAAGTGAACTGCTTACTCTCCTCACCTACAGGTACTTGACCTTGTTGTTGCCTCTCCCTAGAGTGCCCTGTCAACTCTTCCTTTTTATTACTTCTCCTTTAAGACTTTATCCAAATATATCTTCCTTCAGAAACCCTTGATGACCTTTTGGGATCTAATGGAGGTCCCTCCTCTGTTTCCACAGTACCCTGTGCATATTTAACATGTTTCTATTATAATGACTGGAGTATAAGTTTGTATTCTGCACTAAACCCTAAGCTTCTTAAAGTCAGTAACTGTGTCATTTTCATTCCTGTGTCCTCAGCATCTAGTGGAGTACTTAAATAAACAGAAGGTGTTCTAGAAACGTTTGTTGGTTGAATAAGGTTACAGATTTTTCTTTTTATAAATTCTTAAGCACAGGATAAAATCTTTTTGGGCTGGGATAATTTTAACCCAGTATTTCATGACCACAGCAGGTTGGATTGGATATTCCAATAGCTACTTTTATGAGAGTCCCTTTAGGCCTGGGCAATGGAGGCCTATTGGCACACAGCTGGCCCGCATCTGCCACACGTAAGTGCAGGCATGTCAATAGATACTGTTCCGAACCCCTTCTACCACTCTCTACCAACCAGGCAATAGGAACTAGGAAATAGTGTTGAATATCCTGTTTTTATAGTATATAAATCAAAGTAGAAATGTGCTTCGTCTTCTTTCTTTCTTGATACTTGGAGGCCCCTTACTTTAGCAATGAAATTCGGTTACCTTATAGCAAGAATATTTTTTATTTTTATTGAGATAATTGCAGATTCACATACAGTTATAAAAAATAATAGAGAGAGAGAGTCCTTGTAAATTCTGTCTAGTTTGCCCCAATGATAACATTTTTCTGTCCAGTTTTCCCCAACAGTAACATTTTGCAAAACTAGAATATAATATGCATCACAAACAGGAGAGTGACATTGATATGATCTGCTGGTCTTATTCAGATTTCCCCAGTTTTATCTGGATGTGTATGTGTGTGTGTGTGTGTGTGTGTGTGTGTATTACAGTCTATATGATTTTATCATCTGTGTAGGTTCACTTATCCACCACCACAGTTAAGAAACTGAAGAGTTTCAGTGCTGCAAGTATCCCTCATGTTAACCCTAATGCAGTATAATTCTACCAAATCCCATCTTTTGTGTTCTTACTGTCATATATTTTATATCTGCAGTTTTTATATTTTATAAGAAATGATATAATATTAATTAGTAGACTATAATAATTTAAGGGTACATTGTAAAATCTCTCGACCAAGTACTAAAAGTATTGAAAAGATATAGCTCAACAATCATTCGATGAATCAATTAGATGAATACTACAAAATATTTGATAAACTTCAATCAATCAGTCAAAGAAGGAAATAGGGCACAAAACCCAAATGAGATAAATAGAAAACAAAGAAAAAAGTACACCAAAGTGCAACCATATCAATGAATACATTAAATATAGAAGGACTAGAAGGTAGAGACTATGAGACTGGATAAAAAAAAAAGAAAAGCAAGCCTCAGCCATATGCTATTTATAAAAAAGACACCTCAAATATAAAACCACAATTTGAAAGTAAAAGGTGGGTGGGGGGAGGTGTACCATGCAAATACTAAGCATAAGAAAGCTCCTGTAACTATATACTATAGGTTAGACAAAGTAGATTTCAAGACCCAGTATTAGCAGAAATAGAAAAGGAGATTTAATAAAAATAAAAGAGCCCCTTCATCAAGAAGACCTAACAACTCTAAATACAGTTGTACTCAACAGCAGAGCTTTCAAGTACAAAACTGCCAGAACTAAAGAGAGAAATAGGTAAGTACACAATCACAGAGATTTTAAAACTCCCTTCTCAGTAACAGATAGTACTAGGCCAAAAAAAAATCAGTAAGAAGATAGATTTAAACAATATTTTCAACCATCTTGACCTGACATTCACAGAACACCACACTTAACAACTACAGAATTTGTGCAAAGAAGATTCACCCACATAGATCTTATTCTGGGCCTTAAAATGAGTCTCAGTAAATTTCAAAAGACTTTAGTCTTTTTATCTATTCTTTTATATATCAATAAGATAGCTTTTCTAAAAAATCCCTGTTGGGGTGCTTAGGTGGCTCAGTCAGTTGAGCAACCAACTCTTGGTATCAGCTCAGATCATGATCTCAGGATGGTGAGATCAAGCCCTGCATCAGGCTCCACACTCGGCAGGGAATCTGCTTCAGATTCTTTCTCTCTCTCTCTCTCTCCATCTCCCTCTGCCCTTCCCCTGCTCACGCACTCTCTCTCTAAAATCAATAAATGAATTGTTAAAAAAAAAAATCCCTGTGATGTTTGAATACTAAAAAACACACATCTAATGGCCCATGGGTGAAAAAACAAATCACAAGGAAAATGAGATTTCAAACTAAATGAGAATGAAGAAAGCATATCAAAATGTGTGAGATACAACTAAACCAGTACTTAGAGGAAATCTTATAGCTTTAAATGTGTAGTTTAGAGAAGAATTTAAAAGGAATGATCTGTTTCTACCAAAAAAAGTCTGGGAAAAGTAGAACAAACTAAACCCGAGGAAAGAAGAAATAATAAAGCTAAGAACAGAAACCAATGAAATTAAGAAACAGAAAATGAATAAATTTTCTATAGATAATTTTTAAAAATATTAATAAAATTCTCAATACCTTAGCAAGACTGATAGAGAAAAAAGAAAAAATATAAATTGTGTTAAGTGAAAGAAGCCAATCTGAAAGGTTACATACATATAATCCCAACTATATGGCATTCTGGAAAAGGCAAAACTATGGAGACAGTAAAAAGATGAGCAGTTGCCAGGGGTCTAGGGGAGGGAGGAAAAATGAAGGGGTGGAGCACAGGGAATTTTTATGGCAGTGAAACTATTCTGCATGACACAACACAAAGAATGAACCCTAATGTATACTACGGGCTTCAATGAATAAAAATGTATTGTTATTGGCTCATCAATTGTAACAAATGTACCATACTACTGCAAGATATTAATAATAGGGAAAACTGAGTGTGGGGACGAGGAAGAATATGGAAACTTTTTGTACTTTTCGCTCATTCTCACATAAATCTAAAACTGCTAAAAATAGTGTATTAAAAAAACAAAAATAAAAAATTATCACTGGGAATAAAAGAAGGGATATCATATCAGATACTCAAGACACTAAGAACAATACAAAGATATGATGAATGTTATTCCAATATATGCAACAATGTAGATAATATGGACAAATCTTAAAAAACACAAATTATTTAAACTGACCTAAAAAGAATTAGAAAAATCTAAGTCTTCCTATATCTATTAAAGAATTCATAATGAATCAAATTCATAATAAAAATGTTCTCTCCCCGAAAAAGCTCTAGGCCCTCATGGCTTTACCAGGGGAGTAAGATCAAACATTTACCACCATCACTACCACCACTACGACCACCCACCACTACTAATAAAAATACGAATTCTACACAAACTCAGAAAACACAGAAGGAGGAAACACCTTCTAATTCATTCTAGAATGCCGGCATAGCCCTGGTACAAAAACATAATGAAGACATTATTAAAAACGAAGTTATAGACCAATATTCTTTATAGATACTGACATTCCTCGTTGCATCTCACGAAGATGCAAAAATGCTCCGCCAAGCACTAGTAAATTGAACCTATTGTGCATGTGTTTATTGATTGATTAATTTGTAGGCTCATGCCCAGCATGGAGCCCAACATGGGGCCTGACCCCATGATCCTGAGATCCAGACCTGAGCTGAGATAGAGTTGGATGCCTAACTGATTGAGCCACCCAGGTGCCCCATGAATCTACTGAATTTTTTAAACACATAGCACAACATGTCTGAAATGGCATTTATTTCAAGAATGCAAAGTTGGTTTAATGTCAGAAAACGCAAACAATATAACATTAAGGGAATAAAAGGCAATAGCGATACAATCATCTCAATAGATAGAGCAAATGCATTTGACAAAACTCATACAAAAAATTCTCATAAAACTAGGAACAAGAGACAGCCTCTTCAAAGTATAAAATGTATCTACAAAAAACTTACAGCTATACCATGCTTATGATGAAACATGAAATGCTTTTCCAGAGAGACTGGGAACAAGACAAGGATGTCCACCCTCACCACCGCAATTCAACACACATATGAAGTACTCAGGACAAGGCCTGACACATAGGTATTCAATAAATATCACTAGCTTCTTCATTGCAGGAGGTACATGTTCAGCTTTAATAGATATTGCCAGTTTCCCAAAGAGGTTGGTGTGGACTCTTTTTAAAATGATCTTTGTCTGTTCTTAAAAATTAAAATATTAAAAGTGGTCCTCCTGAATAACCATTGTCAATGTTTTTGTACATTACCTTTCAGTCTTTTAATTACGTGTTTGTTAATTATCTAGGATTGTGGTTTTTATGCAGTTTTGTATCTTGCTTTTTAAACTTAACATTAAAACATAAACATATTTCCATGCTTTGAAATACTTAAAGACTTGTGTATGTGTGATTTTAATAAATTAGGAAACTTACTTTTTTATTTATAAATTCTGAAAAAAATATTTTGTAGTCTATCAAATATTTTAAAACAACATTTATAATATTAAATAAATCATATCTTGTTATGAAATTAATAGCTAACTTTTCTTTTTAAAACTTTTTTCCAGTTTTATTGAGGTCTAACTGATAAATAAAAATATATATAGCTAAGGTGTACATTGTGAAAGGATGACCACAATCAATTAACCCTTTAACCAATATCTTCCATCTTTCCTACCTCCCAGTCCCTGATAACCACTGGTCTACTCTCTGAGTCCCATGTTTTCAGATCCCACATATAAGTAAGATAGAACAGTATTTATCTTTCTGAATTAGTTTACTTAACATAATATCCTCTGGGTTCATCTGTGTGGTCACAAATGGCAGGGTTTCCCCTTCTTATGGCTAAATGATATTCCATTGTATATATACACCATATTTTCTTTATCTTTTCACCCACTGATGGACATGTATGTTGTTTCCATATCTTGGCTATTGTGAACAATGCTGCACTGAACATAAGAGAACAGATAGCTCTTCAAGATCTTGATTTCATTTCCTTTGGATACATAACCACTAGTGAGCTTGCTGGATAGTATGGTAGTTCTACTTTTAATTTTTTGAGGAACCTCTATACTGTTTTCCATAATGGTTGTACCAGTCTCTCTTCTTCTGATATTAAACCACTTTCTATTATGAGGTATAACTCTAGTTTTCATCAGTAAGTAGATGTTCATTAGAGATACTGAATGATAATTTGTTTGATAATGCATATCTTTTTTAAGATTTTATTTATTGAGAGAGAGAAAGTGAGTGAGAGAGAATGAGCACAAGCCAGGGGGAGAGGCAGAGGGAGAAGCAGACTCCCTGCTGAGCAGGGGCTTGATCCCAGGACTATCCAAGCTGAAGGCAGATGCTTAAGTGACTGAGCCACCCAGATGACCCGATAATACATATTTTTAACTAATTTAATTAATTTGAGGACCACTGTTAAAAATGATTTGAAAATTTTATTGGGTAATTTTTTTTTAATTATACTGTTAAATGTTAAAACGTATCTGTCATTGATATCTATTTTCTTTTTGAGGAACTTAATGCAATGTAGCTTTCTTCTAGCAGTGCTTTAGAGGCTTTTCATAGGATATTAAATTTAATCTCTGGTTTATAATATTTCTGAGCACTATTTATGACAAGTATTTTTCTATATTTATGCAAAGAAATATTGATTCCTTTTAGTGATACTGCAATAGGATTTCAATTTTATATGTTTTTTTCTTGTGTACACTAATGAACTTAATATTTGGTACTAAAGATTTTGGGGACACATATAGAGAAAGGAATATACTTACGTGAAATTTTATTTAATTGTTCCCTTGAAAATATGGCCTAGATTGTGTGTTACAAGGATTTACTTAAATCAAGTATTTCTTTTGCTTTTACAATTTGCTTGACTTTTCTAAATTTGGTCATGAAATTAGCCTCTGTTTTCTCTTTTATTGTGTTAGCAATTTTGGAAATAAATTATCTTCAGAATTACCACAATTCATTAATGAGAAAGTATATTTTAGAAACCATAGCTGGGCTTTCAAGCTACGTCACTTGGGCGAATTGTGTGGCGTTATCTGTAAAATGGAGATGAAGTTATTGTAATTGTAATTGTAATACCTTCTTATGTGGTTATCGTAAAGGTTAAACAAGATAAGGCATGGCAGCCCAAAGCACAATGCCTGGCTCACAGATGTTTGCTAATATTTTAATAAATCTAGTCAGTCACTAAACCCAACTGATTCTAAATATCATTCAAGTTTATGCCCTACTCTTAATTCTTGCAGCCTTTGCCTGAGGTAGTCTCATCTGGACTATAACAATAGCCCCCTTATCTCCCTACTTCTAATCTCTTTCCCCTTCAGTACATATAGTAGTGATCTTTCTAAAACACAGTCTGATTATTTCAATTCTCTCATGAAAATCTTTCGATGGCTTTCCCAACACATAGAGCCATGTTTCCCAAACGTCATGCATTCCCATACCTCTTCCCAAGTGTTGCAAATGGCTCCTGTTCCTCAACTGTTTGCCCCATCTTTCTTCCTAAAGAATTTACACTTATTCCTCATAATTTATTTTATTTTATCTGAAATAAGGATGTTATCTAATGCAAGGTGCAGATTTTATTCCAGACCCTTAATTTTTTGTTGATATAATTTACATACATGAAATGCATAGATCTCAAGTGATCTCTAATGAATTCGAACAATTCTATACATCCTTGTAACTACCAATGAAATCAATATTTAGAACATTTCTAGGACCCTAGAAAGTTATCTAATGGTCCTTCTCAGTAAATAAAATATCCTCTTCTTCCCACACTTTTATGGTGTACAGTTTACAAGTTTTAACTTATGTATGGACTCTTATAACTGCTACCACAATAACTGCCTCTGTTAAAGGATCTAGTAGAAAAGAAGAGCATCAAAGTAAAAAGAATCAAAAGGAAAGCTAGGAATAAAAAATAAATACCAAAATTGAAAAATCCATTTGATGGATGTAAAGATCCTGCTATTGAGTGAAGGTAACTTCTGTACTGGGTTGTAAAATTTTCAGGTTTTCTTTTTCTTTGTTAAGTGAGCCAGCACTATTAACACCTATCTATAGGTTGGTGATTTCCAATTTGCTATTTATTGCTACTAATGTGCATCTTGCTTTTTCAAAGCAGCCATATAAGCCATTTTGTTTTTCATGTCTCTTCCTGTGGACCTTATTATCTAATCATTTTCAGGATAATAGATTATAGAAGCAAACTTTTTCAATTTTTTTTAAGATTTTATTTTTAAATAATCTCCACACCCAACATGGGGCTCAACTCACAACCCTAAGATCAAGAGTCAAACGCTCCACCGACTGAGCCAGCCAGGTGCCCCTCAATTCTTAATTAGTAACTTTTTATGGTCTTCCTTTGATAAACTTCTTTGCTAGTGTATGATCCCCTCATTCTAAGGGAACTTTAGTGAGAAAAGCTTGTAGTTTCCTAGACACTGGGCAGCCATTTTCCTTCCCACCTCTTCATCTTATTAAAGTCTGAAAGTTGTAAGGACAATGGAAAGACAGCCTAGAGGTGGGGTTCAGTAGCTCTGAAACCTTCCATTCTGATTATAATAAAGGATCAGGCTGCTAGAAAAGAGATCAAGTTTCTTTCAGCTCCCAGGTCCAGGTTAATAAGCAGTAGAGTTAAATAAGCATCCATCCAATTGGCCCCTACAGCCCCAGGAGCCTTCTGTGGTACCCCTCATCCTTCTGTTTACCCTATCTTAATACAGACTAAAAAATGGTTTTCAATTTCTAATGTAAAATTCTTTTTATTGTCATCCATGCTATTATTCTGCCTCTACCTATTTGCCTAGGTATCTCTCTTGACTGTTTTTCTTTGATGAGGTGTGTCATAAAGTACTATGAGGGCTGTGTTTACTTTGTGTTGCATTTACTGAGAGGCACAAAAAAGGTTGTTCCATATTTCCAGGTGTTCCATAATTGTCTCTGACGTCTATAAAACATCCTGCGTAAATTGTTTCTGCTAAGTTTGTATTGCAAATACATTTTGGAAAAAAAATGGGATTTTACCAGGATCCATCACACCATTTTGCTATGGAAATACTGGTATATGTCACATAATATGACATTCAAGATTTATTCCTTAAATTCCAGAATAATGCTCAAAGGAATCTATTCTATTATCTGGTTATCATTCCATTTGTTGTCCTGTGAGGAAGGCAGACTGAGATGTTATCTCATTTTCTAGATGAGCAAGTGGAGACATGGACAGAGATGATTAAATGAGACAGCACAAGAAAAAAATATCTGTGACAGAGCCTGTTATGTATGTAGGTGTGTGTGTACATATACATACAGAGACACACAAACACACACAAATATATATATATATATATATATATATATATATATATCAAATATACATATTTGCAATGAGGGGGAGAGCGTATTTTTTTCTCTTTAAAAGAATATATTTACTTATCATCAAAAAGCAAATTAGTGGCAGATCCAAAACTAAAGCTACTTAACTTCTAGTCTAGTCTGTCTAGTAAACTCTATTCAGATGACACAGATGACATTTCTATATCTGGTTATTATTAGCTTTCCACATTCAGGACAAACTAATATCAGTAGTTCATTTTAAAAAACATAATCCAGGATATTATAGGGACACTTCCTTAAACTTTCTGTTCTTTATACATTTCTACTGGCATTACATACCATTTTGACTTCTTCTTGAGATCTCTTTCCCTAACAGGGAGAGTCTTGGGCCAAATTTTGGTTTAGGTGAAGTTTGGCTTTGTTTTCCTTCTACTTTCTCTTCTGGTTCTTCTCCTACTTCTTATGTGAAAACCCATATTCCATGAAAATCAGTTCATGGACAGCAACAGCAGGTAGAGGAATCTGATTAGAACAGTGAAGTATGAGTCAGAGACTAGAAATGCCACAGAAAAAAGACCATTAAGCAATTAGGAACTGGGACGAGTTGAGTATCCTGAGTGAGGGTTAACACGCTGGAGTTTGACAGATGGTGAGAAAGCAGGGCAGAGCAGACCAAACAAGTACATGGAACCAGCTCAGAGAAAATACAAAATGCTTTGCACCTTCAGTCACTCTTTATTCCTTTTACTATGGTAAATTCCAATCAAATGTGACACTGACCTAGAATCCTACCAGCAGTAGTAATTCCAAGTTGGCTTGCCGACCAGTCAATTTGGAATAAAGTGTGGTCACAGTTCTTTTGGCAGAGGGTTTTCTTTATTCTGGTTGTTAAAATAGATGCAATTACATTAATTCATACTAAAGACGGGGAAACTGATCTTTAATTTATTACAGCTCTCAAAAATAGTATGCTTTGAGGAGAGAACCAAAGCAACAACTTCTCCAAGTATATTCTTTGGCATATGGACTCCTACAGTTTAGTTGAATGCTCCAAATGAAAAAAAGGATTCTGTGGTCAAAAACTTAGGGAAATGCAAAAAACAAAAAACAAAAAACAAACAAACAAAAAACTTAGGGAAATGCTGCATGACCCTCTTACTAGAAACATTAACATATTAAAGGTCCTAAGAAGTCTTGCAGTAAATATATAAACTCATTTAATTTTATTTACTTTTTATGGTTAGTGCTTTTAGTGTCCTGTTCAACAAATCTTTGCATACCCAAGATTGCAAAGATATTTTCCATTGTTTTTGTTGTTGTTGTTTTCTACCATTCTGGTTCTGATTGTTATGTTTAGATCTATGATCAATGTCTATTTAATTTTTATATGGAGAGATAAAGATGTGACAGTTCTTTTCTTACTTTCCCATATAAAATCCATTTGATCCAGCGACAAGTTTAAAAAGACTTTTTCTGGGGCACCTGGATGCCTCAGTCGGGTTGTGCCTGACTCTTGATTTCAGCTGAGGTCATGATCTCAGGGTCATGAGATGGAGGAGCCCCGTGTCTGGCTCTGTGCTCAGTGGGGAGTCTGCTTGAGATTCTCTCTCACCCTTTCCCTCTGCTCTTCCCCCTCCCCCCTATGTTCCCTCTCTCTCTCAAATAAATAAATCTTAAAAAAAAAAAAAAAGACTCCCCTTCCCATTGAATTAACTTGCCACCTTGATCAAAAATCAATTGACCTTATGTGTGTGGGTCTATTTCTGGATGTGCTATTCTGCTCCACTGATACATTCATCTGTTCTTAGGGCAATAGTTCATTGCTGGTAATAGTTAATAGCTTTACAGTTAAATCTTGAAATCACGTACTATAAATCATCCAACTTGTTCCTTTTCAAGATTGTTTTAACTATGCAATGTTCATTGCATTATCAGATACATTTTAGAATCAGCTTGACAATTTCTTCAAAAACACCTGCTGATAGGAACTGCATTGGATCTATACATTTACTTAGGGAGAACTGGAATCTTGACAATTTTGAGTTTTATAATCCATGATCATGTTTTGCTTTTTTAAGATTTATTTACTGATTGACTGATTGATTGATTTTACAATAGGCTCCATCCCCAATGTGGGGCTTGAACTCAGGACCTGAGATTAACAGTCACATGCTCTACCAACTGAGGCCAGCCAGGTGCCCCCATGGAATTTATATTGAGCTTTTTAATTCAGTCTTCTCTAATTTTTCTTAGTAATGTTCTGTAGTGTTCAGTGTAGAGGTCCTTGTGCTCTTTTAAAGATTTATTGCTATGTATTTGGTATTTTCAGTGGTGATATTTTCACCTATTTTCTAATTGTTTTAGTTGTTCTAATTATTTACAACGCAATTTTCTATATTGACTGTAACCTGTGACCTTGCAAAATTGTAAAGTTTTTTTTAGAGATTCTACAGGGTTTTCTGTGTACACAATCACCATATGTGAATAATGACAGTTTTGCTTCCCTTCTGAATGTTGGCCTTTTATTTCTTTTTCTTGCCTTATCATACTGGTTCTATATTAATCACTTAATATACATTATCTCATTTAACCTTTATAAGAACTCATTGTTATTACTATTTACAGGTAAGAAAACTGAAACTCAGAAATATTCAGTAATTGCCCAATCAAGATTGCACAACTATTAACCTCAGGTACTCTTACCCAAACCTGTACCAATGATTATTAGCTTATAAATTTGGAAAACTGAGAGGCACAAAAGGCAAAAAATGTTATCAAATTAATAGGAAAAAAATCCAATCAAGGGCAAAAGATATAAACAATTCACAGAAAAAAGGGCAGGTTTCTTCTAAATATGAAAAGATGTTCCACCCCACTCATAGTGAGAGAAATTACACATTAAACCAGTGCTAAAATGATGCAGCTGCTATGGAAAAAGTATAGTAGTTCCTAAAAAACTGAAAAATAGAATTACCATGTGATCCAACAATCTCACTTCTGGGTATATACCCAAAACAATTGAAAGCAGGACATCAAAATGTTATCCGCACACCCATAGTCATAGCAGTATTATTCAAAATAGCCAAGAGGTAGAAACAATCCAAATGTTCATCAATGGATGAATGGATAAACAAAGTGTGGTATATGATGGAATATTACTCAGCCTTAAAAGCGAAGAAAATCCTGTCATTTGCTACAACACAGGTGAAACTTGAGGACTTTACACTAAGTGAAAGAAGTCATTCACAAAAAGACAAACACTGTGTGATTCCACTTACATGAAGTATCTAAAGCAGTCAAACTCACAGAAACAGGAAAGAGAATGATGGTTGCCAGGGTCTGGAGGGAGGAGGAAATGGGGAGTTGTTATTTAGTGGGTATGGAGTTTCAGATTGGAAGATGAACAAGTTCTGGAGATCTGTTTCACAACAATGTTAATATACTTAATACTGTTGAACTGAACACTTAAAAATGGTTCAGATGGCAAATTTTATATGTTTTTTATCACAATTTAAAATTTAAAATTTTTAAAAACTTTAATACAAATTTTATTATGAATTCTAAAAAAAACTATGCTGAAACCATTTTTTAACCTATCAGATTGGCAAAATCCAAAAGTCTGATAACTCTCTCAGTTGGCAAGGATATGGGAAACAGTACTTTTATTCATTGCTGGGGGAGTACAAATTGGTACAATCTCTATAGAAGGTAACTAAGCAATATTTATGGCCCCTATTATACTCTCTGAATTTAATTAGATATATGCTATGCATGTATAAAATTATATATGCACAGGTTATGAACTTCAGCATTGTTTACAATAGGAAGATACTGAAAATAACCAACATGCCCATCACTAAGTGACTGGTTAAATAAATTACAGTATGTCCACACAATGGAATACTATGCAGCTATTTAAAAACAAGGACACTCTCTACATACTGATATGAAAAGAGATTCAACATATATTACAAATTAAAAAGTTAAGAACAGTATGTATAACAGTATTAGTAAAAAGAGAAAAGTACGAATCTGTGTAACTTTTATATTTCCTTGCATACACATCAAGAAACTCTGGAAGGACACATGGAAAAATAATAACAGTAGTTTAGGGTCTTGAATGGGAACTGAATGGATTGGGGACGGGCTGGGTTATGAAGATGTTTCAATGTACACTTTTTTTCTTTTTTCCTTTTAAGATTTTATTTATTTATTTGACAGAGAGAGACACAGCGAGAGAGGGAACACATACGGGGGGGTGGGGGGTGGGAGAGGGAGAAGCAGAGCAGGGAGCCCAATGCAGGACTCGATCCCAGGACTCTGGGATCATGACCCAAGTCGAAAGTAGATGCTTAACGACCGAGCCACCCCTTAATGAACACTTTTCTTTGGGGTGCCTGGATGGCACAGCTGGTTAAGCATCCAACTCTTGGTCTCGGCTCAGATTATGATCTCAGGGTCATGAGATCGAGTCCCACATTAGGCTCTGTGTTCAAGGTGGAGTCTGCTTAAGCCTGACTCTCCCTCTGCCCCCGCCCTCCCACGTGTGTTCTCGAGCTCTTTCTCTCTCTCTCTCTCTAAAATAAATAAATAAACCTTTAAAAAAAAGTACACTTTTCTGTATATTTTGGTTTTGGAATCATGTGACTATCACCTACTCAAAAAAAAAAAAGAATAGGAATGTTTTAAGATTTTATTTATTTATTTGACAGAGAGAGAGAGACAGCGAGAGCAGGAACACAAGCATGGGGAGTAGAAGAGGGAGAAGCAGGCTCCCTGCCTAGCAGGGAGCCCGATGTGGGGCTCAATCCCAGGACCCTGGGATCATGACATGAGCCGAAGGCAGATGCTTAATGACTGAGCCACCCAGGCACCCAAAAAATTCCTATTCTTAAAAATAAATTTTAATGGCACCAATTGACATTAATATATTAATAAAATGAATATTTACCAAGTGTCTACTATATGTCAGGTAGGTACTATTTTGGACACTGGCAATATAGTACTGAAGAAGACAAAGTTCTTGCCCCCTCATGGAACTTATATTCTAGTGAGAAAGAATATATATGTTGATTTTATAAAAAATATACACACACGTATACAAATAATTCTGAATATAAATTGTGTATATATTCGACTATATCATGTGTATGTGTGTATATATATATAAATCTATATATATATATAATGATTTTACTTATTTGACAGAGAGAGAGAGAACACAAGCAGGGAGAGGGGCAGAGGAAGAGGGAGAAGCAGGATCCCTACTGAGCAGAGAGCTCGACTCGGGGCTTGATCCCAGTACCTTGGGATCATGACCTGAGCCGAAGGCAGCCATTTAACTGACTGAACCACTCAGGCACACCTAAATATATATCTTTTGATAAAATGAATTAAATCGTGGCAATATTATTAAAAGTCAATCAAGGTAAAGGAAGAGTGATGTGGTGGAAGTGGGTAGAGATGCCTCTGAAGAGGAGGTGTTTGAGTAGAGATCTGAATGAAGAGAAGGAAAAAACAATACAAGGGAAGAGCTTTCCAGGCAGCAAAGACCCTGAGGGATGAGAAAGTTTGATGTATTCCAGAAGCAACAGAAACACTTAAGTAGCTGGAGCAATCTGTGTGAGGAGAACAATGGTAGACAATGATGTTAAGCAGATGGTCAGAAGCCAGATCATGTGGGCTTTGTAGGGCAAGGATTTGGATGTTAGAGGCAGCTACTGAAGGTTTTTTCTCTTTTCTTTTTTTTTTAAGATTTTATTTATTTATTTATTTGACACAGAGAGAGAGAGAGAGAGATCACAAGTAGGCAGAGAGGCAGGCAGAGAGAGAGGGGGAAGCAGGCTCCCCGCTGAGCAGAGAGCCCGATGCAGGGCTCGATCCCAGGACTCTGAGATCAGGGTCTGAGCCGAAGGCAGAGGCTTAACCCACCGAGCCACCCAGGTGCCCTGAAGGTTTTTAAACATATCTGAAAGGGGCCCAGAAGGCTGGGAAGAAGGTGGAGTAGGAGGACCCTAAGCTAACCTTGTCCCACCAATACAAATAGAATACACTCACATCAGTATAAATAAGCCAGAAAATACCCAAAGACTGGCAGAATAAATTCCACAACTAAATGTAAAGAAGAGGCCATATCAAAGAAGGTAAGAAGGGCGGAGATGACGTGGGAACATAAGGGACCTGAGGGACTGTCGGAGGGAAGGACCCGCGAACTCAGAGAAGGGAGAGAAATAGACTATGACACTGGGAAGCCTGCATGGGGAAGATGAACCCTCATAATATTTGGCTTTGAAAACTAGAGGGGCCGAATTTTGTGAGTACTTACAACCGGCAGGACTTAAAGCCTGGAATTTTAAAAATCTCAGTTCTAGGAGAGCCTGGAAAGTGATAGGAAACTGAGCCCCTGCCCTTAGAGAGACAGGACAACAAACAAGCAGCAGTTTGAAAAACACCTGGGGAATATGGCAGTGCGAGTTATTCACTCATCTTAGAGCCTGTCCTGGAGAATTAGGGATTGCAGGGAGACCTCTACAGGAACAAAAGAGCTGGCAGGTGCCACTTCCCTCGCCCGCCACCCACCCCCACCCCCTGCCACCTGCAGGAACCAGCACAACACTGACACTTGCTACCTAGCTTGCTGACACCAAGAGCCGTCCCCCCCTTCAGTCAAGCTTGCCTTTGTCCAGGACTGCAGGTCCCCTCCCCAAGAAGACCTGAGCAAACCCTTGCAAACACCATGTCTCCTGACCCATGCACTTTCTGGGGCCTCAGTCTTGACGGCAGTAGCAGTGGGTCCCCTCTAGCAGAGGCCCTGCACACACCTTGTTAAAACTGCACGCCCCACACCTGTGTTTTATGGATCAGCCCAGCCAGCCCATCCCAGCAGTGGAGGCATGTCCCTTCCCTTCTTCTTCCCTGTGTCCAAACTTTGTGGGCGCTGCAGCCCTGCCCTGGGCATGTTGTGGATCTGCCCCCTCGGATAGGCTTTTGGCTAGAGCCCATTCAAACTAGGGCCATAAGGCTGGCATTGTGCAAGCAGCCCTCACAGGGGCTAGCATCGCTCCAAAGAGACTCCTGCTCTGGGGACAGGGAAAGATAACCACACAAATGAATCAGACTGGGGCCCCCACAAGTGTGCTGGGGCAGATAGCTGGTCTGGCTACAGGCCCCCTCCACCAACGAAAGCTTCTCAGAGGACAACACAGGGAAAGTGCCCTGCAGTTCGGTGCTATTGCATCTCTGGCAAATGCCTGATCTGACTAAACTCAAGTCCGAGGCGGCCCCAGATTGGCTCACTAACAACATAGGGATCAAACTCTGCCCACAATGGTCAAAGAGAACCGTTGAAGATGACTGGACTGAAGGAAAAAGTGGCTCAGCCACAATAGCAGGGAGCATGCAACACACATAGGAGACACCCCTGAAGCATCAGGTTCTGGTGAACAGGGGACACTGCATTGCAGGGCATACAGGACCTCTTCATAAAGCCACTACTTTCAAGAGCAGGAGACATAGCGGACTTTCCTAAAACACAGAAACAGACACAGAGAGTTAGACAAAAATGAGAAGACAGGAATATGTTCCAAATGAAAGAACGGGACAAAATCACAGCAAGAGAACTAAATGAAACAGAGTAAGCAGTACGCCTGGTAAACAATTTAAAGTAATGGTCATAAAGATACTCACTGGACTTGAGAAAAAAAAGTGGAGGACATCAATGAGACCATTAACAAAGAGATAAAAAAAGAACCAATCAGAGAAGAACACTACGATAAATTAAAAATACACTAGATGGAATAAATAGAAGACTAGAGGAAGCAAAAGAATGAATCAGCAATCTGCAGAAAAGAGTAATAGAAAAGCTGAACAGGTATGAGAAAAAATAATGCAAAATGAGAATAGATTTAGGGAACTCAGCAACTCCATCAAGCATAATAATAACATTCAGGTGGCTCAGTCGGTTAAGCGGCTGCCTTCGGCTCAGGTCATGATTCCAGGGTCCTGGGATCAAGTCCTACATCGGGCTCCTTGCTCAGCAGGGAGCTTGCTTCTCTCTCTGCCTCTGCCTGCCACTCTGCCAGCTTGTGCTCTCTCTCTCTGACAAATAAATAAATAAAATCTTTAAAAAAAAAAAGCATAATAATAACATTCGCATTATAGGGATCCTGGAAGAAGAGAGAGAAAAGGGGGCAGAAAATTTATTTGAAGAAATAATAGCTGAAAACTTGCCAAATCTAGGGAAGGAAAGAAATTCATATCTAGAAGACACAGAGATCCCCCAACACAATCAACCCAAAGAGATCCACACTAAGACACATAGTAATTAAAGTGGCAAAAAGTAGTGATAAAGAGAGAATTTTAAAAGCAGACAAGAAAAAAGGGATAAAAGATATCCAAATTGGTAAGGAAGAAGTAAAACTTTCACTATTTGCAGATGACGTGATAATATATGTAGAAAACCTGAAAGACTCCACCAAACAACTACTAGGACTGAGAAATGAATTCAGCAAGGTTATAGAATACAAAATCAATGTACAGAAATCTGCTGCATTTCTATACACTAATAATGAAGCAGCAGAAAGAGAAATTAAGAAAGCAATCCCATTTACAATTGCACCAAAAATAATAAAATACCTAGGAATAAACTTAACCAAAAAGATAAAAGACCTATACTCTGAAAACTATAAAACACCGATGAAAGAAATTGAAAGACATTTCATACTCATGGATTGGAAGAACAATCATTGTTAAAATGTCTATACTACCCAAAGCAATCTACAGATTTAATACAATCCCTACCAATAGCATTTTTCATAAAACTAGAACAAACAATCCTACAATTTGTTGGAACCACAAACGACCCCAAACAGCCAGAGCAATCTTCAGAAAAAAACAAAACTGGAGATGTCACAATTTCAGACTTCAAGTTATATTACAAAGCTGTAGTAATCAAAACAGTATGGTATTGGCACAAAAACAGACCTATAGTTCAATAGAAGAGAATGAAGAGCCCAGATATAAACCCATGATTATATGGTCAATTAATCTTCAACAAAGCAGGAAAGAATATCCAACCGGAAAAAGTGTCTTCAACAAATGGTGTTGGGAAAACGGGACAGCTACATACAGAAGAATGAAACTGGACCACTCTCTTACATCATAACAAAAATAAACTTGAAATGGATCAAAGACCTAAATGTGAGACCTGAAACCATAAAAATCCTAGAAGAGAGCCCAGGCAGTAATTTCTCTGACATCGGCCATAACATCTCTTGAGGCAAAGGAAACAAAAGCAAAAATAAACTATTGGGACTACATCAAAATAAAAATTTTCTGTACAGCAAAGGAAACAATCAACAAAACTAAAAGACAACTTACTGAATAGGAAAATATATTTGCAAGTGACATATCCAAGGGTTAGTAACCAAAATATATGAAAAACTTGTACAACTCAACACCAAAAAACCAAATAATTCAATTAAAAAATGGGCAGACATGAACAGAGATATTTCTCCAAAGAAGACTTACAGATGGCCAACAGACACATGAAAACACGCTGAATATCACTCATTATCAGGGAAATGCAAACCAAAACCACAATGAGATAGCACCTCACACCTGTTAGAATGGCTAAAATAAAAAACTCAAGAAACAACAAAGGTTGGTGAGGATGTAGAGAAAAAGGAACCCTTGTGTACTGTTGTTGGGAATGCAAACTGGTACAGCCACTGTGGAAGAGAGTGTACAGGTTCCTGAAAAAATAAAAAATAGAACTTCCCTATTATCCAATAATTGCACTATTGATATTTACCCAAAGAATATAAAAACACTAATTTGAAGGGAAAGACACACCCCTATGTTTCTTTCTATCTATCTATTATTATTATTATAAATCTTACCATTTACAACAACATGGATGGATCTAGAGAGTATAATATAAGTGAAATAAGCCAGTCAGAGAAAGAGAAATACCGTATGATTTCACTCACATGTGGAATTTAAGAAACAAAACAAATGAACAAAGAAAAAGTAGACAAACTAAAAAACAGACTCTTAGCTATAGTGAACAAACAGATGGTTACCAGAGAGGAGGTGGATGGGGGATGGGTGAAACAGGTGAAAGGAATTATAAGTAGACGTATCTGGATGAGCACTGAGTGATGTATGGAATTGTTGAATCACTATATTGTACACGTGAAATGAATATAACACTGTTAACTACACTGGAATTAAAAAAAAGAAAAAGAAAAGGAGGAGCCTTCCCAACCCGGCTCCCATGACAGGAGGGGGGCATGACTCAGCAGACACCTGGGGGTCAGGAGAGCACCACCTGTGGCTCAGGGTTTGTTTGAGGTCCCAAGTTCCTTCCATCTGGAAGCAGTGAACCAAGGTTTTATCTGTGGCCTTGTGTCCCTTCCTAGCACCCAAGGGGCTTTCACCCAGACCTCAGGCTTGGATATAAACTATAAAAATGTAACAATTAAAAATAGAAAAACATACCATAAGAGACTCGTAACCATTGGAAACAAACTGAGGGTTGCTGGAGCGGGGAGGGAATGGGGTAACTGGGTGATGGACATCAAGGAGGGCCCGTGATATAATGAGCACTGGGTGTTATATACAACTGATGAGTCAATGAAATCTACCTCTGAAACTAAAAATACCCTATCTGTTAATTAATTGAATTTAAATAAAAATAAATTTAAAAATAGGAAAACAAATTTAAAAATATCCCAAAGGATCTGGATTTAAGAGTCAGCCAGTGCACACCTGTCCGGCCTTCCAGGTGTTGAAAGAGTGAAATATTTCAAATCACATTAGGAAATAGCTGCTTCCCTGGTAAGGGTGTCACCTGTTGGCTCCTTTCCTAGGACCCTTCTCCCCCAACTCTTGCCCCATAAACCAACAACCATAAGTAACCTGGCCCATGAGAGGCTATTGAGTGGGAGGAGTTAATAAGCTCAGGAACCTAGAGTCATTGAAATTCAGCAAGGTAAAGGGTGAGTAAAGATTTTACTTCATTACAGTCCCAGAACCCACTCAGGACAGTGTATCTTGGGCTTCAATCCCACCAAAGGTCAATTGGGGCCCAATACCATCATCTGGGCTCCTGGTCAGTCCTGCAGGAACGCGAGACAGGCTAGACAAACAGACTGTCCCTGAGATCGGAGGTGAGGGCAGAGACAAGGGGAAACCCAGTGTACTCCTACATAAACAATCTATGTCCTCAGCGCTCCTTGATGATTTGAAAGGCTACGGGCTAGCAGCCAGCATTTATAACTTGTATATATTAATGACATCAAATTTTGCTTCTAGATTCGAAGTCATAAAATTGTTCTGTACCAGGATTTTTTTTTAAATACATGTGGCAAAAGAGAAATAGAAAATATCAACTTCTCCAACACCAAATGCAACCTTAACATTCTGATACTCAATAAAGTCCATGTTTGGGTAACATTGTGTGTAGTTCCCGGAATCTTTATGTCAACATAGAACCGCAACAGCTGAGATACAACAATTTCAATTTCATGTAGGAAATTTATTTTACATGCCATTGTACTGGGAATTTAGTCTGGAAAATTAGTACACGTGTCAAAATCTTAAAAACAGATTCCTCCGAAGTTGCATGAAATTCCTAAAGCCGCTTGCCATTTCCATCTATTTCACAAAGTCCCTCCTCTTTGAAAACACTTTATACTGCTTTAATTCTAGGTTCTCAACAGCTTACCACACTGTATTCGGTTCTACTTTATTCTCATTCATTTCATTTCTTTGAACCACCAAACCTCCAGTTTAACTATTTGAAAGTATGACATATTTGCTAACATAAACTTGTAACATGAACCTGAACTAAAGGAAAAGCCGCTAGAAAGAACATGAGGGAGAAATCTAAGCACTACCTAGAAATAATCTCTGGGCACCAAATACATATTCGCTCACTTTTATTTTCTGACCATAAACATCTTCACTTAAACAAAGACAAGACATTAAAAACCATCTAACGCGAGCAGGACCTGCTTTAGCAGAACACTTGCTGAAAACTTCACAGTTTTCCTTATTTTTTAAAATAAAACTACTTGTGAAATGCTGAAACTTTCTTTTAAGTAGGTCTACTTACACAAGATTTAGCACCCGGCAGGACCTTAATTTAATCTTAGATGGGAATTATTCCCACAATCTTTTTATATTTGAATATATTTTTAAAAATTACTTACACCACAGCAAGCCTGAAATCTGGACAGACGGCATGAAACTACCGGCAGCCGGCAGCCGCCTATTTCCTCACAGACTAAACTTTGTTCCCTTCCTGGCTGTTTCTGGATCAGGTTCACACTGATACACATTTACTGTGGCCTTGAAAGCTACCACCCAGCGGGAGCAGGGTGGGAGGGTCTGTTAATTTAACTACTGCTTGACCACCACTAATCAGCAGCTTCTTAAAGGTCGAGTGCAACGCGTTTAAAGAGACAAATGTAAAGATCATAGGGAAAGCCTGAAGAAATCACATTGGCTCCGATGGCGGGGCTTTGGTTTCAGAGGGCATTTCTTTCCCATATGTTCCTGGGGGAGAAAAACTAATATAGTCGTCCTCTGAGCTTCAAAAATCGTGCTTTCTCCCTTTCATAAAAGTTTTCTCTCCTCCTCAGAATCTGTACATTGTGCAGTCATGGCAAAAAAGAGGTCAGAAAGTTGCTTCTCTACCAGAGTCCCCATCAACTCTATTCTCCCTCTTTTACCAGGTAGGGGAATAATGCAGAGTTCTTTTTTTTTTTTAAAGATTTTATTTATTTGACAGAGAGAGATCACAAGTAGGCAGAGAGGCAGACAGAGAGACAGGGGGGGAAGCAGGCTCCCTGCTGAGCAGAGAGCCCAATGCTCGATCCCAGGACCCTGAGATCATGATCTGGAGCCGAAGGCAGAGGCTTTAACCCACTGAGCCACCCAGGCGCCACTAACGCAGAGTTCTTGTTAAACTTGGTTCTTTTCTGACATTGAAATCACCTGCTTCCCTAAGAGTAACGTGAGAACTTGGATCCCAGATCCTGTTCTTTGCAAGATAGAATGTTATGCTGCTTTATCCCCTTCCACATCCCTAAGCTTCTTTCCCTTCTGAGCTACTATATTTCTGTAATTTGTAGCATTAGCCATTGAAGCAGAAACCATTTATTATGCACTTACTGCTCTAATCACTTTATAAACATTATCTCATTCTCTCCTAGGCAACATATTTGGGGATCATCTTCAATTCTTCTTAATCTGCTTCTCTATCCAATTAACCCCGACACTATCCTGGTGATCCCCTGCAATAAGAACGGTGGGAGGCAGGATAATGGTCCCCCACAAAGATGTCCATTTTCTCATCACCAGAATCCGTGAATATGTTACTTTCCATGGCAAAAGGGACTTAGTCAATGCGGTTAAGGGCTTTGAGACGGGGAGATTATCCAGATGGGACCAATCTTTTCACATGAATCTTTTAAAAGCCGTGAGCCTTTCCCAGCTGTGGCTGGAGAGAAACGATGTGAGGACTGGACTTGCTTCTGTTGGTTCTGCAGGGGGGAGGTAGGGGACTGCTAGAAGCTGGAAAAGGCAGGAAAATAGACTCTCTTCTAGAGCCTCCAGAAAGGGATACTGCCCTGATGATACCTTGGTTTTAGCCTATTGAGATCTGTGTTGATTTCTGACCTCAGCACTGTAAGGTGATGAAAGCGTATTGTTTTATTTTAGCCTGCTAAACTTGTGATAATTTGTTATGACAGCAATAGAAAAATAATACAGGAACTTTAATTTCAGACTTAATTCCCTTTGAAAATATAATACCTAGAGCTGAATACTATACTCCAAATGAGTTCTGATGAAGAAAAAAATAATTGTGGGACTACTAAATTCCTTAATCTGATGCTATAATTTTATAAATTAATAAAGGCAACTGAAGATTTCAACTTTAACACATTATATTCTTAAGTTGGTGGACTTTTTATCACACAAACTACATCAAGCCAGCTGCCTGACTCTACCCTCATTCTCTCTTTCAACTAATTTTGGGGATGAAATGCAGAGCTTTATATTCACTTCAATCTGTACTGTCATAGGAAGTATCCTTTTTTTTTTTTTTAATTTGTCAGAGAGTGAGAGAGAGAGCACAAGCAGGTAGAGTGGCAGGCAGAGACAGAGGGAGAAGCAGGCTCCCTGCCAAGCAAGGAGCCCGATGTGGGACTCGATCCCAGGACCCTGGGATCATGACCTGAGCCGAAGGCAGCCTCTTAACCAACTGAGCCACCCAGGCGTCCCAGGAAGTATCCTTTTTAAGCCTAACTTCATTTATTTAATTCTCATGTATTCATCAAATTATTAGTAAACATATATTGAGCAGCAAAATCAAGAACAGAGTTCTGAAATAGAGAACAGTTTTGTTATAAGATACTCTCAGTTTGACATTGATCCATGAATCGAAACTCTTTGGTTACATAAGTTTGATCAGCCACAAACCACCTACTCTCATAAACTTATTTATTTATTTATTTATTTATTTATTTATTTTTAAAGATTTTACCTATTCACCTGACAGAGAGAGAGAGATCACAGGCAGGCAGAGAGGCAGGCAGAGAGAGAGGGGGAAGCAGGCTCCCCGCTGAGCAGAGAGCCCGATTCGGGGCTCGATCCCAGGACCTCGAGATCACGACCTGAGCCGAAGGCAGAGGCTTTAACCCACTGAGCCACCCAGGCGCCCCATAAACTTATTCTTTTTTTTTTTTTTTAAGATTTTGCTTATTTATTTGAGAGAGAGAGAGAGTGCGAGAGAGAGCACGAGAGGGGAGAAGGTCAGAGGGAGAAGCAGACTCCCTGCGGAGCTGGGAGCCCAATGTGGGACTCGATCCCGGAGCCGAAGGCAGTTGCCCAACCAACTGAGCCACCCAGGCGCCCTCTCATAAACTTACTTTTTAAAAATTTCTCAAACATACCAAGAGAATAAAATGACTTAATAAAGATGTGTCCACAGCATACTAGAACTCTAAAGGAAATGGAGATGTGGTTAGTTTGATAAGAAAGGGTTTTTTTTTTTTTTTTTTGGTAGTTCAATGCTGTCTTTTAATGATTAACATCTCCTTTTTTAAGAGTTCACAAACTATCAGTTAATTATTGTTTCCAGAAGTTTACCTGAAGTTAAAAGAAAGTTTATCCAATTGAGGGAAGTGACAACTTCTGTCTCAGAAGGGGAGATGTAAGTGGAAGGGGAAAAAGGAGAAACAGGATGAAAGAAGGTGTGGTGGAAGGAATGAACACAGTGTGCCCTTAGGAGGGTATAAAAACCAGACAGGTCAGAGCAGTAGTGGTTATGGAAAGTAGTGTGCACTGGGGTAGAAACATATGATGTAAAGTCTTGAAAGGAGGACTAGGCCTTCAACTTAATAAATGAATGTTTTAATAACCTAATTGAAAAATGGGCAAAGTATCTGGACAGTTCACAGAAGAAAATGTAAATGGCTCTTAAATGTATGTAAAGATGTTCCAACTTACTATAAGACAAATGCAAACTGAAAGTATAATGACATAATTTTAAACTATGCTTTAACCTATCAAATTGACGAAATTCAGAGTCTATTAAGACACAACATTGGTGAGGTTATGGGTAAATAATGGAAGATAAAACAGCGGGAACTCTCTAAAATGCAAATTGGCTATCAAATTATGAGCGCATATACCCTTTCACCCAGCAATAACTAGAAACATACACATACAAAATGACATATATTCGTGGATATTCACTATAGCACTGTTTGCAGAAGGAAAAGATGTCAATCAGTAGGGAACTGGCAAATCAAATTGCAGAACAGATACCCAATAGGATCTTGAAATTTTTTAAAAAGACAACTTTGTGTTACTGATAAAAAGTGATGAAACTATACCAAGTTAAAAAAAGATTACTATATTTAGAATGCAACTATTTGTGTATGTTTGAAAGTGTGTGTGTGTGTGTGTGTGTGTCCCCTCAGAGAATCTCTTAGGAAGAATATCCAAGAAACCAGAAACAATAGGTTGTCTTTAGGGAAGAGACAGGATATATACGGTTCAGAGGTAGGAAGGAAACTTCTATATCCTTTTGTCCTTTTTGAATTCTTGCCAAAATTTGTATTAACTATTTAAAAATTTGATAGATGTGCTAAATAGCAATGTTGCATCCTGGAATAGGAACAGTACAGTGGTAAAAAATCTGGTGAAAACCTAAAGTCTGGATTTTAGTTAAGAGTCATGTACCAATGTTAATTTCTTAATTTTGACAAATGATCCATAGTAAAGAAAGATGTTAACATCAGGAGAAACCAGGTGAAGGTATTATTTTTGCAGCTTTTTATAAACCTAAAATTATCTCAAAAATAAAAATTTATTAGAACAAGAAACAAATTGGGGCATCTGAAGGGGGGCGGGCTCAGTCAGTTAAGTATCTACCTTTGGCTCAGGTCATGATCCCGGAGTCCTGGGATCAAACCCTGAGGCAGGCTCCCTGCTCAGTGGTGAGTTTGCTTCTCCCTCTCCTTCTGCCCCTCCCTTCAGCTCATGCTTGCTCGCTAGCTCTCTCTTTCTCTCTTTCAAATAAATAAAAATCATTTCCAAAAAACAACAGCAAGAAATAAATTAACGTTTAAAAACTTATTAGGGTGGCTGCAGTGGCAATGGCTTGGAGAGAGGAGAGATTAGAACCCAAGAGGCCAGATGGGAAACTGTGGGAGTAATCTTGGCATGAGGCATTAGGGTAAAACTCATGAAAATACAATGAAACGAACTAATGCAGATACGAGATACATTTCAAAAGAAAAAAAATGAGCAAAATATTTACAAGAGCAGGGAGCAGAGATAAGATCAGTTATACCAGTGACAAAAGATGAAAATGAGAGGAGGTGGTTTGTTTAAAGGGGAATGAGATTCATTTCATTCTTTCAGTAAGTATTTGCTTGTACCCACCTCCCCCCAAGGCTCTGTGCAAGGCCCTGGGGATGTGAGTGAGTTTATAAATGCCAAGTATGAAGTGACCCTAAAATGTCCAAGCTCAATTGTCCAAAAGGCATCTGGATATTACAGGGTGAGTATTCTGGTGAGAAGACAGAACTGGGATAACTGAGAAAGGTGACAGAGGCAGAGGAAGGATAAGCTAAAACTGAGCCGTGGGCCAGAAGCACAATTAAGAGTAAAAGGAGTAGCAAAGAAGACAGGGAAGGAATGGTCAAAGAATACTGAGAATAAGCAGGATAGGGCAATTTCCTGGAAACCAAGATAAAAGAAAGATCAAAGAAGAAGGATTCCATCAAATGCACTGTTCAAAAAATGAGGATCTACAAAAGTCCACAAGACAGTTAAAAAGGGAGAAATTGCTGACGGCAAAGGAGGTCGCTCAAGAGAACTTTTTCATTTTCAGGAAAGCCTAAATAGAACCCAGATTACAGAAGTCACAGTTTTCTTACAAGAAAGCACTTCTAACTTAAAGGCCTTTAGGAAATGGGATTCCATTTATTATCATGCTTCTCAAACTGAGGTATTTGAAATCACAGGGTAGATCTGTATGCAACATCAGTCTTATTTGGAGGAAAATATACAGAAACCGAAGAATGCAAAATTTACGTGAGCTCTGAAGACAGATCCTGAAATTTCAAGCACAGAATGTCTTTATAGGAGGTCACCTTCCTACTTCTAGAGCTACAAATTCATTCTCCACTTCTTTAAAGGGGTTCTTGGGTAGAGATTTGAGAATCGCTGATATAATGGCCAGCTACACTGAAATGTAACCTTGCTATTAAAATTCAGGATGCCTATAATTTTAAAAATAACTTTATGAACTATGGCCTCACACGGCAAATTACAATAAATACTGCACATTCCAAGAAGAAAAATAATGAACAAAAAATCTTGAGTGTATCATATTTACCACTATTTGCTATCGCTATTTATGTAACCATATATTATTTATCCTTTATGTCTGTAGCTAGATCTTAATTACATGCTTAGATGGAAGTCATGATGTTAATCATACTTAAATGCTTAATCAGTACTCCTTGAGAATGAATACATGATATACTAAGAACCAACCAACACCACATACATGCATACATATATACACATCTATATTAATTTATATTACACACATATTATAAACATAGGCATTAATACAAGAATTAGTGACTATGCTTCTAATTTATATAAAAACAACTAAAACGCTGCCTTATGTGTAGTACATAGTATACCAGGAAAAGGGAAGTACAGTATTCATATGTAATTCTCTGCCAAGTAAATTAAAATATTACTTTGGCATTAGGTCATCATATACTAGGATAAGCATAAATTTGAAAGTTTTCCTCTGATATTTTCAATTTAATTTTAAACAGCCTCGGTCTATAGGCCACAAGGCAATATTTCCCACCAAGTAAAGATTTTTTTTTACATCTTTTGTGTGAGAAAGCCGTTAGAGCGGTAATAGTGTAGTAATATACAGGAGCTTCGTGAAAATGTCATGGCAAAACTATGTGGGGTTAGTGATTTTTGTAAAATCGATTGTCTAGTCTAATGTTATCTGAATGGAAAAATTATCATCATTTATTATCTTAATCAATTCTGATACAACATTTTTACTGTTTAAAAGAAAATCAATTTTAACAATCAAAACAAACCAGCTTCTTTTATAAATGTTTGGGTTTTTAAACTAAAAGATATATAGCAGATAGCCCTCATACTGCATCTTGTATACATTGTCTCAAGGCTAAGAAATAAAAAGCTAATGCAACACTAAACCTGGAAGACAGAGTTACAGCTCCCATAAGTATTTCAGCTCAGGCTGTTGGCTTTCATGATTAATAACAACTATGGGGGCATGTTATCACTTCTTAACATCATCCATGGCCTATAACTCTCTGCTGTCATGCTGTAAAGGAACTTTGACTTTATCATATTTTGAGAAAGCAAATCTGAATTGATTAAGGAATAATAAATTATTTCCTTCTCCAACTTGACCTTTATAATCATGAGATTGGTAGAATTCTCAAGGATTTCCTTTTCATCTTAAGTATATATTCATGGAATGTGAACTCATACAAGCTCTTTGAATGTCAGGTAAATGGAATGATTAATACCACCATGCAATCTGGTATTACCTAGAAGAGTTGAAGCATCTTTCTACAACTAGCAATTCAACTCCCAGGGACGATGCTTCTCAATTGCTATGCCCTGGTGCCCTGGTATGCAACAAATAGGTTGCAGATGTGCCCAGATAGTGATCTCCTCAGCCCTCCAGCCAAGCAGAAGCTCCCAGGCCAGAGACACAGCTTCATTCTTTTAATGCAGTATTATGGAACAAATATTTTCTATCATTTTCTAGTGTGCCATGACATGGAAAAGGTTGAGAAACATTAACAGAGAAGCTCTTGCACATGTGCAGAGATATAGATACAGGAATATATGTATATATAGGAACAATGTAGTATCGAAGAACTGGAACATCTCAAATGTCTATCGATCAATTCATCTGCTAATAAGTTCTGGAATACTTATACAATGCAATATTATACAGCAGTGAAAACTAATGAGCAATAGCTCTATGCATTGACATAGATAAATCTAAGACTCTAATGCTGATTAAAAAAAAAAAAACAGTAAGGCCCAGAAAAATACATACGATATGATTTATAAAGTTCAAAAACACATAAAACTAACCAATATACTGTTTGGGGACACAGAGAGTGTGATTAAAAAAAAAAACACTGAAAAAAGTAAGAAAATTATTAACGAAAAATTCAGAAGATTAGTTACCTCTGAGGAAGCAAGAGAAGTTTGGGAGAAGAGACGAGTATATAGGAGATATTAAAGGTAAAGATAATAGTGCTTTTTAAAAACTGGGCTACCCCCAGTGATGGGTATTAAGGAGGGCATGTATTGCACGGAGCACTAAGTGTTATATGCAAACAATGAATCATGGAACACTACATCAAAAACTAATGTGTACTACATAGTGACTAACATAAAATAAAACAAACAAACTGGGCTACAGGGAAACAAACGTTTTCCATATAGTTATTCCACAAGGCTTATAGATATTTTATAGACATTTTGTATCTACTCAATATTTAATAAGCATCTTTTATAAAAGCTCTACTTTGTCCAAAAGTAGTGAATGCATCTGCCATCCCTGCAACAGTATGAGGGACATGGAATAGTCAGGCCAGAAAGTAGGAAATTATACAGGATGCTGCAGGTCAGACACTGAACTTTCACAAAGGCCCTACAGACTCACACATGAGTGATAAAAGATTTGAAAGCTATACAGTAATTAAAATTAAAACCAAATTTAATATGCTATCATTTTATGAGGCACCATATATACAAATTTTAACATTAACTAAAATATGGATTTAAAGAATCAGGACCGAATACACTGCCAGCCTATGGATGAATAACTCCTCTTGCAATTTTCTAAACAGTCAACGTTTCATTGTGTATTTAGACCACACAAAAGACATTTACAGAATGACAATACTTAATTCATCATATATATCCAGCAATGTTTGCTTAGTCAAATGCCTGTCTGTTTGTCAATGTCATTGAAAGACAGGTTTATAAAACTTCAAGAGCGAGAACTGGGTCTGTTTCAACTGATAGGACTACCAAGGAAAGCACAATGAAAACATTTTAAGAATTCCTGTATTTTTTTTTAAAGAATTTCTTTATTTATTTGACAGAGAGAGATCACAAGTAGGCAGAGAGGTAGGCAGAGAAAGAGGGGAAAGCAGGCTCCCTGCCGATCAGAGAGCCCGATGCGGGGCTCGATCCCAGGACCCTGAGATCATGACCTGAGCCAAAGGCAGAGGCTTTAACCCACTGAGCCACCCAGGCGCCCCAAGAATTCCTGTATTTTAAGGGCTAGACAGTGGAATGCCATTTTTCTAAGCACTGGATATTCTGCCAATGCAGAAGAGCTATAATAGATCACAAAGATATCAACTTAACCTCCAAATTAATTAAATTTATTATTTTTGATTTGAAATATAAAAGAAATCCAGCCTGAGCTCTCCCTTTAAAAAAAAAAAAAAAACACCCAGCAGCAGGTAGGTTAATGTTTACACAAAGGCAAATTTTTTCCCTTTGTTATTTTTTTCTTTTTTTTTTTAAAGTCTGGGTGAATGACCTTGCTGGAATTCCCCTTCAGGTCCTGAGTATCTATCTGGAAGTTTCAAATAGAAACCACTTTCACATGATACACTAGAAAGGTATGCCAAGTGGTATCTGTTTCTGCACCTTGAACCTCGATGTTATATAACAGATAAATCAATAAACTTTACACAAAATGAAAGGCTTATTTTTCCCCTTAGGCCATTTAAGACCATTTAAACATATTTGGCATTATATATTTATAGGGTCAATTATACACAGAAAATCTTCACATATTTACCCAATTGAAGAAATTTGCCCTTGATACAGCATTCAAAGCTTTCAAAGACAGGTCAGTTTTTAAGCATGTCAAACACTGAATACATCAGGCTGAAGTGAGACTCTGAGCCAAGAATTAATTCCTGTTAACTAGTAAACATTAGTTGTACAAATAGCATTAACTACCTTAAAATCTAGATAATATAAAGCATTTCTATTTTTTTGTTTTATTTTAGAATTTTTAAAATACCTATTTTCACTGAGGGGGAGTTCTCTCAGATGTATTGTGAAAGGCTTATGGGGAAACCTGTCTCTTCCAGTATGTGGTGATTACAAAACTAACCCGAAACCACCAAAAATCAATAGAGTCATAAGCAACAGTGGGGATGATTTAGAACAGAAACAAAAGATTTACCCCCTCAAAAAATTTTCCCACACCCCTTACTTTCACCCTTGGCTCTTCTTTCCCTCACTTTCAGAAGATGAAAGTACAATTATGTTGCCTGGGATTTTAGCCCAGTCATCTATCCTGCTCTCCAAGGCTGGTTCATGACAGATAAAAATGAAACATTTCATAATCTGAGTTTCTACAGAATTGATCAGTGTCTCAGAAGTTGAGATGAAGGGTAGAGTGAATGGGGAAAGACTGTATCATGGCAAGTTCAGCAGAGGAAGCATCGCATTTGAACACTGTCCCTAAACTATCTCTATACCATGTTGTAATAGTGCCTGGAAATCATCTCAATAGTACAGGTTCTTAGAGGAATTTTAGTTAATTAATATGACATCACAATAGTTATAGGATAGAATTAGAGGCCGTTCAATTGCTCCTCCTGCCCAAGCTCACAATGTTTCCTGCCCTACCTACTTCCGGTTAGGAAGGAACAGTGAATGGGATAGTGAGTCAATGCAACCCTGATTTTTCAAACGAAGCTGGAATAAAAATGTGACAGCTCGGGGCAGGGAGGGAAGAACACTTAGGTAATCAAATTGCTTTCTCTCAAGGACTTCCTCCTGCCATCTCAACCTCCCTACTCCCATCTAGTTAGCAAAAAGAAAAAAAAAATTCGCTATTAGTTTGGAAACGTTAATAAGTTATGTAGCATAAATAATTCATAATGATGTCCTAACCTTTACATTCCAAAATGCTTTCTTCAAAAGCAATGCAATATAGACAGATGTCTTACAGGATATTGGTAAAAGCCATGGCATCTCCGGGAGGGAGGGGATTTCAAGAACACCATTTAGGCTTTTTAATATATTTTGGGTCAAATATATTTATAACTAAAAAATCCCCAATATAGTTATTTTCATTTTGCAAATTAAAAATGTAAGCCACTCAATGCAAAGATTTTTATGTGATGTTATTTATCAAACAGTAAACTCTTAAATGCAAAAACAGGAAGTATTTTGGCTTCTAGGATACAATTTCATTTTCATAAATAAGAGAAAATATATTCAGTGCCTTTTTTGTTGTTGTTCAGGGCTTTCTCTTCTTGACTTCCTTCATCCTAATGACTCCCAGATTGATGTTTTCTGCTCAGACCTCTCTTTTCTCTTCTATGGTTAGTTTTGAAATTTCTTAACAACACAGTAATAGCTAATATATATTAAGCCAGACATTGTTCTGAACACTTTACCTAATCAATTTAATCCTCAATCAATTTAATCCTCATACTCACTGGGAGTGAGTGTGAACTGGGAGATACTTCCAGTTTAAAAATTTGTTATCCCCACTTCACAGATTAAGACTTGGAAGCAGAAGTGGTTAATATCCCATTTGCAACAGGGCACAGTAGCAAAATTTGTGTTTTACTTAAATAATTTGCTTTTCTTCTCCTTTCTTTTTTTAAAAAAAATTCTTTAGGAAGTATTACCAGAGGAATGATACACGGAGGAAAGGGATATGTGATTTTGTTATTTTCATTATGCATCTCCATGTTTTTTTCCAAGATTTTCGTAAAGTAGTGATTCTCTCAACTTATTGTCTGCACCAACAGCATCATCATTACACGGGAACTTGTTAGAAATGCAAATTATCAGGTTCCACCCAGACCTACTGAATCAGAAACTCTAGGGTAAGGCCTAACAATATGTGTTTTTGTTTACTCACGTGTACACACACACACACACACACACACGCGCGTGCATCTGCTTTTTGTTAAATTACTCCTCTGGGGTGATTGATGCGTATTGGAATTTGAGGACCATTGTTCTAATGCATAATGCAGCCATCAATTATGAAAAAGATCCCATGGAAAGGGACACTCATTTGCATTCATGCCACAAACACTTATTAAGTGCCTACTATGTGCTTGAGAATGAGAGCTTGAAGAACTAAGAATCTAGTTAGGCAGAAATTTAATAATTACAATGCCAGGTAGTAATTCCATGACAGAGATGCACATGATCCTGGTAGATTAAGGACGGTGTCTTGATCTCTTATGAACTGCTACACTCTACTATACTGTCTGGTAAACATTATTTTATGCCAGTACATCCTATCCCCCTAACCCAGAGACCCACGCCCCAAATAGGGGCATTAGCATAGCAGCACTCCCTGTCATACAGTGATTAACAAACTCAGTCAGGTAATTCCTCCGTGGTTAGAATCCAGAGTCTGTGCAGAGAAAGGAGCCAGTCTCTGGAGCTTCCTAAGAGTCTGAAGAGCTTTCCTATTCTAGACCACAGGTAACTTGACAATAATTCACCCTTTTCCCACCACTATCTCACGTTTCTCATGATTCTGTCAGATGTTTTCCAATGTATAAAACTTTCGAACAGCTTCTGTACCCTTCCGAGTTCACCCATTCTCTTCAATACTTTAATCACTATTCTGAATCTAGTGTTCATCATTCCCCCCCAAAAGTACTACTTTTCATCTTTATGATAATGCATAAGATGATTTTGAATTTTTTTTTTTTTTTTTTTTTTTTTTTTTTTACTGAGAGAGAGAGAGAGAAACAGTATGTGTGTGCATGGGCCACACGAGTGGTGGGGGAGGAGGAATGGATGGAGGGAGAGAGAGAATCCTAAGCAGGCTCCATGCTCAGTGCAGAGCTGCTACGGGGCTTGATCTCACAACCCTGAGATTATGACCTCAGTGGAAATCAAGAATCAGACGCTTAACCAACTGAGCCACCCAGGCGCCCCTGAAACACATTTTACTCAATATTCTTTTTGAGATTGACCCATGTTGAGGGAAGAAGCTCTACAATGCACTGGTGAATTTATGCCAAAGAATGAATAGCCCAACAAAGTTCATCCATCCATTTTCCTCTTAATAGATGTTTAGACTGTTTCTTTTTTCTTTTTCTTTTAAAATACTGATGCAATGAACATTTTAATAGATTACTGCAGCAACCGTAAAGGGCCACCTCATTTTTTAAAAATGTGTCTGAATCTTCTCCTTCCCCTTTTTTATAGTTTAGATTTCTCTGCTAAGATTCTTCATCTGTTCATGCAAATGTCCCACCTTTTCCACTAAGATTAACATATTAATCATAATTAAACATATTAATATGTCTAACATATTAATCATAATTAAAGTTCCTGTCAGAGAAGTCCAACATGAGTCATCTCTGGGTCTGAGTCTGTTCATTGCTTTATAACTTAAATATGGGTGGTTGTTTTTTTCACTTATTTTTAAATTTTTGAATGCTACACATTGCCTATAGAATAACCATACGAACTTGGGAAAAGAATAGTAACTCATGGAAATGTGCATACCTATTCTTCTGTCCTGCAAGCAGGTAACCTGAAATTCCAAAAAGAAATAATCTAGTCAGTAGTTGAGCTGGTTTTATTGTTGCTATAGTTCCCTTCTGTGCATCTTCCTTCAGCAGTGAGCACCTGCTACTTTGTGCTTCGTGTGGAACCTAGGATACTCGGTTTTCCTCAGCGTTGCTGCTCCACACTCAGCTCTCGTAGTCACTGCATGTCTATGCCACAGAAGGGGTGCTTTTGCTAAATCCTTGTCCCTTCCGAAGAGGCAGACTGCTATTGTTTGTTACTCAGTGTTAAGTGTCTTGGTTCTCTTGGTCCAGCCTCAATCTTAGGCAGGCCCTATACCCTATACCTTGGGTATGGGGTTTTATATACCCCCTCCCCAACTCCCTGTGGCAGTGAAACTCGACCTTGTATCTACAGGGAGCACTGCACAGAACCCTCCAACACCCCAGGTCCCACACTAACCACAAGGTAGCTGCAGCTACTGGTGGAGAGTTTCCCACACTTCCCCAGCAGAGAGAGCTTTTGCTTCTACCTTACTCTCAGAAGCAATGAATCTTTGCCTTTGCCTGGACCTTGAAAAAGGAAGAGTTTCCTGTCCCTCCCCCCGTGACTTAAGATTTTTTGCTTCATATAAGAAAACGATTGGTAAAGTGACAGGGTATTTTTTTTTTTATCTATCTTTTAAAGATTTATTTATTTATTTTAGAAAGGGGGAGGGAGAAGGAGAAACAGTCTTAAGCAGACTCCATGCTGAGCATGGAGCCCCATGCAGGGCTCAGTCTCACAACCCTGAGACGGCGACTTGAGCCAAAACCAAGATTCAGACACTCAACTGACTGCACCACACAGGTGCCCCAGATGGGGTTTTTAAACTATGTCCTAGGGGCGCCTGGGTGGCTCAGTGGGTTAAAGCCTCTCCCTTCGGCTCAGGTCATGATCTCAGGGTCCTGGGATCCAGCCCCGCATCAGGCTCTCTGCTCAGGAGGGAGCCTGCTTCCCCCTCTCTCTCTGCCTGCCTCTCTGCCTACTTGTGATCTCTCTGTCAAATAAACAAAAAATAAAATGTTTAAACTATGTGTCCTAAAGGGTGGCTCTCTTTAATCTCCTATCTTGCCCTCAAATCTTTTATGAGCATTGATAGAGGCTATTGTAGGTGCAACTGTGTTCCCCCCAAAAGGCAAATTAAAGTCCTAATTCCTGGTATCTGTGAATGTGACTTTATTTGGAAATAGGCTCTTTGCAGATATAATCAAGGGAAGATGAGGTCATACTGGAATAGGGTGGGGCCAACGTGACTAGAATCCTAATTAGAAGAGAAAACATGGAAGCCTCAGACCTCATTTCCACACAAAGGGCCAGCAAGATGGCTGAATAGGACGCCCTAGATTTAGTTCCCCTAGAGAGACGCTAACTGCACAACAATATATGGTCTAAAAAGCCTGTATGTGGCCTTCAAAGACCAGTTAAAAAGCTGTAGTATCTCAGGCAAGCTCAAAACCAAGAACAGCCACATCGAATGGGTAAGATTTCATTTCACCTGTTAGAGCCCTTCCCCCAAGCTGGCACACTTCAGCATGATCAGGAGTAAACAACCAATTCACAGCTTCTCCATCAGGATAAGAGCAGAATGTTTGCTCAATGTTCCAGATATTTGGGGGACTGCCTGAAACACTGATTTCTGTCTCATTTGACTTGGAGTGCTGAGAAAACTAGGCATACTTCGGATGCCTGGAGGTCGCTGAGTACAGGGGAGAGCACAGACGCAAGGTAGCAGCACCAGAAAACCTGCAATCTCACTGAGGAACACCAGAGGGAGCAAGAGATGACCAACTCCTATAAAAGCAACTGGAGAACTCTAACTGGGAAGGCACATACACAAGCCCAGAGAAAGTGTATGTCCTTACTAGGTTTGAGAAGTCCTCAGAATCTTTAGTAAGGCTAACTACTGAAGGTCTTCCCCTGTATGAAGCCAGTCCACAGAACTGAGAAAGGTATTTGTTTTTCCGAATGCACAAATTCCAGCAAAATAAATAAGGCATATGAAGAAACAGGGAAACATAGCCCAGTCAAGGGAACAAAATAAATCTCCATAAACTGACCCTAAAGGAATGGAGGTGCATGAATTACCTGACAAAAATGGCAAAACAATCAACTTAAAGATGCTCAATGTGCTACGAGAGAGCACAGACAGCTAAAGGAAATTAGGAAAATGGTGCATGAACAAAACAATATCAACAAAGAAAGTATAGAAAAGAACCAAACAGAAATTCTAGAGCTGAAGAAAACAAATGGGAAAATTCACAAATACGTGGAAATTAAACAACACACTCTCAAACATGGGTCAAAGAAAAAAAAATCACATGGGGAATTAGAAAATATTTTGGGACAAATGAAAACAGAAATACAACATACCAAAATTTATGGGATGCAGCAAAAGCAGTACTAATAATGGAGTCTACAGCAGTAAATGCCCTCATCAAAAAAGAAGAAAGAGCTTGGGTGCCCAGGTGGCTGTTAGGCATCAGACTTTTGATTTCAGTTCAGGTCTTAATCTCAAGGTTGTGAGTTCAAGCCCTGTGTTGGGCTCCATGCTGGGTGTGGAGCCTACAGAAGGAAGGAAGGAAAAAGGAAGGAAGAAAGGAAAGAAGGAAGGAAGAAAGGAAAGAAGGAAGGAAGGAAAAAAAGGGAGGGAGGAAAGAATGGAGGGAGGAAAGAATGGAGGAAGGAAAGAAGGAAGGGAGGAGGGATGAAGGAGGGAGGGAGGAAGAATGAAAGGAAGGAAGGAAGAAAGAAAGAAGAAGGAAGGGAGGAAGATCTAAAATCAATAACTTCACTTTACACCTAAAAGAACTAGAAAAAGAACAAACTAAATCCAGTCAGCAGGGGCGCCTGGGTGGCTCAGTTGGTTGGGCATCTGCCTTTGGCTCAGGTCATGATCCCGGGTTCCTGGGATCAAGCCCCGAGTTGGGCTCCCTGCTCAGTGGGGAGTCTGCTTCTCCCTCTCCCTCTGCCTGCAGCTCCCTCTGCTTGTGCTCTCTTTCTCCTTCTCTGTCAAATGAATAAAATCTTTAAAAATAAATAAATAAATAAACCCAGTTAGCAGAAGGAAGGAAACAATAAAAATTAGTGCAGTAATAAAATATAGAAAAATTTTTAAAAATCACTAAACTAAGAGCTGATTTTTTGAAAAGATTGACAAGTTGAATTGTCAATTGAAAACAAAATTGACAAGTCTTAGCTACATGAAGAAAAAAGAGAGGGGCCCCTGGGTGGGTCAGTGGTTGAGTGTCTGCCTTCAGCTCAGGTCATGATCCCGGGGTTCTGAGATCGAGCCCCACATCAGGCTCCCTGCTTGGTGGGGAGCCTGCTTCTTCCTCTCCCTCTTACCCTGCTTGTGTTCCCTCTATCGCTGTCCCTCTCTGTCAAATAAATAAATAAAATCTTAAAAAAAAAAAAAGAAAAAAGAGAAGACTCAAATAACAAAAATACAAAATGAAAGAGGAGATATCACAACTGAAACCACATACACACAAAAAAAATCAGAAGAGTACTATGAACAATTACACACCAACAAATTGGATTATCTGTCCCCATGCTTTAATAAAACCACCAATCTGCACGAAAGAAAAAAAGAAGGAAAGAAAGAAAGAAAGAGAAACATATAACCTATCAAAACTAAATCTTGAAGAAATAGAAAATCTGAACATCTGTAATTACATCTGTAATTAGTAAGAACATTAAAGGACACTAAATCAGTAATCATAAACTTCCCAAAGGAGAAAAACCCAGGACAGTATGGCTTCCCTGAAGAATTCTACCAAATATTTAAAGAATTAACACCAATCTTCAAACTCCTCCAAAAAACTGCAGACTCATGAAGCCAGCATTCCCCTAATACTGAAACGAAACAAAGATACTACAAGAAAAGCACACACTAATACCTCTGATGAATACTGATGCAAAAAACCTCAACAAAATAATTTGCTGTCACTGAGATGGAAAAACTAAAAAGAAGTTTGATGTGAAGGAAGATTAGGAGTTCAATTTTGAAGATGTTAAGTTTGAGATGAGTATTAGGCATACAAATGGAAATGTTAAGTTGGCAGTTCAATGTACAAGTCTGGTGTTCAGAGGAAAGGCCTAAGCTGGAGATAAATATTCTCAAGTAAAGATGGTATTAAAGTCTTGAGAATAGTAAGATCATCAAGAGAAATGAGTCTAGGTAGAAAAAAAATAAGGTCTTAGGATTGGGCTCTAGGGCACACCAGCTTTAAAGGTCAAGAAAAGAGAAGACTAGAAGAAATAGTCCGAGAAGGAGGAATGCCCAAAGGGTGTGATATAGTGGAGACCAAATAACCTATTTCCAGAAAAGTTAAGTGAATATCTATGTCAACACTGTACAAATTATTTAACGACAGATTCGATTTAGTATACATATACCAATTTTGGAGTAATTTTAACATCTATATTCACCAAGGGATACTGGGGAAAATTTTTATTGATAATCAGGACTGACTTACTTATTTTAAAGTATAGCAAATACTGTTGTAGAATATACTATACATGTGTATACATGTGTATACATGTTTTAAATTTATGTTTAAATCTAGAAGAGCATTTCTGAAACACAATTCCAGGGGCTATTAAGATTTTCTGGGTGAAAAAGGGTTCTGGCCACACATAAGTTTGGAAAATATTAATTTGCATTATAAATTTTCAAAAAAGAGGGGTGCCTGGGTGACTCAGTGGGTTAAGCCTCTGCCTTCGGCTCAGGTCACGATCTCAGGGTCCTGGGATCGAGCCCCGCATCGGGCTCTCTGCTCAGCAGGGAGCCTGCTTCCCTCTCTCTCTGCCTGCCTCTCTGCCTGCTTGTAATCTCTCTCTCTGTCGAATAAATAAATAAAATCTTAAAAAAAAAAATTAAAAAAAAATTTTTTTTTTTTCAAAAAAGAATGCAACATTTTCCAAACTTCTGTCAATTCAGAACCCTTTTGGGTTACCGAGTCTCTTTTACCTGTGTCAGGCATTCTGACTAACAACGTTTGGGAACGATCGAGTCAAAAGCGTGGACATATTCTTTGTCCTCACTGTAGCAAAATTTGTGTGAGCGAAGAAGTTGGAGGATATTTTCTTTCTGCCACTTCAATACTTACTGAAAACAAGATCTTTCTGGAAGATATGATGACATTTGCATTATTTTTACACTGATGGTTCTGTCCTCAGGTTTTTTTTGCTTATTAAATGTCAAAATGAAGATACTTGATTTCTTTAAAAATTAATCTAAAGTTCCAGCAAATAAAATATGTAAAGTACATTCAATTAATATATTTTTGTTAGAATAATGTAGATTTACAGATTAAACATAGCCCAATATGATCATTAGCCACATGTTCTACATAATGCTTTTAGTAAAAATCACTTTTTCTTTATGAGAGCTGTCCATTTTAACGGTTCTGTGGTGTTCTTATCATGTCTCCTCATATTCTTTCTTTGAAATATGTAGAACATAAATGAATTAAAAAAAAACCACACACACACATTTTCATCATTTCTCTGAAAGTCTGATGTTGTTTAGATCTCCTCTCTCAATCCTAAAAAATAGGGCAGGACAGAAGATTCCACTTCAAAGAGCACTGTTTATCTCCAGATCAGAGATAAAAAAGAAAGAAAAGTCAAACAAGAGCACATTTTGCCAGTAGGACACCACCTAGCTAAATATTCTCATCTTTTGCTTCAAAATACCAGCTCTGTTTAATGAAGTGCTGCAGTTAACTGCAAGGCCTGCAGTCCACGCCCACCCACATCCCTGCTTTCTCTCTGACCTGCAGGGAGCTCCACAATTCTGACTCAGTTTTAAATGATGAAGAAGACAGAACAGAATTAGGAAAGCATATATTCCCATGAGCACAAAGGCAGGTACTGTAAAATGTCCCTTTTAACTTCACACACACGCACACAAGGTAGCTTTCATTTTGTTACTATATTGGTGAGATTTCTTGAAGTCTAATTCACCTGCTTTACTCCCAATCCTTCACCCCAATTCAGTTACTGATGGTATAAGACTTTTTTTTCCCAGTTTTATTGAGATATAATTGGATATAACCTTGCATTGGTTGAAGTGTATGACACAATGATTTGCTCTATGTATATACTGAAGGATGAAAACTCTAAGTTGCCCATTCTCTAAAAGGAGGCCACAACCACTGAAATCTCATGTTATCTCGTGGTTAGAGTCAGAGAAACTATAGAGTAATGAAATGTCCTGGTTGGTATCTTTGACAGTGGACTTTCAAAAAATATTCCATTACTAAGTTTGAATCAACCTTGGAAATGTCCTGTACACAATGTAAGTAGTGGCTGGCAGCCATGACTGTCATCTCTCAGATGTAGCAGAGGCTTTATTATGGATAGATTATTCATAGACTAGTCACGTTTTATACCAACAGAGAATTTCCTTTTACAGATAGCAAGTTCTTTGTAGAAGAGTCATTTCATAACTTCCCATAGTTAAATTGAATAGGTTTCCTGTATTTCTTTATAAGACTCAAATGTCTGTGAAGACCTGTACCATAGAACAAAGTTCATGATTCTGGTCCAATGATCATTTCTGAGCAAGTTAATTCTTTAATGAATCAAATTTACAACCTGCCTTTAGCCAGCCACTATGGAGGATAGTCTATGTCTTAATTTTACTCTGTTTAATGTTACTAGGCGTTGTCTTTCTTTTGCTTTCTTCATTTCTTCATCTTATTACACTATATGCAGTTCTAGAAGCTGCTTCAAATATTTTTTGGAGCAGCGTAAGATATAAAATTAACTTATCTTTTAAAATCATTTAAAAATCTTAAGTCCCAAAAATTCAGGCTATAGATCTTATTGTCCCATATATGCACCTGTGAGTACAAGCTGAATTCATTCATTTAATAAATATGTTCTAAGTGCCTACCATGTGTCAGGCACTGTTCTGGGTGCTGGGGGAAACAATGGTGAATAGTATGTCAGTCAGAGGCAAGGACCATGGGAAAAATAAAGCAGTGAAGGGAAATAGAAATGCCATGGAATGGTGATAAGGTTACAATTTTAAATAAGGTGGTCAGAGAGAGCCCACTTTACTGAGGTGACAAATCATGACCGGAAGGATCTGAAGATGAGGGATTAAACCACACAGATATCTAAAGCAAGAGCATTTCAGGCACAGGGAATATCAAGTACAAAGTTCCCAAGGCAGATGAGAGCTTTGCATTTCTGAGGATTGGCTAGGAGACCGGAGTGGCTGGGGTGGACGGTCAGATGATCCAGAGATGAGGGGAGAGCAAAGGCAGATCAGGTAAGGCCCTAAAGACCATCATAAGGACTTTGGCTTATATATGGAATGAGATGAGAAGCAACTAGAAGGTTCTGAAGAGAAGTTACATAACCTAGAAGAATGTACAGTACCTAAAATGTCTAAATGAAAAGAGAGCATTAGTCTGCAAATATTTACTGAACCATACTATTTACTAGGATTTTCCTCAGCACTGGGAGTATAGTGGTAAATAAGAGACACATCAGTCCAAGCTTTAGTCTTATGGGTGAGAATATTAACAAATGATTAAGCAAATAATTACAACTACACAGGATATGAGAACTGGGTGATTTTGGAAAGAAAATTTAGGGAGGGAAGTCTAATCTAGTCTGGGCTATAGGGGAAGGCTTCTTGGAAGAAAAGAAGATTTAAAGTGAGATTGGAAATATAAGTAGGAGCGAGTTAAGTGAAGAGGGATAAGAGGGACAAGAACACTCCCAAGCAGAAAGTACCTGCAAAAATCCCTGAAGACCAAAAAAAAAAAAAAAAAAGGCATCTTCAGGGAATTGAAGACCACTGCAGCTGGAGTTAAGGAGTTAAGTAGGCAAAGAAGAATGCCTGAAGAGTTGGGGTTGAATTCTAAGGGCAATAAGATACCAACAGTTTAAAGCAGGAGCCCAAGAAGATTAGAGTTGTATTTTTAAAAGATGACTCTAAAAGCAATGAGCTTAGAGGAGGAAGGAGGGAGTGAGTGAGTACAAGAGGTCAGTCGGCAGCTATAGTAGAAGTGTGGGCAAAGATAACAGGAGTGTAAATAAGCGTAGTGGATATGAGAACAGAAAGACATGGATAGCTTGAAAGATACTTAGGAGATAGGAAAGACAGAATGTGATGATGGATTAGAGTCATGAGAGGTAGGGAAGAAGGTCCAGAATAGCTGAGGTTGCCTAACTACTTTTCTTGACCTTTTTGGATAGACAGATCCTATGTTCTTCACCAAGAGAAGAGAGATACCATTGTGATTCCTTCTGGGGGGAGGGACAAGAAAAAACTGATCACATATGCTGATAAGCCTTTATGCCATTATGCCATTGCTGCCAGTTGTCATACACAAAAGAGCCTCAACTTGCACAATTTATGCTATTTGTTCTGTTTCCACCAATGTATGAAACTTGGCTATGGCTGTTCAGAAAAATGAACCAGTTGGACTCTTAAATCTTCTGGTAAATATTCATGTTGTTAGTAGTAGATAGATTTATATAATTTGTAAGTAGGGAACATCAATATTTTCTACAGCATTCCATCAAAGCTTATGTTAAGTAACCCCAAGGCACAAAATACAAATTTTCAGTACACTACAGCACTGAAGAATTAGTTCTTCACCAATGAATTCGAATGTATAACTCCTCGAAATAGCCATTCTCTCTTGTTCGTGGACACTAGAAAAGCCACTTATTCCTAACAAATGCTGTCACCAAAAAGGTGAATATCTCTTTTTAGGAAGACAGTTGAATAAGTTAATACCAGTGACTTATTTATCTTAAATCATTAAAGATAAATTCAGTTACTCAGAGAAAGAAAAACTGGCATTTTCTCTTCTAGAGACCATCAAACTCCTGGTCATGCTAACTATATTCTCTATAACCATTCTCCACCAAGTCCTCAAACATCACTAAACTAAATGAGAGTTGCTTCAAGTGTGTGGGTTTTTTTTCCATGAGGTCAGAGAGATAAAAGAAAAAAAAAAAAAAAAGTTAAAAGAAAAAAACATTTGATACAATCTTTCTACTAGTACGAGGTTGAACCAACCTTACATGTTTTAATAGTCTGGGCGTCAAAGTGGATGGTTATTAGAATACCAAATAAAATACCCAGAGGCCTAGCAGCTTTCTCTGTGCTCTGAAATTACAAAATCTCACTAATGAGACCAAAAGTCAAACTGATATTAACTGTCAATTCCTGTGTCACAAGCAGTAGTGGTATGAAGTGAAAAGAAATAGTCTCCTAAGAACCCAAATGCGTAGGAAAGCATTAGTACTAAAATAATACACCTGGATCAGCGACTGCAACTCATAGGAAAAAAATGCATTTTATTTAATGACCAAGTACACAAATACAAACACACATTCACACATACATGTAACTACAACATACTTACTCTTACCATGTGGGATGCAATGTGAAATGTTCTGCTCTACGCTCCTTCATTTAAAAAAAAAAAATGCTGGTCACAACTTAGTAAACAAAGGTTGCAAGCCATGAACACAATTACAACATATAATTGCTCTAGAGCATTATACATGCTAACTTAAATTTTTAGGGAAATGTGGTCTTCCTCCTTCTTAGAATTAGCCCACAAAAGTACTCTGTGTACTCAAGAGAAAACAAAAATTAACACAGCCTTGTTTCCATGTATCCAGCCTAGACAAGGTAGTCGCTCTCAGTGTGCTTAAATCATCTCCCTTCCCTCACACAAGAGCAGAGGGAATGACTTATAACAGGACTCCATGTCTATACTGCACATTTTATATAAAATGTGCAGTATATTTTATATATATTTTATATATATAAATTTATATATATAAATTATATATATAAATTTTAATTTTAATTTTTAAATTTTACATATTTTTTTTTATATATTTCATTTGACCCTCACAACAACCCTGTGAGGTAGGCAGAGGAAATAATATTAGATTTACTTTACAGATGGAATTAAGGTGCAGAGAGGTTATGTGACTTTCCCAGGCAGACAATAAGAACCACTAACTTTTAGGTGGAGGGCTCTTTTCTCTAAACCACTGACGGTATAATCTGACCTCAAATATTTTTACCACTTCATTCTCATTTCTTATTGTTGATTTGAGTTTTTATAGGCTATAACAGAAGACCTGATTGTAAACTTATAGCAAGTTTATGCTTCCCTACCGATGAAAACTTACGGCCAGAGGACATCTATTCTTTTGGAAGGCACTTATTCCTTGGCTCTGATCTAAAGGATCTTAAACAATATGAAAGACCCTAAAGGCCAAGGAAATTTGAAGAGAAATCAGAGGAAAGGATATAAATGGAATGTATTAGTGGATTTTAGTCCCTGTTAGCTTTTACTTTTGTGAGAGGGTTCAATGCAGAGCTTTAATGCAGATGAAACTTGAGGCTTTTGAAGAGGATCTAAGTCTTGATGAAGTTATTCAAACTCAAATCTTGAATGCATAATGATGGTAGGCCCCAGGGTCTTCAAAAACTTGTACTTGATGCTTTAAAACAAAACAAGACACACAAAAAAAATTCTACCAGCAAGTCTAATAAAAATTTTTAAGGGTTTTGAAAAGCTTTAACTCTTTGGCCAATAATTAATCAGACTACCGGATACCATGTTGAAAGAACAGAAAGAGAAAACCAAAAGGAAATAAAGAAGAAAAAGAAAAGGAAACAAAGATTTTAAAAGACAAGAGTGTATAGAATATTTTAATATGTTTACTGGCTTATCTCTTTGATTAATATTTGCTTTAAGTTGCAGAATTCAAACTGCTTATAGAACCACCTTGGGCTGTACTCAGAGAAACTGATTTAATGATAATTTCCAGAACTTCTGTGATCACTATCCATCATATTCGATTGTCTTAAAGAGCTTTTGATTTTTGAAACCATGGCCAAATATTTGTTGGAACAGACAGCATAAAATAAAGTTGATTTTGTGGGGTAGAGAAAGAAATTGAACTAGGAATATTATAGTCTGAAAATATTTAACAAGGGAGAAAAGTCAACAAAGTCTTATAATCGAAAAATTCAGACCACTGATTTTTATGAAAATCACAGGTTTTTATGAAATAAATATACTAAATCCCAATGCCTACTTTTGTGCTCATTCTGACTTATTTCTTTTTATGTATGCCTATAAACCTTTTTTCAAGAAAACTTTAAGCTTTTAAAAATTAATAATAATGGGGTGCCTAGGTGGCTCAGTCAGTTGGGCGACCAACTCTTGATTTAGGCTCAGGGTCATGATCTCGTGGGTCGTGAAATTGAGCCCCACATTGGGCTCCACGCTCATCCGGGAGTCTGCTTAGGGATTCTCTCCCTCTGCCCCTTCCCCCACTTGCACTCTCTCTCTAAAATACATAAATCTTAAAAAAATGAAAAATAATAATAGCAACTAATATATACTGAGTCTATACTTTGTGGTAGACACTGCTCTAAGCATTTTATGTAGATTAATTAATAATCATCGCAACAATCCCATGAATTTGAGATTATCGTTATCCTCAATTTATAAAAGAAGAAATTGAGGCTCACAGAAATTAAGAAATTCTGGTAGTTTACCTGGCTAGTAAATAGTGGAGTTAGGATTCAAACTCAGGCCTTTTGGCTCCAGAATATCAACCTATGTCCACTACTCTATAAAACTGGTTTCAATGCAACAAAATTGACCAGGACTAAGGTTTTTTTCAAATCAGCGTTGTGCCACGTCATAATCTTTCACTTTCTGATATTCTGATCAGAAAGTATAGTGACTAATTTAAGTTTCCAAACATGAGTAATGTAGAATCAGTTTCAGCAGTCACTACTCAGAAGTAACATCCTTCTTCAGCAGGAATGTCAAGAAGTTTAAAAATAAAGCATGCCACTAAAATATTAATAGTGGTAAGGAACTATAGGTAACTTTAATTCTCTTTTGGTGATATATATCATACATATATATATATTTATATCACCCCAAAATATATTTCTATATTCTAATTTTTGTCAAGTGGACATGGATTACTTATAATAATAATAAAAAAAGGTTGTTTAAGCATGCCAACACCATTACTAGCATTAATATATATTAAACTTACACTAGCACTCAGCCTACTTACAATTTGCTGCTTCTAGTATACTATGGAGTTAGATACCAGTTATACCAGTTAATTAAGCCTATTAGAGGGGTGCCTGGGTGGCTCAGTTGGTGAAACGTCTGCCTTCAGCTCAGGTCATGATCCCAGGGTCCTGGGATAGAGCCCTGCATTGGGCTCCCCACTCAGCGAAGAACCTGCCTCTCTCCCTCTGCCTCCTGCTCCCCCTACTTGTGCTCTCTCTCTGTCAAATAAATAAAATCTTAAAAAAAAAAAAAAAAAATCTTTTAAAAAAGTCAATAAACTGAGTAAGGACCTAAAAGAAAGCATATGGGTTTTGTATCTTTTAATTTGGGAGCTCAGGTAATTTTTAAATTTACTTCCTGGTTACAGGTAAGTTGAGGTTGGTGGATAAATGATGAGTGGATAAGTTAGGGATCAGTATTTAAAGACAGGGGTAATAGAATGTATACCCATACTGTAATAAATACTTCATTGCAGCATAAAAAAATTTTAGGATTTGAAAGGAACCTTTACAATAATCTAGTACCATCTCCTACACAGTAAGAAATCCCCTCTACAACATTCCTGATGTTCAAACTCTGCTTTAGCAGCCCTACTGACCCAAAGTTCACTGCCTCTGGACACAACCTGCTCCCTGCTGACTGGTTCTATACTTTCTCTCACTTGGCCTCAAATAACAGACAACAAGTGTGCTTCCTACAGTTTTTCTAACTCTTCCAAAGTCTTCTATCTTCTCAACAAAATGGTCCCAGTCCCCTCAGTCTAGATCATCACAGTTACCTTTTACAGAATCACAAAACTGGTTAAAAACAGTTCTCTTAAAACAAAAAACAAAAAACAAAAAGCAGTTCTCTTATTCTTCGAGGTATATCTAATGATCAAATCAGTTTTTGTAGAATAATGTTTTATAAGTTAATGGATCTAGTTCATCCATCTTGGTCATACACAATTAGAAAGCTAGGAAAGACTTGTGGTCCTAGTTCAAATTCAAATTGAACAGCAATACATTTTTGAGTTCCCTCTTTTTTCCTCCTCCCCATAATAATACCACCAAACAGAATCTTAAAAGATACCCTCAACCATAATCTTACATGTTTGCTAGATTTTAATTTTCTCTCAGTCTTCGATCTACGTTCCTATCACTTGAACCTGTGAATGATCGTAAAACATCCAAAATTCTTTAAACTGCTCTCATAATCATAAATTAGCCCTTGACAGGCCCAGCTCTGAGGTCTTAAAATTCTGACTTTTTTTTCTTCCTGTGCTAACTGGATATCTTCCTATCTGGAACTTTTGGTTTTCCAGAAAATTTTACATATATTATGTGTAAAAGAATATATATATATATATATATATATATACACACACACACACCTTATAAATACATATTTACATGCATAGACACACACACATATACATGTATCTTCCCAAATTCTGTTATTTATATGTAACTTTTATGTTCATGTGCTCCTTTCTATATACCACCAGACATACCATAATCTTTTCTATTCCATTAATCATGACTCAGCCCCCAGATAAATGGCCTTGATTTTTATTTTAACAAGATACACAATCAGTGATATCATAAAGGTATGTATCTTACAAAACTTATTCTCAAGCAAGTTTCAAATAAAATCCCATTACTAATGAACAAAGATGACTATATCTTTAAATTTCTTGTATTTACCCATTACTATTTTTCCAAATTTCCCACAAAGAAAGTGTGGAAAGACAAAGATGGCTAGAGAAGTAAAAGTCATAAGAAATTTTTACGGAGTCCTATGACAAATAATCAGCCAATTCAAAGTATTATTCTCGATACAGAATGAGATTATCCATATATATCTAACGGATCTTTCTAGTTTACTGATTTTAGTAACAGAATGTCATTCTTTGAAATGCGTTAAGCCAGCACTAAACATCAAGAACAAAGTGAAATAATAACTAAGACTTATTCAATACAAAGACTTATTAAAGACTTATTACTAAAGACTTATTCAATTCAAAACATCAATAGCAATTCAAATAAAACAAAGTCCATCACATTCAGTAATACTGAGAGGCTCAGAAGAACCATGCCAGAACACAACAGAAACCTAGTCTGCAAACAAAGATAATATCCATATTACCTAGAGAGGCCAGTAACATGCTATAATTGTATATAAGTATTAAATTCAGCAGCACTAAGCACTTAGTTTATTCATAAAAATAATATAATGTCAAGGTTAAAAACCTATTACAATGTCACCAAACCTTCCATTCAGCTCTGGAAAAACCTTCACTCACTTATACAACCCGATACCCTCTGAATACTGCAAATAATTATAAGGACAAAAGTCATAAGGAATGGTTGTAGGCTCCACAGTTCTTAAATTAACCTAAAGTCTTATCATTTGTTTGTTTCCTAGTATTATAAAAACATGTTCATGGTTAAAAATTCTGTCCACCAGAAAGAGTACACAGAAAAAATATGAGTCGTCTTCTTAGCATAGACCTATAGTCTCATTCATCAGGAGTACCTGTCTATAGTTCCTCATACAGATTCTGAAGAAATTTTGCATGTATATATATAAACATATGCTTTTAAAAACAGGAATGAAAACACACTATACAAAGAGTTCTATATTGTTTTTCTCAGTTAACAATGTATCAGATTTTGCCATACCTTTGCCTATGGATTAGCTTCACTCTTTCTAAGAGTTATAAAGTACTACATTGCATGAAGGCATTTATTTAATCAGACCTCTGTTGAGGGATGTTTAGGTTATTCCTAGTTTGTCTGTTTCTTAATATAAAATAATATGGTAATGATATCTTTATATACAAACTTTTGTGTGCTGGCACAAATATATCTAAAAGATGAATTCCTAGAAGTACTAACTGGTTTTAGAATCGAGCAAATTCTAAACAAGAAGCCAGTGTCTCTACAAAGGAGACTGGAAAAAACTACAAGTGTAATGCTTAGTGATTAAAAGGTGCCAAACATTATCACAAAGTTAGAAGTTAAAGATTGAAAGTTAACAAACTCTTAAGGTAAAATAGGGGGGGAAAAAACAGAAAATTTACCCCCCGAGACAGAAAGATAAAAGGCCTGCAGAATGAATCCCATAAGTGATGTTTTAAAAGAAAAGAAAAGAAAATAGCATAAATAAAGTAGGATAAAGGAAGAAAGAAGAGATTTTTAAAACTTTTTTCCTTGCTTTAACCTAACATATAAAATTGGCCACAAGATTTGGTACATATATTATCACAGAGTCAAACTTGGATGTGAGATGATTTAAATGAGTATCTGAAGCCCCATTCCTACAGGGTATCCAAAGGCTGACATACTCTATCAGGTTCTAAAGTGTTGAAAGGAGAGCTCCCAAAAAAAGAGAACAGAGCAGTAATCGTCCAGGAGTAATGTAACTTGCCAATCTCTTTAATTCCTGATCAATTTTACAAGAAAATAGTAATAATTACCTCATAAATATAGAACAAACCTCTCTTTGGAAGATCTAGATTAAAACATAATTTGAAGATTCATTCTATATTTTTCAATCACAATCCTAAAATTTCCTAGACCAATCCAAGGCTATTCTATTTCTCACCTAACATAAAACATAGTCAACAACTTACCTTTCCCAAAGTGCTAGGATTTGAATGCCACAACATAAATTGATTCATGTTTTTGTCCATTAATGGTCCGTGGATTTCTTTAAATGAAGTCCATGTTAGAGTCCATAGATATCAGTGTTCTGCAAAACTGAAAACCTCAAGAATGTCAATGCACATACACCTAAGTTACCAACTAAGATACTAATTATAAATAATAATTACAATAGTTATTATTATTAATGTAGACATTTAGATACACAAAATTAGTGGGTATGACATTGAACAGCAGAATGAGGTAGCAAAATTATACTTTATTTTTAAGTAAGACATTATTATTAACAAAATCTAGACAATCTTGAGACACTGCTTTGTACCATATTTATATGTATTCTAAAGGTGGCACTATAGTAAGAGCTTGTAAAAATGGGAATGATTTGGATACCAACACTTTCCAGAAACTAGGAAAATGAATTTTAAAGGCAGGCAAACTTTTCAAATTTAAATGACTACAATTATGTATTTACATGTCTACTTTCTGGGTTTTTTCAGACTATTTCTAAAAACATCTTGGATTTTTCTTTTTTAAAGACTTTATTTTTTAAGCAATCTCTACACCCAAGGTGGGGCTCGAATCCACAACCCCAAGATCAGGAGTCAAATGCTTCACAGAATGAGCCAGCCAGATGCCCTTTGGATTTTTAAACCTAAAAATGCTTACTAGTTTCTTCTTTGTAAAAAAAAAACAAACAAAAGTATAAATTCAGGTTTTCCTACTCTATGATATCCATTCTATAAAAGATTCTAGAACCTCTTAGGAGCTACTATCTCATTAGACAGCACAAAGCCCATACACAAAATCACTGCATCCAGATAATGACTCATGCCCAGATCCCATTACACAGCCTGATGTGTCTGTCCTCTGTACTTTTTTCCACTTGACAATCAAAACCAATCAGTTACAACACTTGTTCTTCAGGTCAATGGCCACTCTTCATCACATTTAAGACACCTAAACAAATATTTTACAAAAAGACAATTTAATCTTAAGGGAATCATTCTTTTGCAGGCCTCCTACAAGTCTGTGTAAGGAGTTTATGCTATGTGAACACACCAGGTGAAACCTCTGCCTAGATTTTTATAAATTAATTTCATCTCTGTTAAGAAATCATTCTTATTTATTTCTCAAATGCAAGAAGCACCCCAATATAGTGAAGAAAATAGAAACCAAGTTCATATTGCTGAAAAGAAAGCACTTAGAACACTAATTAGAAGCTCAGTGCTACAACTGTAGCTTATCATTCCTCCCCCATCATTACCTGGAAGTTCCTCCCAGAAAAGTAAAGGAACCTGAAAGAAGCTGAATTAATCGCTTTATCCTCTACCCCCACCATCGAAAATATTAAGACAAATTTATAAATTTCAATAATCTCACAAAACAACAACAGTGTTCTGAATCTCTACTCCCCCAGCATCCTCATAAATCACTGGTTAGCAAACTAAGTTGAAGTCACTGCTACACTCAGGTAGAGATCCTGAAGTTCGGGAGAAGTTCCCCCTGCTGACCGAGAATCTGGTTCGTACGTTCATATTAAATAATTCATTCACTCAACAACACCTAATGAATGCCTAATAGTGGCAAGGCACTGTCCTGGATTAAGAGATGAAGTACCTGTCCCCTATTAGCAGAACAGAGGCGGGGGTCGGAGCAGGTAAGAAATGAACTCTAGGTCCGCTCATCTCAACGCCCAGGCTCCACATTTCACCCCAGAGCGCCAAGGCTCAGAAGCCCACGAAACCCCGCCATGACCGATTCCCAGAAGTCTGAACCCTGTATCTCCTCCACGGCCTTGGTCCTTACGACCCCGTTCCCAAAGTTCCCCGAACCCCTCCCTCCCCAGGGAGTCCCACGCCAAGAAGACTCTCCTCCAACCTAATGCGAGATCCACCTTTCCCTGCCCGAACTATCTGGGCCACCAACACCAACCTCCACCCTTAACCCGGTCCAAATTTGGCCCGCACGTTACCTGCCCGGGATCCAAGGTTCCAGGATGACCACAGACGCTCCGCCCCGCCCATCGCGACGCCCTCCATTACCTGGTACCACCTCCAGGGCGTAACTTCCTGTGCGTCACGTCCGGCCGAAATTCCGCTGGGCTCTGTAGTCCCGTTTGCTGTCCAACCCCCGCTAGTGACGTCACTGCCGACGGCTCCTTTAGTTTCCCCGGTATCCAGGCGGGCTCCTGCTCTTGTTTATCGGGTTCTTTTCCCCTGCTTTCCTTAATGGAAATTCATTTTTTGTTTTTCAGACTGGTTTGCCAGCCTCTGCAGGCTTCTGCAGTCTCTTCCCTGTGCTCCCTCCGTGACTTGAACAGAAGATTATTCTTGTGATTTTTCCGATTTTTTTGCGCAGTGGAGTGCTCTGGCGTGCGGGCTCCGAGGTTGTACTGTCTAGTTTCAAACGCTCCTTCTCACTTGTAAGGCTGTTACCTTGGCAAGTTACTTAACCTTTCTGTGCCCCTTTCTTTGTGAAACAGAAATGATGATACTAGTACCTAGAACATAGCGTTGGTGTGCATTTTACTCGAGATAATATATGGAAAGCTCCGGCACAATGAAGCGCTCAATGCATGTTAAGATTAGAAGCACTCTCTTCTTTCTGTTGAAACTGGTAAGTGGTTAGGAAAGCAGTAACCAGTTTTCCTGTTATCTGTTGTATCCTCAGCTTTTAATCAAGTGATTAATGATACTTGATACCTTCCTCTGAAGTGTGAGCTCCTCCAAAGATGGAATTTTGTATAGGAACCAACTTCAACCCTACTTGAAGTCACCTACCTACTTGGTTATTGTGCTAGATAGTGGAAGAAAGATGAATAAAACCCAGGCTCTGTCCTCAAAAACATGGAGATAATAAATTATGGAAGGAAGAAAGCTAACCTAGGGGAAAACAGGAGACCAGTTGAGCTGAGGGTTTTTCCTTACAACAAAAAGCTTCACAGTGTTAGAAGTGAAAAAGAACTTTATTTTTTAAAAGATTTTTGTTTATTTATTTGACAGAGAAAGATCACAAGTAGGCAGAGAGGCAGGCAGAGAGAGAGAGGGGGGAGCAGGCTCCCTGCTGAGCAGAGAGCCCGATGCGGGGCTCGATCCCAGGACCCTGAGATCATGACCTGAGCCGAAGGCAGAGGCTTTAACCCACTGAGCCACCCAGGCGCCCCTGAAAAAGAACTTTAGAGATAATAGTCAACCTCTTGATATGAAAAGTAAGGAAGATTGAACCCAGAGAAGCAACTGACTGAAAGTCATACAATTAGTGCCAGGGCTAGGACGAGAAGTGGGGTCTCAAAATGCTCACCACCTCCTTCCATTCCCAAAATCTGCCTCAAGGTGCTAATAACCTAAAAGTAGATTCACTTTCAAGACCTTCACTCTCAAGTGAAAAGGACTAGGAAAATCCAAGTCCAGGAGAGACAAGCAATGTAACCTAGCAGATGCCACATGATTCTGATGATCATTTGAATATTCTACTCTGGCAGTGCTGAGTTCATATCAAATACAGTTAGCTCCCTCTTCCCTGGAAAACTTCTTATGTTTACCCAGAACTGAGGGGTTAAGTTCAGCTCCTGTGAGCTCTATCTTCTGTTTTAGCTGGCTGACAAGGAGTAAAGTACAAGGTAAGTAAAGTACAAGGAGTACTGATCCAAGCAGTAACCAAAGGTAAACAGAAAGACTGAGTGCATTGCCAATGAGGCGACACAATCTTTTTTTTTTAAGCTTTTTATTTATTCATTTGAGAGAGAGAGAGAGAAAATGAGAGCACGAGCAGGGGGAAGAGACAGAGGGAAAAGGAGGAGCAGACTCCCCTCTGAGCAGGGAGCCAGATGTGGGACTTGATCCCAGGACCCTGAGATCAAGAGCTGAGCTGAAGGCAGACACTTAGCCAACTGAGCCACCCAGGCGCCCCAACGTGACACAATCCTATTTAGATTGATCTATTGGAAGCAATTTCTCTTAAATACTCAATCTTTGTTCTAGGAATATGACAAAGCTAGCATGGGTATTATTATTCAAATATTGGTAATAAGTCTGTGTTCCAAATAATCAGGTAATTTTGTAGACCCACAGAATAATGTGGTTGGGATGGATGAAATTTAAGGTTTCTTCCAACTCTAGCATTAAAAAAGATGACATTTTTAATGAATCTATGGACAATAAGAAATACTCTGCTGAAAGTCACAAAGTTAGCCAGTGGCAGTCAGTAGAGAACTGATTAGAGTCCAGAATGACTAGTTCTGACTAGAATCTAGAACTCACTAGTTCTAGAATCTCAACCTCCTGATTCCATTCATTCATTTAATCATTTAGGAGAGACACATGACAGGCATTGGGTATACAGAGATGAATAAGAGCCTGGCTGGCTCAGTTGGTTGAGCATCCAACTCTTGATTTCAGCTCAGGTCATAATCTCAGGGTTGTGAGATCGAGCCCTGCTTCAGGCTCCATGCACGGTGGGGAGTCTGCTTGAGATTCCCTCTCTCCTTCCCCCTCTATGCTCTCTCTCTCTAAAATAAATAAGTCTTAAAAAAACAAAGATGAATAAGATAATCTGCTTTTGAGGAACTTTCTATCTGGTGAGGGAGGCAGAACATTTTTTTTTAAGATTTTATTTTTAAATAATCTCTACATCCAGGTGCGTGGGTGGCTCAGTTGGTTAAGTGTCTGCCTTCAGTTCAGGTCATGATCCCAGGGTCCTGGGATCGAATCCCACATCAGGCTCCTTGCTCAGCAGGGAGCCTACTTCTCCCTCTGCCTGCTGCTCCCCCTGCTTGTGCTCTCTCTTTTTCTGTCAAATAAAGAAATAAAATCTTTTAAAAAAAAGTGTAATAAATAAATAATCTCTACATCCGACATGGAGCTCAAACTTACAACTCCAAGATTAAGAGTCTCATGCTCTACTGACTGAGCCAGCCAGGAGCCCCATGGAGGCAGAACTTATAATGGAAGAATAATTCAGTGCTAATATTATCATAGCTCCATCTAGTTACTTTTATCAATCAATGCACTCTTCCCCCTTTGCCACCAAAGTACCATAACTTGACAAAAATAAATGCAAAATATGTTTTAATCATATGTAAAATCATTTGAACCACATTTTTAAGAGCCTAAAACAATCACAATTTACATAGATCTTTATATAGGTCTTAGAGTCTGCATTTGGGTTATATGCCTACCTCTGCTATTAACAAGCCATGAGACCTTAGACAAATCACATCACTTCTCTGGGCCTCAATTTCCTCTTTAAGGTTCTGTCTGGAGTAAACCTTGTCTTGTTCTGTGTAGTAGAAAAGTGTATATTTCCCACTGTAATCACTAGATGACACACTTTCTTTTCCTCCCTCCTTCTCTCCTTTCCTCTTCCTTCCTTCCCTCCTCTTTTATCCCCCTCCCTCATTCTCCTTTCATCCTTCCCCCCTCTTCCTCTCTCTTTCTCCTTTTCGTTTTTCTCTTTTCTTTTCCTTTCTTTGCTCTCCTTTCCTCTCCTCTCCTCTCCTCTTCTATTCTTTGTTAGTTCATCTGACCAAGACATCATTACACCACCTATCTGAACAACCACTTATATGAGTAACAACTGTGCATCTCAAGACTCTAGGAGATGACAGATCTAAAGTGTTTGTTGAATGAGTGAAAGAATGAATGGAGGGGGAGGAGCAAGATGGTGGAAGAGTAGGAGGCGGAGAAAGTGTCTGA
>CM052898.1:120197218-120211480 GCA_028534135.1 Potos flavus | reverse complement strand
CTGTTCTTATTCCCAAGAGGTAAAAGAATATGAAATCAGTCCCTAATCGTTGCTGAGATTTGTGAAACATCAGTTAACAAAATCATTCCATTGTTTCGTTTTGTTTTCCTCTGAAACTTCCAGACTGCCTTCTGACCACCTGATGGACTGGGAGGACCACCAGAGCCAATGACATCTAGAAAAACCTTGTTTCAGCGGTGCGCTTTTGGAGGGAAGGGGCTGGGCCTGGTTTATCTTAATAGCTGCTCAATTCATGGATGAATGATTAGAAATCACAATCCTTAGGAATGACAGAAGAAAAGAGGTTTTTTTCCCCCACTTTTGTCTATGTTTGTATCTATATGAGATGCCAGTTGTTAAACTTACTGAGGCAATAATTTTCCAATCGATGTAAGTCATTATGGGGTACACCTTTGACTTACATAGTGATGTATGTCTATTATATCCCAACAAAACTGGGGGAATTTTTTTAAAAAGAAAGAGGAGGTTGGGGCAGACAAGATACCCACACATTTCACTAGGCTGCGCAGTTATAGTAAGACAGATAAAATTACTGTTCTGTAAGTGGTTGGTACCATACCAGTTTAAGTGAAATTCACGGTGCGTGTATTTCATGTCCCAAGCGTGTGTCCTATCACCTAATTGGCAAGACCCCAGGTATCTATCCCTGTTAAGAAGGATCATGAAGATGAAAACTGATGAGGACAGCTTCACCAACTTAGTGGAGAAGTTGTTCAGAGAAGGCAGGCTTGCAAATTTGGACTTGCTGGCGGTTGCACCCATTTTCCACCGTTCTCTCTGATCTACGTCGTGATGGGAACCAACACAGAGAAGGAGACCACAAGCGCCTGCAGAGCGCGGGGCTCGGGTGGTGGAGGAAGAGAAGCAGGTGGGAGGACCGGCGGGAGGCGGCACCGGGCACGCATTGGCCCAGCGGGCGCTCCTTCTCGCGGGGCCGGCCCCGCGCTGGGTGGGGGAACTGGGCATAGCCTAGCGGCGGAAGGCGGAGGCGACATCCGCGACCGAGGAGACATGGCGGAGTACACGCGACTGCGAAACTGCCTGGCGCTGATCCGCCTCCGAAACCCGCCAGTCAACGCCATCAGGTAACCGGCTCAGTCGCCTCCGGCCCAGGGACGGCGGGTCCTTCGCCGCCTGCCTGCTTTGAGGCTTTGACGCCCCTGCTGGTTTAATCGCAGAAAGACACTGGCACAAATTAACTGCGGCGCATGTGGCGGCCTGGTGCTTCGGATAGCTTGGTGAACATTCGCAGCGGACTCTGATCCCTGTTTCACTAGTGAGGAAGCTAAGGCTCAGAGACGGACAGATGGCTACCAAAGGGGGGGAGGGGACTGGGCTCGAACCCGAATCGTCGGTGCCAGCTTCGTGCTCGGTCCTTCTGCTCGCTAGCAGCTTTGACTTCTCGAGTGTACGTTCTGTTTCAAAGGTAACAATGCTGGGTGGACCTTGATCCCTCACTTCCCAGCCCGAAGTCCAGGCCACCCTACCAATGTGTGACTGAAAGACTTAAAAATCCGATGAGAAGGTGGCTTCACATTTGTAAAAAAAAAAAAAAAAAAAAAAAGAAAGGAAAAAAAATTAACAAAGGTCGACATTAATGCCAAGGCAGTGAGAACGGGTGGATTGTGGTGTGGCGCAGAAAAGCAAAGTTCTTTCTCCCGATCTGTTCTAAACTCAAGGCCTTGGTGCTTCAGTGGAAGATACATTTGGAGTAAGCCCGTTAAGCAGCATTTCCAGAAAACCAACTGTGCACTTACCTTCTTTTATTTCGTCGTGGAGCACCTTCCTTGTTAAACCATTACACAGATGTGTGCAGTGTACTTAAGCAGCCGTGCTTTCATACTGGTGGTTTTCCTGTTTTTAATTTTAAAAATGTTTAATTATATAGGTTCGGTTCTTGCATATCTTTGTAAAAAGGATGGTGATCCATCAGCCCAGGAAAGAGCCACCCATTCTTAAACAGTAGGATTAACAGAAATTATAATTCACAAAGAATATACAAAACAGGGAGAAAGACCTTTGGTCAACATTCTTAGGACATACCACTGGAGCAAAAAAGAGACCGGAATGAGGAGGCCCACTAATTTTAACTGAATTTTTATCTTAGTGTCATCAGATTTGATTTTATCATGAGTATTAGTATAATTCTTATTATTTTTAAAATATTTTATTTATTTATTTGACAGAGAGAGAGATCTCAAGCAGGCAGAGAGGCAGGCAGAGAGAGGGGGGAAGCAGGCTCCCTGCTGAGCAGAGAGCCGGATGCGGGGCTTGATCCCAGGACCCTGAGATCATGACCTGAGCCTAAGACAGAGGCTTTAACCCACTGAGCCACCTAGACGCCCCTAATTCTTATTTTTAATATGTTATGCATTTAATAATACAAAAAAAGTGCAGGAATAAAATCATACAAGAATATGTCCAGTTTCTTGCCATTCTCAGAAAAAAAAAGCAAAATATCTGTTATTTTGGTTTTGATGATGAAAAACAAGTGATATGATTACATATCCATTTTGGACTTGTCTGTATTTTAGTTAGAGATACTAGATATTAGGACTCTGCATCAGCCTTTGCTCATAATGGCAAACTATGCCCATCATGAACTTGGGGAAGAATGTTTCACAGTCTTATACCCATAACTAGAAATATTTTCTCATAGCAATTTTAAACGTTTCTCATATTTCGCCTGCCCCTCCCCCCTTGCAAGAGAAATGTTTGTATCTACCTCCTAAGATTGTGGTGACATTTACCTATGCGGGAGATCATAAAGTGGCATTGCGCAGGTCTTAGCTACCATCAGGGTAAGCCCTTCCAGCAGGCCCCCCTGCCTGGGGTTTATTTCAGCTTCATCAAGTTTTCTCTACTTGGGAATGCTTTCCCGCCCTTTCTTCTATCTTCTTCTGAAGATATATATATATATGATTGTATTTTTGAGTAATCTCTACACCTAATATGGGGTTTGAACTTATGACTCCAAGATCAAGAATCGCAGGCTCTGTGGACTGAGCCAGCCAGGCGCCCATTCTAAAGTTATATTTTACATTGAGGTATATATCCCAGCATGTTCATCAAGTTTAACAGGTTGCCTATATATATATTTTGGGGGGGGGAGATAATCTATTTTATTGAGCTATAAGTGACATATAATAAACTCTCTATATTAAAGATATACAATTTGATGTTTTGACATATATGTATATATATATGCATACCTATAAAACCATCACCATAGTTAAAGCAGTAAATGTATTCATCACAAAAATAATACCTCTCTTATTCCTAATATTGGTAGTTTTTTTCCTAATCAGTCTAGTTAGAGGTTTCTCAATTTTTTTGCTCTCAATAAATAAACTTTCATTGACTTTTCTCTGTTATTTTTCTGTTTTCTAATTTATTGATTTCTGCTCTGATCTTTAGTATTCCTTTTCCTCTCCTTAGTTTGGGTTTAAGTTGCTCTTCTGTTTCTCATTCCTAAGTTAAAAGCTGAGGGCATTGATTTGAGATCTTTCCCCTTTTGAAATATAGGCACTCAGATAATTTTGCTCTAAACCTGCTTTAGCCAGCATTCTATACATTTTGATACATTGTGTCTTCATCTCGATTCTGTTGGAAAGAGTTCCTAATTTCCTTTTTTATTTTTTTTATTGACCCATGGCTTATTTAGAAGTGCATGATTTAATCTCCCAACTTTTTGTGGGTTTTCCAGAGACCTGTTATTTCTAAATTAATTCCATTGTAGACAGAGAATATACCAGGTATGACTGGAATCCATTTACATTGAGAACTGGCTTTGTGGCCCAGGATATAGTCAATATTGGTAAATTTTGTATGTTTACATAAAGAGAATGTATATTCTACTGCTGTTGGGTAGTTTTTTTTTGTTTGTTTGTTTTTATAAATGTCAATCTAATCAAGTTGGTTCAGAGTATTGTCCAAATCTTCAACATCCTTTCTGATTTTTTATATTTTCATTCTACCACTTATTGAGGGAGGCTATTTTTTTTAAAGATTTTATTTTTAAGTAATCTCCACACCCAACATGGGGTTCCAACTCACAACCCCAAGATCAAGAGTTGTATGTTCCACTGACTGAGCCTGCCAGGCAGCCTCCCCCCCATGTCTTTTCTTGATACTTTCCTTCCCTTTTCCCTTCCTACTTGTATATATGAAATTATCTCTTCCTAGCTCACTGATTCTTATTTGAATTTTTTTTTTTTGGGTCCAAACAAGCCCGCCAAGTTTCCTTCCATTCAGATGAATGCCAACCCTCTTTATAAGTGTTGTACATGTCTAATTACTAAGCCTGTCTCTCAGAACAATGGTTTTCATACTTTTTTTTTAAACTGTAATCCATACGGTAAGAAATCCCATGTTTTACACAGCAACGTGATAGACACATATACACATATATAACTGAAAACAAAGTTTTGTGAAACAAAATTTATCTTTATGGAGTGCCTGGGTGGCTCAGTCTGTTAAGCGTCTGCCTCTTGATTCCAGCCCAGGTCTTAATCTGGAGGGGCAGGTTATGACTTCAAGCTCTGCACTGGGCTCTGCCTTGAGGGTGAAGCCTACCAAAAACAAACAAAAAAAACCAAAACAAACCCCCCCAAACCAAAAACCCTTATCCTTACATGTTATATAATTTGTCATATTCTATTTTTCTCTTCTGTTCCTTTGATTAAAAAAATGCTGGTCACAAGCTACAAACTTAATTTGATGACCTTTGGTTTTAAAAAAACTGTCACAAAAAAGACCTCCTAAAGTCACAGAAGCTAAAGAGCTTTGCTCAGCACCCATGAAAATGTTATCTTCAGACTCGATTTCTCCATTCCTGGACAATATTAAGGGGAGAAAATAATTTCTTAACCCCTGTAAACTCATTGTTACAAGGCTGTGGTCCCTTTAGTCGGCTTGAATTTAGTAAAGCTGTACCTGTTTATAGCCATTTTCATTTCCCCGTATTTGATTTTTGCAAAATTAGCAAGACCGTAAGAGGTAAAAGAGTTGAGTTTGGTTGAAATGGGGGAAGCCATCCTCTTGTCCTTAGTGGCATTGATTTTGGCTACTTTTGCAGCCATTATTTACCCAGAGGAAATATTTACCTTTTGAACTTCTGAATATTCTGGATGTGTCCAAATCTCATTAGCAGATTTGGTTGGTTCCTTCCTTCCTTCCTCCCTCCTCCTCTTCCTCCTCCTCCTTCTCCTTCTTCTTTCAAGATTTATTTATTTATTTTAGGAAGAGAGGGAGAGAGAGAGTGAGCAAGCACAGGGGGAGGGGCAGAGGGAGAGAGAGAGTATCTCTCTTTTTCTTTTTTTAATATTTTATTTATTTATTTGACAGAGAGAGAGAGAGAGATCACAAGTAGGCAGAGAGGCACGCAGAGAGAGAGGGGGAAGCAGGCTCCCTGCTGAGCAGAGAGCCCAATGCAGGGCTTGATCCCAGGACCCTGAGATCATGACCTGAGCCGAAGACAGAGGCTTTAACCCACTGAGCCACCCAGGTGCCCCGAGAGAGTATCTCAAGCTGAGCACCAAGCCAACTCGGGGCTCCATGTGGGGCTGGATGTGGTGGTGGTGGGGGATTGTGTGGGGTTCTCAGTCCCATGACCCTGAGATCATGACCTGAGCTGAGATGAAGAGTTGGTGTTTAACCAACTGAACCCAGGCACTCCTAGCAGATTTGGTTTCTAATTAACCAGTCAAAGTCAAGAGGTTTTGTTTGGTTTCATCTAGGTTAAATGATGAAAAGTAACTAGGTGAACTAGAGGGTATTATGCTAAGTGAAATAAGTCAATCAGAGAAAGAAAATTATCATATGATCTCTCTGATATGAAGAATTTGAGAGGCAGGGTGGGGGTCATGGGGGGTGGGAGAGGGAAATGAAACAAGATGGGATCAGGAAGGAGACAAACCATAAGAGACTCCTAAACTCACGAAACAAACTGAGGGTAGCTGGCGGGTAGGGGCGGGTAGGGATAGGGTGTCTGGGTTATGGACATTGAGGAGGGTATGTGCTGTGAAATGTGTAAGCCTGAGGATCCACAGACATGTACCCTGGGGCAATAATACATTATGTGTTAATTAAAAAATAAAAAAATAACAAAAAATTTAAAAAAGAAAAGAAAAAAATATATATATATACCAGTATCTCCTTTATTTCCTGACGTTTTAACTCATAGTTGTTGGTCTGTAACAATGTGGCTTTTCTAGCAGTTTTTTTGTTTGTTTGTTTTAAGATTTTTTTTTCACCTTGTATGCTAGAATAGACATTTTACCCAGAATGCTTAGACTTCCAGTGCAAAATTGACTGGACTCCGGTTCTGTCATTTTTCCTTTAACCAATTCCTCATCACATTTCCTAGGCTCTCCTCCTTTCCCATCCCTCGACACTCATTGATCCTCTACTTCTTGGCAAATTCTCTTCTCTTGATCTTTGTGACTTTGGGCTCCCTCGATACTGAATCACTCTGCTGAGCCTCTCCTACTTTTTCAATGAGGGTATATCCAGAGGATTTACCCTGAGCTCTCTTTTCCTTTGGCAGACTCATTCAATCTTGACTCTCTTCTGTAGATGACTCCCTCATCAAGGAAACTTAGCAGTCTATTACATGCCTTTTCTTTCCTAGACTTTGTCTTTGCCTCTTAAATTAGTTAGCATTAGGTTTGGCTGTCAGAGACAGAAAACTCAATAGAGCAGTGGATTAAACAAGAAAAGGTTGATTTCTTTCACAGCAGTGTCTTAGAATTGTATAACTGCTCCACAATCATCAGGGACCCTGTCTGTTTATCTCTTGCTCTGCCATCCTCAATACGCCGCTTCCACCTCTTGGTCCATGATGGCTGCTTGTGATCTAGCCATCACATCCCCATTCCTGCCAGAAAGGAAAAGAGAAAAACATACCCAATCTTTTAAGGACTCTTAAAGTGCCATCTTATTGGCCAGAACTTAATGCCTTACACTGGCTTTACTGCATAGCGGGCCAGAAAATGCAGTCTTTACTTTGGGCAGTCATGTATCCAGCTAAAAACTAGATGCTTCATACTTGGGAGAAAGTGGGGAGGGTTGGATATTTTGGGTAACTTGAAGCCCCTGACATATCTCTTAGGTTGTTTCTTTTAGACCATTTCAGTTTTCTTATATTTTGCTAATATGATAAATTGTAATTTCTCTTTGTGAACATCCACATCACTTTCTTTGTACTTTTATTACAGCACTCAGTGTGATATTTTGTTGTCTCCTAGGATGTTGTAAACTCCTTTTCCTGTACATAGAGGATGCACAATAATATTTTAAAATTGATGAGTGCTGCTTCTAAGTGGTCAAAGTTACAACAAAGTTCAGGAAAATACTATTTTTTAAAAAGTATTCATTTATTTAGCTTCGTGCTTAATTTACAGTTGAAATATCTATTATATATTTTTTAAGATTTTAATTTATCTGAGACAGAGTGAGTGAGAGAGAGAGTGGGGTGGAGGGGCAGAGGGAGAGGGAGAAGCAGGCTCCCCACCGAGCATCAGGGAGCCTGATGCGGGGCTCAATCTCAGGATCTTGGGATCATGACCTGAGCCAAAGGCAGACTCTTAACCGACTGAGCCACCCAGGTGCCCCCACATATATATTATCAGTTGATTAAATTAGTGAAAACTGAATAGTAAGTAACTAGGGTTGGTTTTTATTCATTGTGTGTTTCATTTTTCATTGTTAGAAAAGGAAAAAAACTCTGAGATGGTAGAAATTAAATTCTAATGCCTCATGTATTTTTTTTCTTTTAGTACGGCTGTACTCCATGGAATAAAAGAGGGACTGCAGAAAGCTATAACGGACCATACAGTAAAAGCCATTGTGCTTTGTGGAGCAGATGGCAAATTCTCTGCAGGTAACCAGTCTCTAACCCTCTCCCACCATTTCCGGAAACCAGTCACACACTGAGACCGATAGTGCGTGCGCGCTCTGTCTCTGTGGGTAATGCCTTAGGGTGGGTAAAGGATATCGGGTACTTGAGTGGGAATGAGAAACATTGTAGAGAGACAGAGTCACAAGGAGACCCAGAGAAGATTCTGACCTTACTTTCTTTTTTTTGTATTGGATTGGGCCTTTGGAGGACATTTAGTGCCAGGCTTGCTGGGTATTATACCTGCTAACATATACTAACTAACACTAGCCACTAGCAGGTATGTTGGTACATACCTGCTCTGCATATAGCTCCACCCTATGGGAGCCTGGGCAAATCCCTGTTATCTCCTGAACCTCAGTTTCTCTATTTAGAAGGTAGATAGTGATTTATACATATTATATTTTAGTCCTCGGCAAATCCTACCATCTCCATTTATGGATGAGAAAGATGAGCCTGAGAGAGATTAAAATACTGTGCCAAACATCAACCAGTTATTAAATGGCTTCCTTTGTTGTTTGAAAAGTTGAGGTCAGGAGCCCAAGAAAGTGACTTTGTGGCATGGAGAGAGGGATCCCAATTATGGAGAACTTGATTATTTCTTTGTAAGAAAGGAGGTAGAAAAGAGAGAATGTAGTTGGAGCTCAAGGAGAGAAAAAATTATTCTCCTAGAAAAGCATTAGAAGTTGTTAGACTTAATGGATTTATATAGAGCAATGCACCCAACAATTGGAAAATACAGATACTTCTCAAATCTGCAACATTTACAAATTTGACCAGATGCTGGACCACAAAACTTGTCTCAATAAATTTCACTTAGAATACGTTCCCTGACAACAATGTAATTAAACTAGAAATCAATAACAAAAATATAACGAGAAATACCCATACGTTTAGAAGTTAAATTCATTTCTTAATAATCTCTGAGCCAAAGCAGAAATCATAAAAGAATTTAGAAAATATTTTGAACTAAATGATAGTGCAAATGCAACATATATAACTTGAGGGATACAGCTAAAGCAAAACTTAGCAGGAGATTTATAACCGTGAATGTATTTATCAGTAAAGAAAACAGACTGAAATATAACGAGCTAAGCATCTGAATCAAGGAACTAACAAAACAAGCAGTGAAATAGACCCAATGAAGTAGAAGGAAGGGAATAATGAGGAGGAGAAATTAATGACATAGAAACAAATGCGATTCAAGATTAGGTCAAAAATTAGTTCTTTGAAAGATTGGTAAAATTGACAAACCTCTGGAGAGATTGATCAAGAAAAAAAGAGAAGACACGACGTATATGAGGAATGGTGAATGGGATATCACTGCAGATGCTGTAGCCATTAAAAAAGATAACAAAAATATTATGAAAATATTATGGCTTACCAATATGACTCAAGAGGAAATAGAAAGCCATTAAAGAAATTGAGTTGGTAATAAAAAATCTCATAAAATAAATTCCAGCCCCAGATGACTCTTGGCAAGCTCTAACTAAAAAGTCAAGGAAAATATTATTTTAATTTTACACAAATGTTTTAGGGAATAACAAAAGAGAGAACACTTCCTATATTAGTTTCCTCGGGCTACGGTAACATTTGACTTAAACTAGGTGACTAAAAACAACAGAAATCTGTTCTCTCATAGTTCTGGAGGGTGGAAGTTCAAAATCAAGATATCTTCAAGGCCATTCTTACTCCAGAGGCTCTAGGGAAGAATCTTTCCTTGCATCCTCTAGCTTCTGTGGTTGCTGGCAACCTTGGCGTTCCCTGGCTTGTTGCTCTCTCACTCCTGTCTCTGCCTCTCTCTTCCCATGGCCCTCTCCCCTGTGTCCAGATTTCCCTGAGCTTATACAGATCCACCTTTATCCAGTATGACCTCATTATTCCTCAATTACATCTGCAAAGACCCTATTTCCAAATAAAATGAGTGTCATAAGTTTAATCCAGTACACTTTCCAATTCATTGTGTGAGGCTAGCATAACCTTGGTACCAACACCCGTCAAGGCCAGTATAAAAAAGCAAAATTTGTGAATGAAATTTGCAATGAAAAAAAAAGTAAAATGAAAGGCCAGTTTCATTCATAAACCTAGATATAAGAAATCTTGAACAATATAAAATTGAATCTAACAAAGTATAAAAAGTGGAAGACACCACCTTTTCCCCAGAAATACCAGATTGGTTGAACATTAGAAGATTAATGTATTTCATTCTATTAAAAGATTGAAAGAGAAAAAACATGTGATTTCTTTTTCAAGAAATGCAGAAAAAAACATTTGATAACATCCGACATGCATTAAAAATAAAAATTCCTAAAAAAAAATAAAATAAAATAAAAAATAAAAATTCCTGGTTAACTACGTATAGAAAGAAAATATCTTGATCCATTTTGGAAAACCTACAGCAAACATCAAATAAAATAATAAATTGAAAGCTTTCTTTATGAGAAAGGAACAAGATGTGGCTAGCTGCTATCACCATTTCTGTTTGACATTGTGTTCCAGGCCCTGGCCAGCCCAGTAAGGCCAGGAAAAAAAAAAAAAAAAGATCTAGGGATTGGAAAGCAAAAAATGAAACTTCATTATCCAGAAACTATGATAGTGTTTGCAGAAAAATCAAAATAATCTGTTAGAAAATTATTAGAATTGATAGGAGAATTTTGCTGGATATACACTCAATATCCAAAAATTAATTACATTTCTATATGTCAGAAATACACAGTTAAAAAGTGAAATCACTGAACTCTTGTCTGTTCCTTGGTTTCTGTAAAATGGGATAATAATACTAACCTTATGCTGCAAGTGGGAGGATGTGTATCGTATAACATTTAAGAGTGTGGGCTATGTAGTTAAACTGCCTAAGTTGAAATCCTTTTTCTACCAGTAATTAACTGGTCATGTTTGAACTAGCCACTTAACAGTTCAAAGCCTTAATTTCCTGACCTGTGAAATGGGGATTGTTAGACACTTAATCTAGGTGTTAAGAAAATTAAGTAAGAGAATATATGAAACTACTTAGCACAGTGCCCAGTGTAAAGTGTTTATCCAGTATGTGCTAATTGCTCTGAGGATATGAAAATCATTTAAATCTAAAGTTACAGGATTGATAGGCCTGAGATGCAGGCTGAAATAGATCTTGTTTTAAGCCAAAAAGGAATCTAAATAAGAACAATAATAATAACACTAAATTAGAATGTGAATACAATGGATTAGGAAGAAAAAAAAACATAATGCTAGGTCAGGAGCAGGTAGAAACAAAAACATGAATAGGCTGAATATGAAATAATTGCTTTAACTTTTTAACTTATACCGAGCTTGCTTGCTTGCTTTCTTTTCTTTCTTTCTTTCTTTCTTTCTTTCTTTCTTTCTTTCTTTCTTTCTTTCTTTCTTTCTTTCTGTGCAAAAAGGTGGTTTTATTAAAGCACAGGGACAGGACCCATGGGCAGAAAGAGCTGCCTTTTTTTTTTTTTTTTAAGATTTTATTCATTTATTTGACAGAGAGAGAGCAAAATCAGGGGGAGTGGCAGGTGAAGGGAGAAGCAGGCTCACTGCTGAGCAAGGAGCCCGACATGGGGCTCCATCCCAGGACTCTGGGATCATGACCTGAGCTGAAGGCAGACGCTTAACCGACTAAGCCACCCAGGCACCCTAGCTTAATGTTTTTAAAGGATAGATAGCGCTATAGGAAAAATGCTCAGTATTTATAATGTTATGTGAAAAAAGGAAAATATGAAAAATGATGTTATAAAATGTTCTCAATATTGTTGAATATATATTATGGTACATTTTCATTTAATTTGCTCGTAAGTCATTTAAGAAAGGTGTTGAGATTAAAAAGCTAAATAAATAACTTACTGAAGATCACAAAGCCATTTACATATATGCACTGGGAAACAACTAAGAATTCACCAAAATATTACCTCGTTATCTCTGTGTGGTGATTTTTGAGGTGGTCTGTATGTTCTTTATTATTTTGTATATTTTTCAAATTTTCTGTAATGCATGTGTTGTTGTTTTTTTTAAGGTTTTATTTATTTATTAGAGAGAGCGAGCACAAGCAGAGGGAGCAGGTGAGGGAGAGGGAGAAGTAGGCTTCCTGCTGAGTAGGGAGCACGATTCAGCGTTCGATCCCAGGACCCTGGGGTCATGACCTGACCTGAAGGCAGACGTGTAACCCACTGAGGCACCCAGGCACCCCATATGTGTTATTTTTATGATTAGGAAAACCAATAAATGTTGTTCCTTTTCTTGATCACAAAAAATCTATTATGAAAACATAATTCCACGCTGGTTTATGAACATGTAATTCATAAATATGTATGTGTTTCATGCTGAAGTTTTATGTTGTAATGCCTTCATGCTCTTAACAAAGATATGGGTCTGAATTGCTGTGAATAGGGTTGGTGAGCAATACCATGCAAAAAAAAATAGAAGGGCTGGCTCAACCTCAGAATCTCTGTTCCCCTTCTCTGGGCTTTTTAATGTTTTGGGTTTTGTTTTTTTTTTAAGATCTTTATGTATTGATTTATTTGAGAGAGAGAAAGAGTGAACGTGCGAGCAGGGGGAGGGGCAGAGGAGGAGGAAGAGGGAGAGAGAAAGAATCTTGAGCAGACTCTGCTGAGTGTGGAGTCTTACCTGGGGCTCAGTCTCACGACCCCGAGATCATGACCTGAGCTGAAACCAAGAGTGAGCGCTCAACTGACTGAGCCCAGGTGCCCCTAAGCTTTTTGATTAAAAAAAAATTTTTTTTTAAGATTATATTTATTGGGTGCCTGGGTGGCTCAGTTGTTTGAGCGACTGCCTTCAGCTCAGGTCATGATCCCAGAATCCCAGGATCGAGTCCCGCATCAGGCTCCCAGCTCCATAGGGAGTCTGCTTCTCCCTCTGACCTTCTCCCCTCTCATGCTCTCTCTCACTCTCTCTTTCCCTCAAATAAATAGATAAAATCTTAAAAAAATATTTTATTTATTTTAGGGAGAGAGCACTAGTGTGAGGGGCAGAGGGAGAGAGAGAATCTCAAGCACACTGCATGCTGAGCAAGGAGCCCTATGCAGGGCTTGAACCTAGGACTCTGGGATCATGACCTGAGCTGAAACCAAGAGTCAGACACCCAGGTGCCCCTTAATTTTTTTAAAGGTAGGGTGGCTGCCTATCGTATGGAAAGACAGACTTCAGAAGATTACAGGATTCCTGGTAAAGATTTGGGGATTTTCTCTCATGTTGTTCTACATTTTCCAGGCTGTTTTTTCTTCACTGTGTGTCCACCCAAAGGATGAAATGTTTCTTGGGCCCTGAGAGGTCTGAGATTCCTTGAGAGTTATCTGTTACCTTATTGCTATATAACAGAGCCCAAGTCTTTCTCAGCTCTCTTTTTCCTTGTCTGTGTCCTTAGGTGCTGATATTCACAGCTTCGGTACGCCAAGAATGTCTGACTTCATCCTGGGACATGTAGTAGATGAAATACAGAGAAATGAGAAGCCCGTGGTGGCAGCTATTCAAGGCCTGGCTTTAGGAGGGGGACTGGAGCTGGCCCTGGGTTGTCACTATAGGATTGCCCATGCAGAGGTAACAGCTGAAGCTCCCTATGGGGCCTGGTGTGCGGGACTTTTCTTTAAGGCAAAATCTAAACGCTGTGTACGCCTCAGAGGCGATCATTTTAAAGGGCTAGCTCACTGCTTGACAACTCATATATTTTTAGCACTGGTTTTTCTGCTGCTGTGCCCCAGCACAGTGGAAGTAGTTGTTGAAATATGTCCATTCCGATGGGTGAATAGCTATTAGCCTGAGCCCCGTGACTGTTCAATTGCTTCCCCTCACCCTATCCCTTGGGTCTCCCTATGATCCACCACCTAAAGGGGAACTCCTGGGTCACTACTGGGCCCCCAGGACTCTGCTCCAGTAGTATGGCTCAGGTCAGGTTCCTCTGAGCTGTGCTCACACAGTATGAGATATAAAATATTTTGACTATCATCCTGAGTATGCGTACTTAAAAAATATTTTTTAAGATTTTATTTTTACTTATTTGACAGAGACAGAGCAGGAGAGCACAGGCAGGGGGAGCAGCAGAGGGAGAGGAGAAGCAGCCCCCCCCAACCCCCGCCCCCCCCCCCCCCACTGAGCAGGGAGCCCAATGTGGGGCTCGATCCCAGGACTCTGACCTGGAATCATGACCTAAGGCAAAGGCAGTCGCCCAACTGACTGAGCCACCCAGGTGCCCCTAAAATTTTATTTCCTATCTCAAAGGTTTCAGTTTTGTGGTCCCTCATAATTATCAGTGATTAAGAAGACAATTTCCTATTTGAAAATAGCACAAAACTGTAAATCCTTTTGTTACTGTAAATAGATTCAAT
>CM052898.1:120186890-120197118 GCA_028534135.1 Potos flavus | reverse complement strand
CTACTAATATTTTTTTCTTACAGCTTTTTTTCTTTGCTATCTTTTAAAAAAATATTTATTCTAGAGAGAAAGAGTACATGTGCACATGTGTGTGTACAAGTTAGGGGGGGCAGAGGAAGAGAATCTTCAAGCAGACTCCCCACTAAACTCAGAGCCCTGCTTGGCCTCCATCTCATGACCCATGAGATCATGACCTGAGCCAAACCAGGAGTCAGACACTTAACCGGACCCTTAACCAACTGACCCACTCAGGCACCCCAAATTTGCCTTCATTTTCAAAAGCTAGCTTTGCCATGTATAGGGCTCTTGTTTGACAGGTTTTTACTTTCAGTGCTTTGAGTATGTCATCCCACTGCCTTTTGGTTTCTGATGAGAAATTTGCTGTTACTCTTATTGTAAATAGTCTTTAAAAATATCATTTTAAATGGCTGCATAATTTTGTCTTACAGCTATACCATAATTAATTTAACTATTTCCTTAGGGCATTTTAATTTTTATAAAGGCTTATGAATAAAGACATATATTCTAAGTGCTCCTTTTTCTGTATCCCTCTTACCGTGCCTTCTGCACACTGAGTGCAGATCTAAGTTACGAACAATAATAAGTCAGGGGATGGGATGAACAGTGGTGGAAAAAATCATGCCTGACTGTTAAGAAAGCCTTGTGTGAGAGAGGCTCAAATATTTATTTTGGAGCTGTTGACATCACAATGTGGGTAAATGACAGTCTGCATTAAAGCACTCTCCTCTTCCCATCCTGTACCTAGAAGATGGCTAACAGAGCTTTAGCCATTTTTTTTTTTTTTTTTTTTTAACAGAGGGAGAGCGTGTGGGGGCTTGGGGGCTGGGAGGATGGTGGAGGGTGGGCAGTACAGACAGAGGGAAAGGGTGAGAGAGAATCTCAAGCAGGCTCCACGCCCAGCATGAGCCTGAGGCAGGGCTCAATCTTACAACCTTGAGACCATGACCTGAACTGAAATCAAGAGCCAGACACTTAACCAATGGAGCCACCCGGGTGCCCCAAGCTTTAGCCACTTTTAAATAGCCAGGAGAGGCATGTGATAAAGGACTCAAGCTCACTCTCTTGTCTGGACTGAGGTTGTTGCCTGATTATTTTTCTGTAGTAGCTTTATTGAGATATAATTCAAATACTGTATAATGCAGTCATTTAAAGTGTACAATTGAATGGTGTATTAGTATATTCACGGAGTTGTGTAACCATTACCACAGTTGATTTTAGAACATTTTATTGTCCCAAAAAGAAAATTCGTATCCTTTAGGAGTAACCCACTGTCTACCCTCTCCCCCAGTCCTTGGCAACCACTAATCTTTCTGTCTATATGGGTTTTCCCATTCTAGACATTTCATATAGTGGAATCATACAACTTCTTGTCTTTTATGACTTGCTTCTATCACTTAGTGTAATGTTTTCAAGGTTCACCCATGCTGTAGCCTGTATCAGTACTTCATTCCTTTCTATGGCCTAATAATATTCCCTTGTATGGATATACCACATGTTCTTTTCCCATTCATCAATTGATGGACTTTTGAGTTGTTTCCATTTTCTTGGCTTTTGTGAATAATGATGCTATGAAAATTTGCGTACCATTTTTGTGTGTGTGGGCACGTTTTCATTTCTCTTGGGTACATATCCAGGAGCGGAATTGCTGGGCCATATGGTGACTCTATGGTTAACATTTGAATTTGTTTTCCAAAGTGTACCTTTTTTTTTTTAAAGATTTTATTTATTTGACACAGAGAGAGAGAGAGATCACAAGTAGGCAGAGAGGCAGGCAGAGAGAGAGGGGGAAGCAGGGTCCCCGCTGAGCAGAGAGCCCGATGTGGGGCTCGATCCCAGGACCCTGAGGTCACTACCTGAGCTGAAGGCAGAGGCTTTAACCCACTGAGCCACCCAGGCGCCCCCAAAGTGTACCATTTTATATTTCCAAAGTGTACCATTTTATATTTCCACTAACAATGTATGGTTTTGTATTCTCTACCTCCTCTCTAACACTTGTTATTGTCTGTCTTTTTATTATAGTCATCCTATTGGATGTGAAGTAGTATCTTTTTGTGGTTTTGATTTGCATTTTCCTGATGGCTAATGATATTGAGCATCTCTTCATGTGCTTATTGGCCAATTTGTATCTCTTCTTTGGAGAAATGTCTATGCAGAGCCTTTGCCCCTTTTTAGTTGGATTGTCTTTTTATTATTGAGTTGAAAAGTTCTCTATGTATTCTACGTACATGATTAGCAAATATTCTCTCCTGTCTTTTTAATTTCTTGTCTTTTTAATTTCTTCGGTTGTCTTTTTAATTTCTTGGCTGCCTCGCTCTTTTAAGGTTCCATAAAGCTGTTTCTGGAGAATATAATTTTTGTTGGCCCAAACAGGTCATAATGGAATCAGAGAAAAAATGTGTAAGAAGCTAGAGATGTGTTTCAACATGAAGAACAGCTTTGTTTATGCTGTTAACTAAAGTAGAGTGTGCACTAATTTGCCCTGTAGAAACTCTTGCTGAATATTATGAAACAGTGTTTTTGAGAGTGTGGGAAATCCAGGGGAATGGTCATCTCATTCTTACAATCTTCATGCCTTCAAACTTTGATAGGCTCAAATTGGCTTCCCAGAAGTCACATTAGGACTCCTTCCTGGTGCAAGAGGAACCCAGCTTCTCCCCAGACTCATTGGAGTTCCTGCTGCACTTGACTTAATTACCTCAGGTCAGTACAAATCCTGCCAACAACCGTCTAGAGCAATGTGAGGAATTGAATGAGGATGTAGAGAAATCTAGATTGACCATTCCCTACTCATGTAATCTTAAGAGGATACTTTAACTTCTTTGACAATCATTTTTTTCATCTGTAAAATGAAAAGAGTACCTTCCCTGAGAGCTTCTCAGACATTACCATGAAAACCACAGGTAAGTGCCTTCTAAATGAAAGTGTGTACCAAGTGCCAATTATATGTAAGGCTTTGTTATAGTTCGAGTGTCCATGCACAGACACTGGTATTCGCATAGGGTGGATTATATTCAGACTCAATTTAGAAATTGTAATATAAATAAGAACTAAAACCAGAATTGTCACAGAAAGCTTTCACGTTTTAGTGTGGAAATGACTGAATTTTTCATTTCACAAGTATTAAGATTTTAGCTACAAATAAAGGTTGTTCTCTTTCACTAGGGAATGTCAACAATGCAACACTAGAAAACATTTAGACACCTAGATTTACCAAACACCGTAAGACTTATAAAGTTGAGGTAAGGTTGGAAGAAAGAGTCACGTTTTGATTGACAATATTTCTTCTTTCTTTATTTCTATGGGTCAGGAATTTGGGACCAGCTTAGTTGGATTCTAGCTCAGGGTTTCTCATGAAATTGTAGTCAAGACATTGACTGGAGCTGTAGTCATCTGAAAACGTGAGTGGGGCTGAAGGATCTGCTTCCAAGTTGGCTCCCTCACGTGGATGGCTAGTGGATGCTGACTGTTGGCAGGAGGCTTCATTTCTTCTCCACGTGGACCTCTCCCTAGAGCTGCCTGAATGTCTTTGCAACATGGGGGCTGGCTTCCTCTGGAGTCAGTGATCCAAGACAGAACAAGGAGAAAGCTGTGATGTCTTTTATGACCTAGCTTTGGAGTCATGCATCACCTTTTCTGATTGATTATGTATATACATAATAGCTGTATAATATACATGTATACATCCATACATGATATATATAATACATGTGTATACATAATGTATATATGATATTGATTATAGAGGTCTTCCCTATTTAACATGGGAGGGGGCTTGAACACCGAGAGGTGAAACTCACTGGGAGTCACTTTGGAGGCTAGCTAACACAACCGTATACTCACACATACGCCTACCTATTACATAAGTCACGTAAATAGCAGGTCAGATGGAGGTAAGTGCTAAAGAGAAACATAAAACAGAAAGTGGGAATATAAAATGTTAGGGGCAGAGGGGTGATATTTTAATATAAAATGTTAGGGATGGTGGGGTTAAAAAGGCTTTCCTACAAAATGATATCTGGGTGAAGACCTAAAAGAGGTGAGGAGGCTTATTATGCCAATATCTGGAGGAAGATATTCCACGTGGAAAAGTAGCAAATGCAAAGCCCTGGAGGCAGCAGTATGCTTGAAAGTGTCAAAGAACAGCAAGAAGGTTGATAGGGCTGGAGTGAAGTGAGTAAGGGGAAGAGACGTAGGGGATGAAGTTCCATCATGCAGGGCTTTGAAGACGATAGATAGAACGAACTTCGGCTCTTCTTCTAAATGAGGCAGAAAGGCATTGGAGTGTTTTGAGGAGGGGAGTCACATGCTCTCACTTATGTTTTTTAAAAGCTCACTCAGGCTGTTGAAAATACATTAACTGGAGGTAAGAGCAGATGTAGGAAGGCTGATTAGACGCCTGCTCTAATCATCCAAGGGTGAGATGAGGCGAGCTGGGACCTGAGTGGTAGCCATGTAAATGGTGAGACATAGTCAAATTCTGCACATGTTAATGAGGGGAGAGCCAGCAGGATTTCGTGACCCGTCAAAAGTGAGATGTGCAAGACAGAGGAGATGGAGCGATTCTGGTGGCCTGAGCAGCTGAAAGTATGGCGCCATTATTGAGATGGGGATTGCTGGTGGCGAGGCAGGTCGTAGGGAGAAATCACGAGAGCTTACTTTGGGACACGGTGAGTCTGAGAGGCCTATGAAACATCCAAGTGGAGATGTTAAGTGAACAGTTGGACAAACTGGCCTGGGGTTTAGGAGAGAGGTCTTCTGATCTCCTCTTGGCCTCCATTTTCTCATCAGTAACAACACCACACGGTTGCTTTAAAGAATAATGAAATTACAGACTTGCTTCTGGTAGAGAATCTGCCACATAGAAGACATTTAATGAACAGTAACTGTGACAGGCCGAATAATGCCACCTCACCACCACAGATGTCCATGTCCTGATCGCCAGAACCGCTGAATATTACCTCACATTCAAAAGGGACTTTGTAGATGTGATTAAATTAAGAATCTTGAGAAGGGAGATTATTCTGGATTTTTCAGATGGGCCCAATTCATCACAAGTGTCCTCAGAAGAGGGAGGCAGGAGGTCAGAGAGGAGAGAAGATGTTGCCCAGCTGGCTCTGAAGATGGAGGAAGTGGGCACAAGCCAAGCGATGCAGGCAGCCTCTGGAGGCGGGAAAAGACCATGAAATAGATTCTCCCTTAGAGCCCCCAGACAGTTTCGCTGACCTATTTCAGACTTCCGAACTAAGCTAAGCTAACAAATATGTGTTGTTTTAAGCTGCTACGTTTGTGGGAATTTGTAGAGGAAACTAATACAGTACCTGTTAATAATGATGCTATTAAAACTGTTAGTCTTTGGTTTGGGAAATTTTTCTTTCTAACAGAGTATGCTAAAAAAAATTGTTGTTGAAAAGTTAAGATCCCCTGCTGATGTTAATGTTGAAAAAAAAACACCAGCTTGGTAGGCACTGTGCCCATAGGAAGTTAATAAGTAAACAGATTTAGATTAAATTAATGAGTAGAGAGCTAACCTTTTCGGATCTTCTGGAAACCATTAGAGAGCTAATTCTGGAAAGTGGAGCAATTAGGACAACCACCATTGCTTTTCCACACTTCCCTGAAATGCTACCTGAAAACAGCTGAATCTTTCGCAGTAACCACAAAAGAGATGCTTGAACCCACTGTGATTCATTCCCTGATGTTCTCCGTCCAATCAAATGACAAGGACTACAGTGCCCTGCTCTTGCTTCTGCTTTCTCTTTTTAGGGTTTGTCCTCCTTGTTCACTGGACAGCATAGAAGGTCTCTGCTCTGTTCTCATAGAGCTTTGCTCCAGCCCCTGAATCTCTATATGGTCTTTCCCAGGACAGGGATACCCTCAGGTTCTAGACTTTGAGGAGATGCTTCTTACCACCTAGACTAGTCAGGGAGAAACTGTGAGTGGCATCCTTATCCTGCCTGCTTTTCAGGCGGGTTAAGTTCAGGTGAGTTTTCTCCATATTTGAACAAGACATAGAGGGTAAATTTTAGTAGCCGGAGTTCCCCAGCAGCAATAATATATATCAGCAAATACAATTCAGGGACCAACACCGACAGGCAAACAAAAAACCTTAACACGGAATCCAAAACCTATGAAAATATTCTGTGGCGTTAGAAGAATGAAACATTAATGTGAAACAGATTAAAGAAAATGAAAATTTTAGAAAATAATGTAAATTAGAAAAGAAAATATTGCATTTGTTCAAGAGGAACACCCTGTCTAAAATCAAAACAGTAGGCCAAATAACTTCTTTTTGAAGCAATGAAAACAGGACATGATCGAACAGACAACTCAATCAGCAACGTGGAGGATAAATAGAGACCCATTTTTGAAATTCCAAAGAATTTAACAAAAAGATAGAGAAGGTATGTATTCGAGGTCTCTGCTTTGAATAACAAGAGCTCCCAAAGCATGAAGCAAAAAGGTGAGAAGTGGTAACCAAGGGAAAAAATAGAAGAAACTCTTCAGATATGAAATGGAGCCAGAGATCACATTTCAGCAAGCTCACCATTTTCTTGGAAAAACTGATGAGATATCAATTGCCTGATGTATTTTTGGTAAAGATTTTAAATTTCCGGGAAATGGAATCCTGCAAGCTTCCAAAAGATAAAAACAAAACAAAAGATTACTTTCAAAATAACTAAAATCACTCCAACCACAAATAAATGCTACATATATGGGACATTCATATACGATCTTAGTACCCAAAGCTCTGAGGCAGCGATAGGGTGTATCAAATCAGATAATACACAATCCTAGTACATGACTGTTCCATACATTTGTCCTATATTATTACCCATATGTTCTTATCATTTTAAAGACCGTATAAAATCCTAGAATGTGGGATCCTCTTCTAAGATTTTATACAGTCTTTAAAACGATAAGCCTATTCTAAGATTCTATCCAATCATTAAAATGGTAATCTATATCAGAAGTTCTTAAAGTGTGGTCTGGGGACTCCTGGGTATGCCTAAGACCACTGGGGGCGGTTCCTGAAGTCAGAGCTACTTTCATAACAATTGGATGTGACTTGCCTTTTCCACTCTCATTCTCTCACACTTGTGTGGTAGAACTTTCCAGAGGTGGTTGTATGCCATGTGATGTCAGAACAGATGGAATGCAGAAGCATATATAAGAACCCACTGTCTTCTATTAAGCCAGACATGAAAGAAATTTGCAAAAATGTAAAACAATGACACTCTTCTCACTGAACTTTTAAAATTTTGAAAATATATTTTACATTAAAATGTATTCACGTTAACATTAATGTTAACGTTAACATTTACCCTTGTGATTTTTTTTTTTAAGATTTTATTTATTTGACAGAGAGATGAGCAGGGAGCCCTATGCAGGGCTCAATCCCAGGGCCTGAGCGGAAGGCAGATGCTTAACCGACTGTGCCACCCAGGTGCCCTATTCTTGTTATTTTAAAGTGATTTAATAAAGAAACATTTTTAAAGTTCTCAGTTTTAATTTCTAGAACAGTAATTATTGATAGAAATAATCCACATAAACGAAGGCTTTTTGGAGGCCTCCATTATCTTTAGGAGTGCAAAGCTTTTCTTTTAAATGCTGGAGAGGTATTATAAATCTGTACAGAGTATGAAAGTGTAGCTAGAAAAACTAAAAGTATTACATTTCTTGGCTTTTCAATAAAATCAGAAATTGTCTTACAATGGCACGATAAGTACACTTTTATTAATGTACAGTATGTTAAGTATCTAATGTAAAATTCATAAGATGGTGCTTACAATCTAATATACTACAGGATTCAAAGCACATAAGCCATTCATTCTTCAAAAGATCAAATAGAAAGGAAGCAAAGCAGAATAAAATACGGGGGAAATTATAATAGAGTCTGTAAAGTCTAAGATTTACAAAATTTGAAGCATGGGGGGAATACTGAGGAATCTTGTGTCTCTGTTTTCATCATTAAGTCTCAAAGGCAAGCATATCTTGGGGGAAATCAGGAAGAAATCTGGCTTCTTTGACAAAAATGAAGTGAACAAGGATTGCCTTTTCCAAAGCACTGCTGCTTATAGAAATACCACTATTTTTAACCTGATGAAGAGAAGAAGTACGAACAGTAAGGATATGATGGATTTTGATTTGCACAGAAAAGGTCACAGTGAATTAGAAGAAAACTAACATTAGAATCATACACCTATCTTTTTAAATTGTACAGTTTTAGGGGGACTTTAAAAATGACATTGGAAAGGATTCTATGTAGAAAAAGATTTTCTAAAGATTGGAAAAGAAGCCATGAAGAACATTGGAAACAATCGAGATTCCCCACTTTGGAGAAGAGGTCTCAGCTTCAGATACCCTAGGTCTCCTTATAGTAGCTCTTGGCTAGCCTATCATTAAAGTCCCTTGGACCGTGGTTGTTGTCTACACTGAAGGCAGCAAGAGAAAAAGCAAGTTTAAGTCTGAGCCTGCATATCTGGATTGTACATACAGAGCTGTGTCTTTAGGCCTTTAAAACAGAAGCAAAGTACCCAGAATCTCCCTGACTTTGTAAGGACAGTCGTGCTACACCTCCAATTGTGTGAAATCCAGGCTGGAAGCAATCGTTACAGCTGAAGGAATTTGCAGGGCACCCTCCAGCTAGCTCACAGTACCCATGCGCTAGCCCCAAAGATCCTTTTTGTAGTCAGGTTTCCATTTTCCATTTTGCCTGCCGTTGGTGCCCTTAACCGGGGCAGGCTGATTCACTCACCCCTTACCCTAGTGGTTTTTTGTGTGTTTTTTTTTAGGGTGTCCACTTTGGACTCCCTTGCAAACTTAAGAATGAGTCAGGGAAACATTAAAAAAGGCTTACTAAACATAGCCTAAGCTGTTATCTAGAATCGTAACACCAACAATGGAGTTAACACTTTATTTTTTTTAAAGATTTTTTTATTTATTCATTTGAGAGAGAGAGAGAGCACAAGCAGTGGGAAAGGCAGAGGGAGAGTGAGAAGCAGACTCCCCGCTGAGAGGGGAGCCTGATGTGGGGCTCGATCCCAAGACCTGGAGATCGTGACCCAAGCCAAAGGCAGATGCCCGACCATCAGAACTACCCAGGCGCACCTCCCCCTCAAAGTGATCTCATACACAGAAGACTTGACGCCTGCAGCCACTCATCCACTCCTCACCCCAGGAGGAAATCTGGGAGCCTGTTTTCAAAGGCACTTCTAGAAAACCGCCCAAATAATGTTGCAGAGCGGCCCCTGCTGGAAATCATTGAACTGTCTCTCTGATCAAGAAAACCCATTTGTGGGGCGCCTGGGTGGCTCAGTGGGTTAAGCCTCTGCCTTCCGCTCAGGTCATGATCTCAGGGTCCTGGGATTGAGCCCCGCATCGGGCTTTATGCTCAGCAGGGACGCTGCTTCCCCCTCTCTCTCTGCCTGCCTCTCTGCCTACTTGTGATCTCTCTCTCTGTCAAATAAATGAATAAAATGTTAAAAAAAAAAAAGAAAGAAAAACTGACATCAGACAGATGAAAAGAGAGAAGTGCAGATTTAAAAAAAATAAAGAAAAGAAAACCCATTTGTAACTCTCTGAAGCACTACTAAGAACCCGGAATGAAGGGTTTGTCTCAAAGATGACATCCACTAACACTGTATGAACAGCAAGGACTGGCATTGTTGCCTTCGAGACTGATTTGATGATCACTTTCCACAAGGCAAGATGGTACTGGCAAGAAAGCAAGTAAGGTGTCACTGTCTCCTTTCTTCTGACCCTGTGATAAGGGATGCTCATATCTCTTAACCTGCTACTTCAGAATATTCAGATTAAATTACGTATTTACACCGGGTGAGGGACTCAGGACACCACTGGACACTAGATGCTCCTGGTACCACCGCCATCAGACACTAGATGTCGCTAGCTGCTGCTTAGTGTCCTCACTGCAGGCTAACAACCCTCTATAGAGCACTCCTTTCGGCTAGTATCCAAACTATATAAAGAACTTCTCAAACTCAACACCCGAAGAACAAATAATCCGATCAAGAAATGGGCAGAAGATATGAACAGACATTTCTGCAAAGAGGACATTCAAATGGCCAACAGACATATGAAAAAGTGCTCAACATCACTCGGCATCAGAGAAATACAAATCAAAACCACAGTGAGATACCACCTCACACCAGTCAGAATGGCTAAAATAAGCAGGTCAGGAAACGACAGA
>CM052898.1:120153658-120186390 GCA_028534135.1 Potos flavus | reverse complement strand
ATTTTATTTATTTATTTGAGAGAAAGAGAGACAGAGTGAGAGAGCATGAGAGGGGAGAAGGTCAGAGGGAGAAGCAGACTCCCCATGGAGCTGGGAGCCCGATGTGGGACTCGATCCCGGGACTCCGGGATCATGACCTGAGCTGAAGGCAGTCGCTTAACCAACTGAGCCACCCAGGTGCCCCACTGTCTTGGCTTTGGAACAGAAGGAAAATGAAACTTTTATGCCCACATGAGGTAACTTGAAAGTTACATTGAATCTGCTAAATTCTATCTTACTGGACTAAGGTGCTTCACATATTTTGATGTTAGTGTTACAGTAAATATCTTGATGGAGAGTATTTAATTTTGTACTTTGAATTGGAACAGGTTGTTGTTTTATTATTATTATTACATACTCCTATTCCCTTTGTATAAGTAACATTTCCAAAGATCCAATTTTCTTTCTTCTTCCTTCCAGATCAACCTCTGGAATCCCGTAGACTCTGCAACAAGCCAATTCAGAGCTTCCCCAACATGGACAGCATTTTCAGTGAAGCTCTTCTGAAGATGCGGAAGCAGCATCCCGGGTGCCTTTCTCAGGAGACCTGTGTCCGTGCAATCCAGGCTGCCGTCCAGTATCCCTATGAAGTGGGCATCAAGAAGGAGGAAGAGCTGTTTATGTACCTTCAGAAATCAGGGCAGGCTAGAGCCCTCCAATATGTTTTCTTTGCGGAGAGGAATGCCAGTAAGTGGTCAACCTCCTCGGGAGCATCCTGGAAAACAGCAATGGCACGGCCCATCTCCTCAGTTGGCGTCGTCGGTAAGAACATGGTGGGGTTAAAGTCATTCTCCAAATCTGCACATACGAAATGCTGCCATTTGCTCAGGGCCACCAGGTACCAAGCTCTATACCAAGCATGTTACTTGCGTGGCTAACTTGTTTTTCACCCCCGCCTGTGAATGATCTTCATTTTACATGTGAGGCCTAGAGATACCAACCTCCTCACCAGTGAGCTAAACACAAATGGTGTGAGGGTCTGACACTAGGTCTCTCAGACTCTAGACTCTGGGTATTGTTTTTTTACTCATCGCCGCCTCTCCCCTGCACGAATCTCTTGTTCCTGGATTTCCCAGCAACGATTATTATTTGTACCGCATTTCCAAGTATGGTCTGTCACTCTTGTAGCTAAGTATTTGGAATGAAGGCTGTGCCTTCTTGGTCCCTGGATTCATTCACTTCTCATTCAACACTACTATCCTCAAATATCTGCACCCTGAAACAGTGACCTTCTTACTTTTTCCCTCTGGAATTTTTCCAAATAAAATGTCTTCTTTCCTCAGAAGCTAGCCCTCTGATTGGCTTCTTTGGGCTACTTTCCCAAGCTTCCCTTGTTCTTAGTCTTGTCCCAAGAATGGTCTTTGGTGGATTTTAAACCCTGTGAAATGGTAAGCAAAATGTTGTATGTGTCAGCTGATGTACAGTCTTCTGAGGGAGGAGGTCCACAGTTTACTATAAAGTGTCAACCTTCTGAACCCTCACCCAGCTGTCCAGCGCCAACTCAATTTGGAGGGAAAAGAGCCCACTCTACATCTTCTCAGTCTACCGTATCAGTCACACTGTGCTCTTTCCGGCATTGACTCTGTTCACTTGTGATTTTTTAAATTTTTATTTTATTTAAATCCAACTAATTAGCGTATACTGTATTATTAGTTTCAGAGGTAGAGTTCAGGGATTCATCAGTTGCCTGTAACACCCAGTGCTCATCACATCACGTGCCCTCCTTAATGCCCATCCTCTAGGTACCCCATCCTCCAGGTACCCCATCCTCCCACTCACTTGTGATTTTTAAAGGAGGTGAATAGAGAGTGTGACAGAGAACTATGAATGTTTCTTCTTTGTGCTTTTTTCAGCAACACCAATATTTGTTTCTAGTAGTTGTGTACTTACTCTGTTTCTTTTCTATATTCCTTCAAGCCAAGGATAGTTAATGCAATATAACAGCAAAGATGAAATTTCTCAGTATTGAGTTCATCAGCTGTTGTTTGAGAATTTCCCTATTTCCTTGTTGTGAGCCTTTTAGAAAGGATTTCAGATTCATGTCCTGCATGAAATGCCTAAAAGTTTGTAGTTTTGTTTTTTTAAGTATACTCCATATTATTCAGAATAATATTTAAAGAGGCATTTAAAATCCATGGAAGATAACTTGGATACAAATAAAGTGAAAGACTTTGGTCATTTCTCCCTTGTCATGTCTATCCCCATACCGTTCCACACTCGAGCTTGTGACGCAGCCTTCTGCTGCTCCCTGTGGCCTCCGGACCGCTCCTACAACCTGATTTGCTTCCTGCCTGAGACCCAGCTTACCCTGGGCACCCGCTTCTCCTGCAGCCCTCTTAGGAGAATGCCGCTGCTTCCCTCACAGTCCACTCACCCACCCCCCCACCCCACCCCCGGCATCTCTTCCCAATTCCCTTCCCAGACCATTGTCTCTTTTAGGACACTCCTCTGTGGTTCTGCCATCTGGTCTGATTGCTCTGTCCCTCCTCATTACTGTCATTACTCCTATCACCCCCATTTGCTGAAAATTTTGGCTGGCTCACAGTTATCCACTTTCCCCCAAATCCCGTGGCCACCCTGATTGTTGTCATCGTCTGTGTGGACAATGCATCCAGCCCTGTTGCTTTCCGGTGCCTTTGCCTCCTCAGATCCGGGGACATTTACCGCACTTCACTTCCATGACCCTACTTACGACTTTTCCATAGGTCTTGCCTTTACCCTAATGTATCTCCATGTCCAAAATTCAAATTCTGACCTTTCCCCCAAAACCTTGTGTCTTCCCACTTGTCTTCAATGGTTTTTCAACTACATCCATTACTTGATCAGCTCCCTTTATCTTTACTTTCTTCTCTTTTTAAATTTCACTTGCAGGGTCATCTCTTCAGCCACTCTCTTGTCAGTGTCCTCCAACTCCATGACTCATCGTCCTTTCACTCTGTCCCTGGCAAAACCCCAAGTGTGCTCTTCCATGAGCCCATTTCCAGGCTTCTCAGAACAGGTCGGCGCTACTGCAAGTTCACGTTCCCCCCACTTGCCTGAGCTCTCAGAGCCATCCAAAAGGGAGAAGACTGCAGTTGACCAAAACTACAGAACCTATACTGAAAGCATCCTTTGTTCTTTCTTTACTTCTGTCAATAGAAGCGGTTCTTCACCAGAATTAATTCCTTAGCAGTTAAAGACAATGAGTTGTTAGGGAAGCAGGACCCCTCGCCCCTCCATGTGTTTAATGAGGAAAAATTAGGAAACTAAATTCAATATAAATATAAATATAATATGCGCCTTTGGAAACATAATTACCAACAGTGAAAATCTTGGTTTTTCAGCACCCCCCCTTTTTTTGAGATCTTTGAGACCACAATTTCATGAGAAGAGCAATTAGGAGCTAAGAACTATTTATTTTTTAATGATTTATTTATTTGTTTGGGTGAGAGAGAAGGAGGAAGAGAGAAAGTCTGTGTGAGCAAGGGGAGGGGCAAAGAGGGAGGGAGAGAATCTCAAGCAGACTCCCTGCTGAGTGGAGAGCCCGATGTGGGGCTGAGATCATGACCTGAGCCAATACCAAGAGTCAGCCGGCTAATCGACTGAGCCACCCAGGCACCTCGGAGCTAAGAACTTTTGAAATAAGTATATATTATGTTTTCATGTTTGTTTTTGTTTCAGTGATTAAATGAAATGTGTCCATTTATAGAGCCGAAGAGAATCTAGAGTTATGGCTGGGACACTTGCAAAAAGCATTAGTCTGGTCGACTTTGTGATTTGAATTCTAAGTTGATTTGTAGCCTCGGAGATCATTCAGCAGGTCCACTCCATGAGGTGAACGCTGAAGAATTGTGCTTGACCTTCACAGGTGCCTTTCCTTCATGCTCTGTGGTCCGTTCTGAGATACCACGACACTTAACAAAGTACTTTCACATTACATCTCGTTAGTCCTCATTGTCTCTGTGAGATTATAATTTCTATACTGTTAAAAATTTTATGTGAAGCTTCGGACTGAAAGCTAGGAAGCCAGGATTTTGAACCCCATGCTTTACCTCCTACTTACTCAGGCTAAAGTTTCTGATTCAAGTTGCTATATAGCAGCGAAAGCTATCCAACCTTCTGGCTACTGAGTAAAATGCAGATGTTTATTAATTTTGGAAAATTAAATGTTTTTAACTAATTTAATATATTTATTATATTAAGTTAATACAGTTTGAAATTTAAATATATTCCAGAGAAACAAGGATTTCTGATGACAGATAACATTCTGTATTCAAAACCAATCCCCAAAAAACAAAACAAAACCAACCAATCCCTAAAGCTAGTCGATGAGAAGTATAGAAGAGTAATATATGAATAGTTCTTACAAAACGGTTTCATCCACAATGGGTTGATTAGGTAACAGATAACTTGCTGTTGTAACAAATAACAATCTCAGTGGTTTAACACAAAGATTTATTTCCTGCTTGCTCTATAAGGCCATTCTAGGACAAGGTTTTTTCTAACTAATGACTCTGCCATTCCCCTGAGCAAGGGTCAGTAAACTTTTTTTTTTAAAGGACCAGGTAGTAAATATTTTAGGCTTTCTGGGTTGTATGATCTCTTTTGCAGCTACTCGACTCTGCACACGAAAACAGCCATAGATAATATGGAAACAAATTAGTGTGGTTGTGCTCTAATAAAACTTTATTTTGCGACTGAAATTTGAATTTGACATAATTTGCATGTATCACAAAATATTGATCTTTTTTTTTCAACTATTCAAAATGCAAAACCATCCGTAGCTCACAGGTAGTACAAAAATAGGCAGTGGGATGGATTTGGCAACCCCTAGTTTGCCAACACCTGCTCAAGGGTCTTCTCCAAGGCCTCACAGTTGTTCTTTGCAGCCTCTACATCCTGGTAGTAATGAAGGATCTTGTGGGAGGCTCTGAGGGCCAATCGTGATCCCATACAACCCTCCTTTCCCATTTCATTGACTGGAATTAGTCATGGGCCCTATCAGAATACAAAGGATCTGGAATAGGGGCGCCTGAGTGGCTCAGTCGTTAAGCATCTGCCTTCGGCTCAGGGCGTGATCCCAGGGTTCTGGGATCAAGCCCCGCATCAGACTCCCTACTCGGCGGGAAGCCTGCTTCTCCCTCTCCCACTCCCCTTCTCTTGCTCTTGTGTCCCCTCTCTTGCTGTGTCTCTTCTCTGTCAAATAAATAAATAAAATCTTTAAAAAAACCAAAAAAACGAAAAAACAAAGGATCCAGAATGGTCTTCCATGTGCCCAGAAGAAAAATGAAATGGTAAGGGGAAGGAACAGTAACATCTTTGCCATCAAATAATTTGTCTACATTTTCTGTTCTTCTTGACTTTGCTTAAAGTAATTCTTATTTTCCTTTTCCCTTCCCCAGTCTGGTTGATTCAACTTTCCCAATTTCACCTATTTCAATATGATCTTTCTTTAAATATTTCTACAAATATCTTTATCTTGAAGCTTTTCTTGATTTATCCAACCAGAAATAATCTCTTTCCTTTGACTCATCAAAGAAATTTGAACTTCTCACATCACTTCCTTCACCTTATAGAATGGATATTTGTGAACTTTTCTTCTTCCCACCTCTAGATTGAAAGCTCACTGAAGGTTGATACTACTCATATTTTTTATAAGAACTTTATTAAGATGTTACTCACATACCATAAAATTTACAGTTCAATGTAAAATGGAGTGACTTCTATGAAAAACAGTATGGCAGTTCTTCAGAAAATTAAAAACAGAATTACTATATGATCCAGCAATTCCACTTCTGGGTATATAGCCAAAAGAATTGAAAGCAGGGACTCAAACAGATATTTGTACACTCGTGTTCAAAGCAGTGTTATTCGTAATAGGCTAGAAGTGGAAGCAACTCTAATGTCCATTGACAGATGAATAGATAAACAAAATGTGGTATATACATACAATGGGATATTATGCAGCCCTGAGAAGATAAGAACTTCTGACATACTACCACATGGATAAACCTTAAGGATATTCTGCTAAGTGAAATAATCTAGTCACAAAAGAACAAGCACTCTGTGATTCCACTTATATGAGATACCCAGAGAAGTCATATCACAGAGATGGGAGGGAGAATGGTGGTTTCCGTTGGGGGAGGGAGGGCAGGGATGGGTTATTTTTAATGGGTATGGAGTTCCAGCTTTGCAACATGAAAAGAATTATAGAGACGGAGGGTGGTGCTGATTGCACAATAATGTCAATATACAAACGCCACCAAACTGCACACTCCAAAGATGGTTATGATGGTCAATTTTATGTGTATTTTACCACAATTCAAAAGAAATTTAAGTGCATTGTAACAATGTTACCAATAAAAAGAATACGCTTCAATAGTTTTTAGATATTCCAAAGTTGTGCGACCATTGCCATGATCAATTTTATTCTTTTTATTTAAAATATTTTTTTAAAGGTTTTATTTATTTATATGAGAGAGAAAGAGAGCACGAGCTGGGGAGGGGCAGTGGGAGAGGGAGAAGCAGGCTCTCCGCTGAGCGTGGAGACTGACGCAGGGCTTGGTCCCAGGACCCTGAGATCATGATCTGAGCCAAAGTCAGATGCTTAACTGACTGAGCCACTCACACACCCCGCCACAGTCAACTTTAGGACATTTTCATCACCCTAAGAAGAAACCCCAAACCCATTAGCAGTCGTTCCTCATTGCCCTTCCCCCAGCCCCTGGCAACCACTAATCGACTTTCTGCCTCCATGGATTTGCCTATTCTGGACATTTCGTATACATAGAAGCATACAATATGTGGCCTTTTGCGTCCAACTTCTTTAACGTAGCATAACGTTTTTAATGTTCATCCACGTTACAGGACTTCATTCTTTATTCCTATCAGTACTTCATTTCTTTTAATAGCTGAGTAATATCCCACTGTAGGGATACATTTTGTTTTTACATTCATCAGTTGTTGGACGTTCAGCTTCTTTCTACTTTTTGGCTATTTTGAATAATGCTGCTATGAACATTTATGTAAAAGCTTTGTGTGGACATATGTCGACAATTCTCTTGGGGATGTATATTTATACAAACCTACCTGTCTACCTACTTACCTAGGAGTAGAATTGCTGGATCATATGGTGATTCCATGTTTAGCCTTTTGAAGAACTTCCAAATTGTTTCCCACAGCAGCTGCTCCATTTTACAATCTTTCAGCAATGTGTCAGGATTTCAAGTTTACTACATCCTCACCTCTACATCTCTTTTTAATGATCTCTCTCCTAGTGGGTGTGAAGTGGTAGCTTCTGGTGGTTTTGATTTGCATTTCCTTCATGATTACGGATGCATGTTCGCATATGCTTATTAGCTCTTTGTGTATTTTCTTCGGACAAATGTTTAGATTAAATTGTATTTTTATTGTGAGTTGTAAGAATTGTTTATATATTTTGACATAAGTCCCTTATTAGATAAATGATTCTGTGGGCTGTTTTTACTCTCTTGATGGTATCCTTTGGAGCACAAAAATTTTTAATTTTGATGGTATCTAATCTATTTTTTTGTTTTTGTTGTTTATGCTTTTGATGTCAAAAGAAACCATTTCTTTATCTAAGATCATGGAGATTTACTCACAGAAGTTTTATGGTTTTAGCTCCTACTTCAGTCTGTGATCCATTTTGAATTAATTTTTGTATATGGTGCGAAGTAGGAGTCCAACATCATTCTTTTGCAGGCGGATACCCAGTTGTCCTGGCATCATTTGTTGAAAAGACTATCCTTTCCCCATTGAATTATCTTGGCCTCCTTGTCAAAAATCAATTGACCACAAGTTATGAGATTATTTCAGGACTCTCTGTTCTAGTTCATTGATCTATAGGTCTACCCTTATACCACACTGTCTTGAATACTGTAGCTTTGTTATAAGTTTTTAAATTGGGAAGAGTGAATCCTCCAACTTTGTTCTTCTTTTTTAATGATGGCTTTGGTTATTCTTGATTCCTTGTATTTATGTATGAATTTTAGGATCAGCTTAATTTAATTTGTTAATTTCTACAAAAGGCCAGTTGAATTTTTGATAGGGATTGCAATTGGTGGTGCAGACATACTACTTTGGGTAGTATTGCCATATTAACAATATTAAGTCTTCTGATCTATGAACATGGGGTGTCTTTCTATTTATTAGATCTTCTTTATTTCAGCAATGTTTTGTGGTTTTTAGTGTATAAGTCTTACAACTCTTTCTTAAATTTATTCTGAAGTATTTTATTCTTTTTAATGCTATTATAGGTAGAATTGTTTTCTTAATTTCTTATTCTGATTGTTCATTGCTAGTATATAGAAATACAATTGATTTTTGTATATAGGTCTTGTATTATACAACCTTGCTGAACTTGTTTATCAATCCTAATAGTGTGTATGTGTGTGCATGAATATTACTCAGTTTCACGTCCTCTGGAATGTTTAACACAGTGCCTAATCTCAACTAATATTCAATCCATTTGTATTCCTCAAATCGATTTCTTTAAATGCCCTTTTGCCACAGAAGCCTCCCATTTACTGAGTAATTTTTCAGTTCCCAATATCATTGAACCATTCTTTTTCTTCTTCACTCTCATCTGCAGGCTTGGGAACAATGGGCCGAGGCATCGTCATTTCTCTTGCGAAGGCTAAGATCCCTGTGATTGCTGTGGAGTTGGACAAGAAGCAGCTAGAGACTGCCGATAAGATAATAACCTCCTTCTTGGAAAAGGAATCATCCAAAATGCAGCATAGCAGCCACCGTTGGTCAGGACCAAAACCCAGGTTAACCACATCCATGAAGGAGCTAGGTGGTGTAGATTTAGTCATCGAAGCAGTATTTGAGGAAATTAACCTGAAGAAGCAGGTCTTTGCCGAACTGTCAGCTGTGTGCAAGCCAGAAGCTTTTCTGTGCAGCAATACGTCGGCCTTGAACATTGATGTGATGGCTTCTTCCACTGATCGCCCTCACTTGGTCATTGGTACTCACTTCTTCTCACCAGCTCATGTCATGAAGTTGTTAGAGATTATTCCCAGCCAGTACTCTTCCCCCACTACCATTGCCACAGTTATGAATTTATCAAAAAAGATTAAAAAAATTGGAGTAGTTGTAGGTAACTGTTTTGGATTTGTTGGCAATCGAATGTTGAAGGCTTATTACAATCAGACTTATTTCTTGTTGGAAGAAGGCAGTAAGCCAGAGGAGATGGATCAGGTGCTGGAAGAGTTTGGTTTCAAAATGGGACCTTTTCGAGTGTCAGATCTTGCTGGATTGGATGTGGGTTGGAAATCTCGACAAGGGCAAGGTCTTACTGGACCTATGTTGCCTTCAGGAACTCCCGCCCGAAAGCGAGGCAATGGGAGATATTGCCCAATTCCTGATATGCTCTGTGAATCAGGACGATTTGGCCAGAAGACGGGTAAGGGTTGGTACCAATATGATAAGCCACTGGGTAAAATTCACAAACCTGACCCCTGGCTTTCTGAATTACTGTCACAGTACAGAGAAACTTATCACATTGAGCCACGTGTCATTAGCCAGGATGAGATCCTTGAGCGCTGCTTGTATTCACTCATCAATGAAGCATTCCGTATCTTGGGAGAAGGGATGGCTGCCACTCCAGAGCACATCGATGTTGTCTATTTACATGGGTATGGATGGCCAAGGCACAGGGGTGGGCCCATGTTCTACGCCTCCACAGTTGGGTTGCCCACAGTGCTAGAGAAGTTGCAAAAATATTACAGGCAGAATCCTGATATTCCACAACTAGAGCCTTGTGACTATCTGAAAAAATTGGCTTCCCTGGGCAACCCTCCTCTGAAAGAATGGCAGAACTTAGCAGGACCCCCTAGCAGTAGACTGTGATTCAGCCTTCCAGGTTATGCCTCACGTGCTAGCATTCAGGAAATGCTCATGGAATTTCACTGATATTAAATCCAAAGGTCCAAAGTAAGATTGCTCTGAAATACAAAGCAAAAGAAATAACTGGTCAGCTAAGTCTTCTCTTTAGGTCTTCTGCCTGATTATTCTAATGGGTCAAATCTTTAGGAACGTGCTTCCTATGCCTCTGAGTCCATCTTTATCGGATAAATCATTTCCATCCCAGTGAATAAACTTGTGTTAATACCGTAATAGCTAATGAGACTCAGGATTAAGTTGAGGTTTCCAAGTGCTTTGATCATTGGAGATGTCAACAATGAATCCCTGATGAATGCCACTAAGCCATAAATTCATTTTGACCCATTTCCACTTCACACACACGGCCCTGATAGGAAATCTTACGGGCCCTCTAAGCAACAAACCTTCACTGTGCAGCTCCTGACCATTTTGCACGACACTTGGCAAACCCAGAGCCCAGAGGGGGCATGGATTCAGTAGGGAAGGCTGTGATGAAGTTTAGTCCCTAGTCTCAGAGATGGAGTGGAGATAGTTGGCAGGCTCGAGTCAGCAGGGAGGGTCTCTGTGAGTGGGTAGGGAACATCAGCCATGGAGAGGCAGAGGGAGTAACCAGAAAAAGAGGCAAGGTGTCAAAGGCCTGACAGTGCTAACGTTGTAGGCAGAAGCCAGGTGGGGGTTAGTGAGGGTGTCAAGTGCTTCAGACTAGAGTGGGGAACTCAGAGTAGCTTGGCAGCCCATACTCGGTGTATGACTTCTGTCCACAGTGCAGTTATATGTGCAGAGTTGTCCTTGCTGCTTGCAAGGCGCTCAGTAATGTTCGTTGATAACTTCCTGGGGACCAGGGGATGTCCACAACCTGTCATTCTTTTCTATGCGTGGAGAAGTAACAGAGAGTAGCCATTGTTGACTTCATGTAAGAAGGGATCTTATCTTAGAAAACATATCTAACCCTCTCTGATTCTATGATAGAGTCATGATGCCAGTCTCCCTGCCATGATGAGCCTTTGTGATGCTGGGTATGGAAATTGTTGAATCTTGAAAAGTCTGAAATTACTGCAAAACAGATTCCGAATAGTTTTGTTGTAAGAGTTCTCCTCTTTTTACTTTTTTGTGGGGTTAAAAGTTGAGGGGTTGGTCAACACAAAAATCGGTCCACAAATGTTTATAGCAGTATTATTCATAATAGCCCCAGATTGGAAACAACCTAAATCTCCATCAACAGATGAATAGATAGATAAAGCGTGGAATGGCCATAGAATAGAATATTTGCCCATAGAAAGAAATAAAGTATGGATAAATATTATGACATGACAGACCTTCAAAATATATGCTAAATGAAAGAAGCCAATCACAAAAGGCTATATGTTGTATGCACATTTATGGGAAGTAAAATAGGCAAATCTATAGAGACAGAAAGCAGATCAGAGGATGCCTAAGGCTGGAATCTTTAGGAGTTAGGTAATGGGGCAGGCTCTAATGAGGACAGGTTTCTTTCTGGGTTGACGAAAATGTTCTGAAATTATTGTGATGATGGTTACATGATTCTGTGAATCTACTAAAAACCATTGAGTTGTATAATTTTAAATGAATGAATTGTATGGTATGTGAATTATAACTCAAAATTGTCAATAAATAAATAAACAAATGGGCTCAACTTGTCCTTCAGTGTGATGTAAATGGACTATTTTCACAGTATTTTCTCCTGTGAATCCAAGCAAAATTATCAAAAGTTCTGATAGAGGAACCTTGAAGGAATATAGTATAAGTTTTCCATTATCAAAAACAAAAGCAAACAAAAACTCTAGAGTGTGCCTTGAGCTGTAGTTTAATTTAGAATCATTTTTAAATTGTGTATTGCTGGATTTTGTATAAATTGGTCCTTGAAATTAAAGAAAATAAAAAAATTTGGAAAGTGGTAACTTTGCTGCAAAATGACTTATCTTCAAAGGAGTGTTAAAGGACTGGCCTGTGTATGCGTGCGCGCGCGCACACACACACACACACACACCCCTTTTCTTCTTTAAACCTTAGTGCATTTTATTTTGAGTTCTTAAAACTCATTTTCACCCTACACTACCCTCAAGATTGGGCCTTTGAAACTAGAGTGTCTGTGAATAGATTTTGTGAGTCAAAAATCCCTGAAATCTGGGGCTCCTGGGTAGCTCAGTCAGTTAGGCCTCTGCCTTGGTCTCAGGTCATGATCCTGGAGTCCCAGGATCGAGCCCCACATCAGGCTTCCCGCTCAGCGGGGAGTCTGCTTCTCCCACTGCCCCTCCCCCTGCTCATATTTCCTCTCTCTCACTCTGTCTCTCTCTCAAATAAACACAATCCTTAAAAATTTTTTTAAAAATCCCTAAAATCTGATGCTGATGTTTGCGTATATGTATATGAGTATATTGCTTAGAAGAGGTACCATATCTTACGTCATATTTTCAAAAGTGTCTGTGACCCAATAAAGGTTTAAAAGACTAACGTTATATAATATGGGAAGAAGAAATAGGAGTTTGTTTATTCTTATTTTATATCAAAGAGGCAAAACTAATTTAAATTTCTTGGGTGCTACACACAACAGTGGGTAATATGATGAAATCTGTCCAGGATATTCTATTTCATCCTTGAAAATGTGCTTGCTTCAAAGGCTTATTTTGTTATTGTTGGTGGTGTTATTGATAACTCTAAAACTGCCTGTCTTTTTTTAAAAAAACAGCTTCTGAATGACATTTTAAAAATGTATTCTAATGGTAATCAACTCTGACGAGTACTATATATTAGAAGCACCCTTGAAGCTTTGCCATAATACTCCAGCTTTAAAGACAAGACTAACGATGTTCCTTAAATCAGTAAAGCCACTGCACAGCTGTGGTTGCTATCTTCTTATTCACTTCCAGCAAGAACAGGTGTGCGTGAGAGAGAGAAAGTGTGGGATCCTAAACTCCCCTGATTAATGATGTCTCAGAATTATGTATGCAAATCATACTCCACAGCAGTTAGGAACCTGAAATTTCTAGGGTATTCCATTTGTCTTTAAAATAGACACCTAGAAATCAGAAATACTGTAGGCTGACTAGGTTGGTTGACTCTTCTTGGTAGCCGTTGGTGAGATTAACAGCAAAGAAGTTCTCTGGACCAAAAACAGCTTTCTGCAAAAACAGAATAGTCTTGATTATTCTTGGGACTATCAATGCTAACTGCTTATCTTGCGACCTTATGATTTTGAGATTAACAGACAAGTTGTACTGCTTCCTAGTAGGATACCACTTCTACTGTGTTCTAAGAGGTGGCCATTCACATAGAAATAATGCGAATAGCACCCCCTAGAGTTGTGCAACACCCGTAATTGTTTTCAAGTCAAAAACTCCTTCCTCTGTTTATTGCTTTAAGTATCTTTCTAACCAAGAGTTAGTCGACGAAAGTAAAGGGAAAGTTTCGCTTTAGATTGGTGTCTCCGATGGGACCAAAATTTTGCAAAGATTTCACCTTGTCTGTTCATCTTTGTACTTTTCTTGTCTAGCATTCCGACAAAGAGGAACATAAGAGATGAACAGGGCTTTTTCATTCTTGTCCAAAGTATTCCAGGGCATTTAGATTGTAATATTTATTTATTTTCTCACTAAACTTAAACTAGCCGAGCAGAGTGCCTGAATGCGTCTTATAAGGGGAGCAGAGCCGATGCAATCCCGCTCTTTGACTGCAGTTACGGTTATTCCACCTCCTTTAAGAGGAAGCCGTTGCTAAGAGTGGCCATAACGTGAACTCCTTAGCGTGGCTAGGGCAAAACGTCCTCCATAACTGCACTTGGATTCCCAAAGTCGGCCGAGGCCTACATAGTTGTTAATTTGTGCATTTTGGCAGAGACTGTTGGCTCTCCTCCCGTGTTTTTCTTCTTTAGGAGTAATACACTTCTTAATTTTTCAGCTGAGCCTTAGGCTGCCCACAATATACAATAAATTTGTTGGCTTCTCTTGCATCTAGTTGTGAACATGTGACTGAGATCTAGACAAAGGGATGTATAGAGAAGCATCCCATGGCAGCTTTTGATGAAACTCCCTTAGAAGTCACCTGATGTGCTTCCTTTGCCCATTCTTGTTTGTCCCTTCCTCCATTTTGCTGCCTGGAATGCAGCTGTGACAGCTGGAGTCCAACCACTATCCTGGGCCATGAGGACAAAGGTCACGCCTTAGGGATAGCAGAATGGAGGGCTGTAAAAAGCCTGGTCCCCAAAGCCCTCCTGGAGCAGAGTTGCCACTCCGCCTTCCAGCAGTCACTTATGTGAGAGAGAAATCAATTCCTATCATGTGTAAGTAAGCCAGTGTTATTGTAGGTCTTTAATTATCACAGGTAGGGCCCAGAAATCAGTGGGGTTTTGTTTTTGTTTGTTTTTGTTTTTCTCAGTGCCATGGGTAATTCTGATGCACAGGTAGGCTCAAGAATCCAGTCTCATTAAACAGGGTTTCTTATTTCAAGAAAAAAAAATTTGCCAGTGTGATGTGATTTTTCAACTTGATATTGAATTGCTCATAAATTTTTATGTTATGTTTCACAGAGAATTGTTGTAGGCAGTTCATGGAGAGGCCCAATAAGAACCTGAAAATAGGGCTTTAGATCGACAGTTAGTAGGAAATAGTCTCACAGGCCTATTTGAACCTCAGATGGACTCCTACTTAATGAGAGACAAAAACACTCAAAGAAAGTTTGCATTATGGGAAGGAAAAGTGGTCAACAATGCCATGAAGGAAAAGAAGAATAATTCAAGACGCAATATCTTGAATTAAACAAATAGTATCTTTCAGCGCTGACCACAAGGGTGGTGATAAATCAGGAGTACACGAACTTTCCGCTCAGTAGATCAGAGATCTCCAAAATGGGGCGCCCTTTCCCAAGGAAGTGTGAAAGATGACTCGTAGAGGTTCAGGCAGAAAATATTAGAAATGATTGCTACTTATCTTTGTCTAAGATAAGTAGATAAGATAATTTCTTTGATAAGAAATTAATCTTTATGAATCTTTCGCGTATATATGGACACTGTTGGCCTCACCAGTCTGCATCTCAGACAGCCATATGTCAGGAATGAAGTTATCCTGCGAGGAGAGGGCAAGTTCCAACATATAGAGAGGGGGACAGTGGTTTCCTCCCTCTTTCGTTTGCTGTCAGCATGTTTTAATTTTTTAAAGATTGTGTTCATTTATTTGACAGAGAGAGAGCACAAACAGGGGAGAGGCAGACAGAAGGAGAAGCAGGCTCCCTGCCGAGCAAGGAGCCCGACAGAGGACTCTGGGATCATGACCCACGCCAAAGACAGACGCTCAACTGACTGAGCCACCCAGGCACCCATGCTGTCAGCATGTTGAGAAATATTGTGGATTATGTATGCCGGGATAAGTGGATATTTATATTTAATTATTTAATCTAACTAAATTAACCCTCACAAAAGACTCCTTGAAAGAAAGCATAATTGAAAATACTGCAAATAATACAAACAAAGGTAAACAACAAGAAAATTGCAGAGCTGGTAGGTCTGATATCAGTTTTTTGTTGGGCACATTACAAGGTAGAATTACTTAGTCAGATCCAGCAAGAATTTGACCAAAAGGCTTTGAAATTATCAAGAAGATTATTAGGAATATTGATTTATAGTCTACCACTCATGATGGAGCTTGCCCTAAGTGTGTATTGTGTCTTATGATATTAGTTAAAAATATGATGAAACCATCACCTATTAGCAAAATGTTTTAACATTATTTATTTCATCATTATCTCATTTATAAATTTCTTTTCTTTCTTTTTTTTTTTTAGTAGCCCCATGCCCAGTGTGGAGCCCAATGTGGGGTTTGAACTCATGACCCTGAGATCAACACCTGAGCTGAAATCAAGAGTTGGATGCCTAACCAACTGAGCCACCCAAGTGCCCCTATTTATAAATCTTTATTTTATTGTGTTTTATAATGTACATATATATCAATACAATAGTGAAACTATACAATTTATAAACATCCTACATATTAGAGATGTATACTAAAATTTATATGATCCTTTACCCAGACCCTCTTTTAGGAATGAGAGATTTATTTTCCTAGCTACTGGCAGTGCTGTCAGAAAATGGCCTTCTTTGGGGATTGCCTTGCTCAAGGTCACGTCCTCTTCTAAAGGGAGCTTGCATCCAATGACTGTTCATTGCAGGAGTATAAGTGCCTGGTCCTCTTGCCCCAACTTCGAAGGGCTGACAGCTCTAGAGCTCCCAGTGATATTGGCCTGGGGTCTTCGTCAATACTGCATTGAAATGCAAGCTCTCCCTCTGCTCATTTCTCCTCTCTGCTTCACAGGTGTTAATCCCAAGAGCACTCTCTAATCTCCATCTCAGAGTCTGCTTCCTAGGGAACGCAAACTATGACAATGATGCTGTATGATCAGAAATGTTTGGCTCCATATACTCTCTATCAACTCTTTGGTATTGATCTAATAGATTTCTTTTGATCTCACATGTCATTAATCTTTATGAATATTCTGGGTGTGCTAGAAAAGAATGTGCATTCTTTGACGAATATGAGATTGTCTCATAAGATCAAGCTTGTTAATTAAATTACGTGTGTCAAATTTTCCATTTAGCCTTGATGATGTTTTATCTATAGTCCACTTCATCTTGTGATTGGGGACAATTACCCATGCCAGAGTGGCGACTCCTTTCCTTGGCGCAAAGAGCCAGAAGTGACTGAGAGGCATGTGCGTTGTGCAAAGGCTCTTACTGTGTCCCTGATGAAAGCGTTTCCCTTTTAGGAACAGATTTCTACATCTCAGAGCATTGGTTGCTGATATTGGAAGCTAGATTCTCCAAGTGGGTCACTGGCAGTAATGGTAAATGGGGTCACTTCTATTTCCACTCTTTGGTCCCTATAACCTTGAATTTTACCTATTAGAAACATAGCACCACATAAGGGTCATTGATGTAGGGTGTGAAGTGCATCCCAGAGGATCATACCCCATCCTCACAGGATGTCCTCTCCAAGCTGGCACCCCACGGCTAACTTCAAAGAGATGTTCTGTTATTCCGTTAGGAAGGCCAATAGCTTCTGGGTGGTGCCATATGCAATTAGAGCAGGGAATCCATGCTCATATGGATGGATCCATGCTTATATGGATTACCTTCTTTGGGTATCCCACATCCACACCACCTTTGTTGTAAAGTGTGTCCTTTGGTCTGATGCAATACTATGTGGGCTCTCGTGTCACTGGATCAGATGCTTTCTAAGTCCTTGGAAAATGCAGTCCTGCAGTCTGGAAAGGAAAACCCGCACTCGGACTATATGTCAATTCCAGGCACGCCGAATCGCTGATCTGCTGACTGAAGAGTTTCCAATGTAATCGGCTTACCACCAAGTGGTTGGTTGTTCTCAGGATAGGACAGTGCCTGGGGCTAGCTGTACATTCAGCAGCTAGATCAGCCTTGGTGAAGGGGAGCCTGTTCTGTTGGGCTCAAGGATAACTTCTATCCTTACAGCCCAGTCTGTTTACAGGCTATTCGTGCCTGCTCTAAGGTGGTCAAGGACACTGACTCATTGATGTCAACCAGCCTGGCCACTTTACCTACTTGTTTGTTTAATCCGTCTTCTGTGGTAGAGGTTTTCTGAATGACATTAACATGCGATGCACAGCTCTTCACACTTCGCGCCCATTCCCATAGGTCCGTCCCTCAATTCCCCAGTTTTTGCTGCCCGCTATCTTCCCATATTTCTCCTTTTAGGCCCTCACCAACCATCCATCCATTGGGCAATTTGCCACTGCCCATATATATTCTCACTTCAAGTCACTTCTCTTGAGTCTTTGGATTCCTTCTTCCACCATCGGCCATGGCAGTTCTGGGGTACCTACTTCACTGATTATGCCATCATTTTCTCCAAGCCTCCAAGAGCCAACTTAGCAGTGTATTAGTGATGTGTCCCAGAGTCTTTACCTGGGCACTAAATTCTCTGTCATGGAGAGTGCTTCCATTCAATAAGCTCTCTCTACCATAGTTCAGGTCTGCCCCCACCTTGATCAAGCACACTCAGGGCTCACTCCCAAATGTACTCTCCTGGTTTCTGGTGATACCTGTTGGCTAGTCCTTTAACTGCTTGGGGGATATAAGACCTTTCCTTCCTTAGTCTCAGCACTGCCCTGAATGGGTTATTTTGTGACTCAACTGTAATTATTGTTCTGTTGGCCAGGAGGGAGGATATTTCCTGAGCTAGGCAAGTGTCTTGCAGAACAGAAGCCTCTGACTTGTCTTGGAGCAAGTAGGGGCAAGTAGCGGGGAGAAGTCCCAGGCCTTTAGCAAGGAGAGGCGAGCCTCCTCCACAGAATTTGATATTTTCAAATTCGTTGACCCAGATGTCCCCAATCCAAGTCACAGGGTCACACTTCTTCCCAAACACAGCCCTAAGTTTGGCAAAGGAGAATTGCCACGAGAAACCAACCCTCTCTGGAACTCCATTTCCCTTATAATTTAGTCGTGGGCTTGGTCCTCTGTGTTTCTGCCCTGTAACTATAGTAGATGAGTCTCCCACACGCTGCCAGGGGGGGCCTCTGACATTCGCTGTTCATCTTACATTGGTAACTAATGACCTTCACACCTCTTATTGTGTTTCTCTAGTGCAGTGGTAGCCCCCAGCAACAGCCATCTGACTCCATGTAATTACAACTTCCTATAAACCTCTCAAATGCCTGAGATATGGCCCTCATTACCTTCTATGGGTATCCTACTTCGACTTCTCCACTGATGAAAGTTGTTTTTTTTTTTTGTTGTTGTTGTTGTTGTTTTTAAGTAGTCTCTATGCCCAACATGGAGCCCTCCACTGATGAAAGTTTTAACTTTTTCACAGTTCCAGCATGCTAGAAGCTTTCAATATTCCACTTTCCACCCGTGATGATGTTTTCATTGCCAGTTGCCTAGTTTATAATGCAGCTCCAAAGTCCCATTTTAGAGTGCACTTCCTGGGACCAGTTAGCAACTGTCATAGGCTACAATCTCCAGGAAAGAGACTCTGGGGTAGAGATTTCCATGCGGAAGGTCTGCTGCTGAGTGCTCCTGGGAACAACGTCTGTACAGGAGTGAAGAAAACAAGACTGAACAGAAGGAGGAGTTGAACTGCAAGGCAGGCGCAGCAAACCTTCGTCAGGCCCCCTGAATTGAGGCAAAGGGGTTAGGCTTTGTATGCCCACCTTGCTTTTGAATGTGGGTTGCCCCCAGTGAGGCATGGCCTTGAACAAGGCATCTAACTTCAGCCATGGTCAATATCCTTGGAGAAACTCAGGCCCCCGGCCTCTACTAGAAGCCAGCACTCCCAGGAGCCGAGGGAGTAAGTATCTTGGGGCAGAAAAGCGGGACCTGGGCACTGCACCACAGCGTCCAATACACAGCTCTGCCATGTTTTCATATTGCTCTCATCGAACCTTATCCCTCTTTTGGTCATTCACTGCCAAAAGCCCAAACTCCCAGCCATCTCTCACCTCATCCCTGAACTCTCACCCCCATACAGCTCTGTACATCTCCTGACCTGATGCCTTGTCTCCCTCAGTCTTCCAGATCCTTCCCCTGAGTCCTCACGGGACTGAATTCACAATTTGCATTGGGAGAATCTCCTCTAGTCTCAAAATGTTCTCTGAATATTCCTTGTTCTTCTTGACCTAAATTCTTAGGGTCTTCAAAGGGGGTCTCTCATGAATGGCTTCACCAGCCAGCTTCAGAATAAATTGAAGAATAAATCAGAAGTACCTACAGGCACCAAATATCACCTTTATTCGTGGTACGGTCCAGGTGGAACGATGTGGGTTTTGGTACATTAACTCTGCAGACTGGATAGCTCTGTATTCGAGAAATAGATCTCCCCAAACAGTGGCTGCAGTGCTGGACCAAACATATATCTCCCCCCGAACTTGTCTTCTGAAGTCCTCAGTTACATAATTTGAAATATTTCTCTACTGCATGTAAGTTGTCTCAGACCGCTGTATGAAACAAGTGAGGAATAATTAGGAGGAAAAAAAAAAGAGAGAGGATTCTCAAAATCAGATAAATGGTAATAGAATGAAACGTGTGTCATGGGGAAATGAATAATGTAGAATATTAGTATTGGAATTCAGAGAAGGAGGTGGTCACTAAAAAATTAATGCCACTAACCTCAAGGAAGCTAGCCTATTACATTTCCTCATGCATTCATCTCCCCATTCTCCCTCTGGCTGACTATACCTTCTATTCTGCATTCCATCTCTTCCTTCTCCATCCTTCTCAGCTGATGTCTTTGCTTCCTTCACAGAGAAAATAGAAGCAATCAGAAGAGAGCTTCCATAGGCAGCCATCAACACATCAACCCACCTCCCTGCATTTGTGCTCATATATCCTGTCTTCCCTCCTATTTCTGTGAACGAGCTATCTGTCAAAACCCAACTCCTCCACTTGACTCTAGATCCCCTCCCCTTTCACCTACTCAGATCCGTTCTCCCAGCAATCCTTTCCTCTTTCTTCTGCTCTGACTTCCCTTTCTCTGTGGCTTCTTTCCAATCAGCCTATAAACAAGCTGTAATTTGTTTCATTAAAAATATATATTAAGGGGCGCCTGGGTGGCTCAGTGGGTTAAAGCCTCTGCCTTCGGCTCAGGTCATGATCTCAGGGTCCTGGGATTGAGCCCTGTGTCGGGCTCTCCGCTCAGTGGGGAGCCTCCTTTCCCCTCTCTCTTTGCCTGCCTCTCTGCCTACTTGTGATCACTCTCTCTCTCTCTAATAAATAAATAAAATCTTTGATATATATATATATATATATATATATATAGAGAGAGAGAGAGAGAGAGAGAGAGAGAGAGAGAACTTCCTCCTGTCTTAAAAAATCTTGATCCTGTCTCCCCTTCTAGCTACCAACACTTTCTTTCATTCATAGCAAAACTTCTGTTTCTGATGATTCTCTTGGTTTCCCATTGTTTTCCTCTCATGCTCTCTTCAGTCTACTCCAATAAGGCTTGTATCCCCACCATTCTACCAATACTGCCTTTGTCAAGTTCACCAATGCTCTTCTGTTGCTGTATCCAATGGTCAATCCTGGTTCTCATCCTACTTGATTCATCTGTCATTCCCTCTTCCTTACAAAGCTTGCTTCACCCAATTCCGCGATACCACCACTCTTTCTATTTCCTCCACCTCACTAGCCTCCTGCTTGGTCTCTACTGCTGGTTCTTCATCTCCCTCACCTCCAAATGTTGGAAGGTCTTGGGGCTCAGTCTTTAAACCTCTTCTTTTGTTAATGTACAACTACTCACTTGGTGATCTCAGTTGCACAACTTTAAATATGCCCTGAAAACTCCTAAATTCACACCTTTAGCCTGGACCTCTCTCCTGTTTGTCTTGTCTAGTTGAAATTTACAGTTGGATATCTGATGGATGTCAAAAACTTAACATGTTTAAAATTGAGCTCTTGATATCCATCAATCCCCTCCCCCACATACAGGCTTTTCTTTCCCATTCTCAGTAAGTAGTAGTCCCTTCTGGCCATTTGCTCAGATCATAAACCATAGGATCATCTCTGACTCTTCTCTCTCACTCTCTGTATCTAATCCATCAGCAAATCTTGGTGGCTTTACCTGCAAATATACTCAGAATACAAGTATTTATCACCGCTTCCTCTGCTCTCACCTAGAGTCAAGCTATAGTTATATCTCACCTGGGGCAACAGCATCCTAACTGGATTCCTTGCTTCAACCCTTGTTTTACTGTGGCCTTATGGACACAACAGCTGGTTGCTATGGCCAAACTCTTACCCCTGCCAGAGCAACTCTTCTACTCAAAATCCTGCAGTGGTTTCTCATCTCATCTGGAATAAAAGTGAGATTCTCTGCAATGCCATGAAGCCCTGTAGCTTCTCTGTCCTCTCTCCTATTTCTCTGCTTGGATCATTCTGTTCCAACCAACCTGGCCTCCTTGGTGTTCTCACAATATGTCAAACAAGCTCCCACCCCAGGGCCTTTGCACTTCCTATTCTGTCTACCCGAAACTCACTTCCGTCAGCTATTTGCATAGGTTGCTCCCTCTCGCTCTGTTTCTTTTTTTCTGTTTCAATGTCACCTTGTTAGAACTATCTCTGCCTACCCCACATACAATAGCAATAATTCCTTTCTTCAGTGTTTCCTATCTCTTTGACACTGCATTTTCTCCACAGTCCAATTACTATCTGACATATTATATATTTCTTTGTTTCTTTGCTTATTTTCTCTGCTCCCTTTCCAAATGTAAGCTCCTGGAAAGCAGGTGTTTTGGATACAAAGATTGCTCACTAACTGTCTGCTTAAAAAGTATCTAGGGCGTGGCTGGCTAGCTCAGTCGTTAGGTGTGTGCCTTCAGCTCAGGTCCTGATCCCTGGGTCCTGGGATTGAGCCCCGCATCGGGAGGCCTGTTCTGCCTCTCCCACTTCCCCTACTTGTGTTCGCTCTCTTGCTGTGTCTCTCTCTGTCAAAAAAATAAACAAAATCTTTTTAAAAAATTAAATGAATGAATGAATAAATAAATAATGTCTAGCACAGCTTAACATAAAGTGGTGTAAAAACCAAATTTCCATTGGTAACCTGAATTTTGTCTTGTCTAACTACACCTAACTTTGTTTTTATTGTTTTTAAGATTTTATTTATTCATTTTGGGGAGAGAGAGAGCACAGTGGGGCCGGGGTGGGGGACAGGGAAAAGGACAAAGCAGACTCCACACCGGGCACGGAGCCCAACTCAGGGCTCTGGGCTTGATCCCATGATCCCCAAGATCATGACCTGAGCCTAAATCAAGAGTCAGATGCTCAATTGATTGAGTCACCCAGGTGCCCCACCCCCCAACTTTAGAACACATGATCCAATAAAATTTTTCCTAATTTGTGACTTAAATTAAAAAAATGCTTACAAAGAGCTAAAAATCAAATTACGTTTTATGGTATAATTAACAAATTCTCTTTACTTAAGAAAATAACATTACCTAAAAAGAAATCTAAATTTTAGAATATTTGTTATTAGAATATATGGAGATTTGAAATCTGAACTGTGAAGAAAATCTAAGTTTTGCTATACCACTATATTTTCAATTATCCAATGGTCCTGAAGACTGTCTCATAATTTAGACTCTATGTCGGAAGATGGAACGCACTTTATTAAGTAAAATTTAAATAAATCATTCCAAGAAGTAGGTATTCAGTCTGGGTTTTTTGCTGTACTTCCCACTAGATGGCGCTGCTAAGAAGTTTCTAGAAAATTCCAACTTAGGGGCTCACTTTTAAATAAGCGATAGGATATAATTCATATGTTTAAGGATGATTCTCTAATAACATTTGTTTTTATAACTTTAGACAAAACATTCTGTGGGCTTCCAGAGCTGGTATGTGGATGTGATGCGGGTCTGTTTCATCAATAATAGTCTGAGTAGGTGGAAATCGGAGATAGGATTTCAGCTGCAACAACATTTGAAATTATTAGATTTTCAGCAGTTGTCATGTGCTTGGCTTCCTATAACCTTTCCCAGAAGCTTCAGCAGGCCTCCTGAATTGCAGATGTCATTCAATCTGCAAGAGTGAGCATTATGATACTATTTCAACTTAAAAACCCAGTTACTTATTCTTGTGGTTCATGAAAAGCCAGCTTTATTAGTTGTTTAAAATAAGGGCAAGAGTTTTTAAAATAGAAATTGAACAGTTGGATTTATGGTTCTTTCTATGAAGACATTTGTCTATTAGGCAGAAAATTCAGGATTTTTTCCGTGTATAATACACATGTAATAGTACGAGCTACTGGTAAAATACAGCAATTAGTCCCCTTGACCACTTCCCAAGAAACCATTTTCAGCGGGAAAACGCGATGGGTCTAGGTAGTCAGATTCTTCAATTTGCTATGGATTTGAGGCTTTTATGGAAATTTAAGGATCAATGACCTCCTTTACTTTATCCTCTGTGGAAATAAAAGTTTGCTATAAAAAAGCATTACATTTTATTTTCTAGATGAAAATTCCAGCTTCTTTACTGTTTACACATTGATTCTATTTCCCATCTTTTAATCATTTCTTCCAGCTTTATTGTGATATAAGTGACATTCAACATCACGTAAGTATGAGGTGTACAACGTGATGCTCTATGTATATCTGGAAAAATGATTGCCATAATAATGTTGGTTCATATCCATCACTTCCCATAGTTACCTTTTGTATGTGTGTGTAGTGAGAACATTTAAGATACATTCTCTTAGCAACTTTCAAGTGTATAGTACAGTATTGTTAACTAGAGTCACCTTGCTGTACATTAGATCCCAGAATCTATTCATCTTATAACTGGAAGTTTGTATCCTTTGATCACCTTCACCCTCCAGCCCCCGGCAACCACCAATCAATCTAGCTCAGCTTCTGTGAGTTTGTTTTTTTTAGATTTCACATGTAAGTGAGATCATACAGTATTTGTCTTTCTGTGTCTGATTTATTTCACTCAGCGTTATGCCCTCAAGGTTTATCCATGTTTGTCTCAAATGTCAGGATTTAATCGCTATTGTTCCTTTCTCCTAGTGTTACCAGAACTGGGACGGAGAAATGGAAAGGCATCATTTACATAATCATTTGCCTAATCATCTACATGTATTTGCATAAGTTATAAATCTTTCTGAGTAACTGAGAGGCAGACCCAAAGAGGGAGAAGACGAGCGTGGAGTGGGGGTTGGGACTTCGCAAACGTCTCCAGGGACTTTCCTTCAGGAAGAAGAGAATCTGGATGACAGCATGGGGGGGGGGGGGGCGGTCAGGAGAGCCAGACCAGTAGACCTCTGGGCTTAAGGGCATTGAGGCTGCGGGAGGATATCGACTGTGAAATCGTCTCTGGAAAGAGCAAAAGAGGAAAGAAAAGTAGACAGCGTAAGCAAAACTCAATGTACTTCTTTTCTCTGCAGCTGATGTTCCCACTTCCTGGTGCCTCAGCCTGGGGATGAGACGAGCAGGACCTCGCGGCGGGGGATCAGCAGCTGTGCAGCCAGGCTGCGGGCAGGGGCATGGCCCCAGCACACAGACCCCTTTCTTCTTCCTTGGAGGGAGTGGGAAGCTGCTGTAAGTGGAGCGTTGTTGTTTGGTCTCTCCACCCCCAGTTATCAGAGGGAAGCTCTGTGTAGCAGACTGTCTCGCATTCCCGGGCAGGAGAACAACACAAAGAGAAATAATCCCAGCATATGAGCGCCCTCTTTTCACTCCCTGACTGTTAGGCAACTTGGCAGGACTAGCCTGGATCCCAAAGCCTGAATCTGGCTTGAGCAGGAGGGGGCAGTTTGGGGAGGGAGGCGTCTTGATCTGCTCCCCCAGACTCATTTGCTTCTTTGCCTGTACAATAGTTAGTCGAATTGTTAGAGCCGTAAATGCCAAACTTTTGAGATCACACCTTTTTTCGTTGAGAGAGTGTACCCTTAATATGCCTTAATATATGTGAAATAGCATATTGTGCGTTTTTTCAAATTTTTATTTTATTATTGTTTTTTAAGTTTATTTAAATGCAATTTAGTTTTAATCACAGAAAAAACTTCCGTAGCACTTATTACCGCAGGACACTGTTCTAAATATTCTGCATGTGTTAACTCACTTAATTTTCACAACACTCTGTAGTAGGTATTACTATCTCCGTCTCGTGGATGAGGACACTGAAGCACAGAAAGGATTCTTTTCCAAGGACATACAAAGGCAAACCCAAGATTTTAACCCAGACAGTCTGCTCCCAGGGTCTGTGCTCTTACCTTTTTAGTCATGCAATATGTACTTATTTATAATTACAAACATGTGTATATACCTTATGAAGCATAAATATACATGGATATTTTTTTTAAATTTTTTTGAGACAGAGAAAGAGAGAGAGTGCTTGAGCATGGGGAGGGGCAGGGGGAGAAGGTGAGAGGGAGAATCTCAAGCAGACTCTGCACTGAGTGCAGAGCCTAACATGAGGCTCGATGTCACGACCCTGAGATCATGACCTGAGCTGAAATGAAGAGTTGGACGCTCAACCGACTGAGCCAGCCAGGAGCCCCCATATGTGGATATTTTTAAAGGTAAGGGCAAAAATAAATATAAATAGAATTTCAGATATATTCTTCCTTTATCCCAACAGACTCTTTTATAGTCTCTCATCTTAGAGACCACTATTTGAGAATATGGAACCCTGTGGAAAGAGGTTGGCCATGGCAGACCCAGGGAACATGAGCTATACCACTGCACCCTTCACAGAGTGAGCATCCAGATCTTTCCAGCACTAGGGTCCCATTTAAAATTTTTAAAAGAAGTTTGCAAGTGCTCATGTAAGAGTTGTACTTTCCATACCTCTTGATTGAGAAAGGAGACTATGATTTAGACTATTAAGTAACACTTGTGCTTTTAAATGAAACCATTTTATTTTATTTTTGAAGATTTTATTTATTTATTTGACAAAGAGAGAGGGATCACAAGTAGGCAGAGAGGCAGGCAGAGAGAGAGAGGGAAGCAGGCTCCCTGCCGAGCAGAGAGCCCGATGAGGGGCTCGATCCCAGGACCCTGAGATCACAACCTGAGCCGAAGGCAGAGGCCTTAACCCACTGAGCCACCCAGGCGCCCCTAAATGAAACCATTTTATTAGCTACAATAGCATCAGTGCATTGTAGGAAACATTCCACGTATATGCAAGTCCCATTCATTTTTCCATGTGCATACAATACTTGGTATACTTAGAGATTTGCCTGCGTCTTATGCTAATCTCAGGCCCCGGGGACATACACAACCTCTGTGGCTGTTGAGATCTGCTGGTTTGGTGGAAAGAGTCTGGGGTCAGGAACCAGCCAGAACTGGATTGAATTCTAGTTCCACGTGTGTGACTTGGGATAAGCAACAAACACCAGGGTTTCCTCATTTGTAAAATTAGAACACATTCTCGCTGCTTGTTTGTTGTAATGAGAGCCGTCAGTGAAAAGTCTCTGGTACAAAATGACACAATAAATCAAACTCTGGGAAGGCCCTAGCAACCTAAGGCCACCGGAAGTGCCCGATCCCCCCATCAGAAGTCAAGGTAAGCCTGTGAGGGAGGGAGGCAGGGTTCAAAGCTAGTTCCCAGAGAAAGGACATCAAACAGCCAGGCTTCAGGAACATGTGACGGTGATAACTGTAAGCATTCATCCTCGTGGGGGCAGGAGCGTGGAGAGGCCCTGGGGTGGGGAACCGAGAGGCTTCCTGACTCCCCCAAGTCCTGCATAGCAACCAAAACAGCAGAGGTACCCTTCCCCATCTGCCTAGTCAGACTCAGCATTAAGATCAGCTCCTAGTCCGGCTCTGAAGTATGTCCTAAATTGATGTTTCTCAACTCCAGCAGCACAGGCAAATCAATCTGGGGAGCTTTGAACAAAGACCGAGACTTGGCTTGGATTCACTCCTGGAGATTCAGACTTAATTGGCTTTGGGTGGGGCCCTGGCACTGGTATTTTTATAAGCTCCCCAGGAGATTCCCATGTGCATCGGGGCTGAGAACCACTCTCTAGATTCGTGTGAGCAGCTTCTGTAGGACAAAGAGTCATGTCAAAACTAGTGGCCAGCAGTGAGATAGACAGCAGCAGATGGCACGAGACCTTTCTCAGGGCTGCCGTGGGCCCATACTGTGCTCGGAACACAGATGGCCTAGAGCTAGGACTGTCTCCTGTCCACAAGAAATTTGCAACCTTGTCGGGGAGAAACGCACTGGTAGGTTGCTGTGATATTTGGAAGAGGGCTTTTGGTTCAGCTAGGCTGTATCAAGGAAGGCTTCCTGGAGGACTTGCCTGGGTCATAAAGGGTAAAGTCATTATCCAGATGAAGACGAGAAAGGGAACAGTCCTGCCCAAAGGCTTAGAGGTATGAACTACACAGTGAGGCTGTGATGGTTAATTTTTTGTGTAAACCGGATGGGGCCACCAGGGTGCCCAGATCTTTGGCTGAACATTATTTCTGGGTGTGTTTGTGGGGGTATTTCTGGATAAGGTTAGCATTTGAATTAGTAGACTGAATAAAGCAGAATGCCCTTCCCAGTGTGGGTGGGCCTCCCCCACTGAGTCCTGAATAGGCGAAAAAAGCAAGTACACAGAGAATTCTCTCTCTGCCTTATGTCTTAGAGCTGGGGTGTGGGTCTTCCCCTGCGTTCAGACTCGGCCTCGCATGGGAACTATACCATCGGCTCTCTTGGATCTGGCTTTCACAGCCTCTATAACTGTGTGAATCTATTCCTTATAAAAAAAAAACTTCATATATTGGTTCTGCTTCTCTGAAGAACCCTGAGTAATACAGAAGGTATATTGTTTGGGGAACGACATGCAGTTTGGGATTACTAGAGAAAAAAACAAGCGAGGCAATGACATTGGTTAGGTGGGGTGGCGCGGTGTAGAGGACATGGATGGGACCACTGGGCAGGCTGGAGGAGGCTGGCGCGGGCAGCTGGACTGGTCTGAGCTGGGGCTCAGCTGGCAGTGGACCTGAGATAACCACAGACCTCCTGTCTTGCCCACATAAAGCTGTTTTGGACCCCGAGCTGGAAAAGGAGGGACCACAGGGCTCTGGACAAACCTAGCCAAAGCCGGTGTTAGCACAGGGAAGGCGACCACCTTCGCTGAGTTAGAGTTCCTCCGGCTCACATGAAAGCAAACCCTGGGCATACCACTGGGATAGGGCTTTTTAACAGAGAGCGTGAGACTTCAGGCCATCCTGGAAGCCAGTCCAGCACCACGGCTCCGCGCCCCGCGCCACCCCCCAACCCCCCCCTTGCCTTGGCTGGCAACACTCTTCCCAAAGCTACCTCCCTTAGGAGCTCAGTAATACCTGTTTATTCTCAAGAATACATTTTGTTTGAAAAAGTTGTGTTTTTTTTTTTTTGTTTCTGTATATCCATCCTGTCTCTGATAATGTTCTTCATGCTTCTATGATCAGAAATTTCTTCTCCATCACTAGGATAAATGTTTTTCTGTTTATATTTCTAGATCATTTAACCAGTTTGTTCTCATTTATATTTAACGCTCTGATTCATGATAATATTATTCGCTCTGCTCCTGGCACCGTGCTAAGTGTTTTACCGTGTTACTAAGTTACTCCTCAAAACTACCTTCAAGATAGGTGTTATTAGTCCCATTGCACGAAGAGTGAAAAGGAGTCTTAGGAATTTTAAAAACTTGCCATAGATGAACTGATTCCAATTTGGTTCTTAACTACTGCGTAAGCAAATGCCTTTTTATGTCAATATCTGATTGTCTTAATAGCATTTATTAGTGATTCCTCTCCTCGCTGCATGATTTCTGATGTGTCATACTCAAACTCTTTGAATTAACCTGTTACATCTCTGTTTCTTCTGATGTAACAACTTAATTATGCTTTTAACACAGTGCTCTATTGCCTTTATAATTCTCACTTTGTACTATGTTTTGAAATTTACTAAAGCAAAATATAAAATAGGGTAAGTCTGCCACCATTATGTTTTTTAAGATAAGCATTCTTTGGCATTTTTCTTGTTATTATACCAGAGGAATCATGCTCTTCATTTATTAGGCACCTTAATCTGTGAGGCTTTGGTAAATCTACATCCTAACCTTGGACATACTGTTGTATTTACTTTCCTAATCAAGTGCAGGCATAGCACTAAATTTATTAACGCTCTCTATAATTTCTCTGAATAAACAAGTTAAGTCATTCCCTGTGCATTTAATCTGCTTTTGTTGTAAAAGCAACAATAGAAATCCATTTTTATTGTATTTCCTTGTTATGTATCAGTATATATACTGACATATATATGTATATAATACAACAATATATACATACATACACATTTTTTAGTGTCAGTTCTGCAGTTGAGCTCATTACTTTCAGTAATTTTTTATTTCCTTCGATTTCCAGGTCAGCGATCATGCCATCTGTAAAACAGATACTCTTGCTTCTTCCTTCCTAATATTTATACAGAATGTTTTCTTCTTAAATAGTTATTGATGACATTTCTAGAACAGGAGATCCTGATTTTAGAAAACCAGTGTGTTGCTTCTTTAAGAATAAAATTGGACTCTTTGTTTTCAGTACATACTCCATCATATTTAGACTGGAAATCCAACCTAGCTAATGTAGCCTTAGTTTCCTGTTTGGAATAGCTGAAGATAAAAATAGTTTGGAGGTGGGGCGCCTGGTGGCACAGTCAGGTGAGCGTCTGACTCTAGGTTTCCGCTCAGGGGGCCTCAGGGTTGTGGGATGGAGCCCCTCCCCAGGCTCCCAGCTCAGCACGGAGTCTGTTGGGACTCTTTCTGCCTCTGCCTCTACCCTCCCCTGCTACATGCTCGCTCTCTCCCTTCCTCCCTCCCCCGCTAAAATAAATAAATAAATAAGTCTTTAAAAAAATAGTTTGGCGGCAGCTCAAAACAAAATAAGCAAGAAAAAAAAACTTTTTTAAAGCGTATCATTAGGACATTCAGAAGTATTTGTTCCTGCTCCCTTTTCTTGGGCATTGCTAAGTTATTTCGCACATGTGAGCCTCTTGAATGGGTCTCTCCTTGGATCTTAGATTCCCTGGTGCCCCAGTATGTAAATAACAAGCGTCCCTGCTCTGAGGTTGATATTTTTCTTCTCACCAGTCCCCCTTCCTCCAAATCCTTGAGTAAAGGCTATATTCTCATATAAGAAAAATGGTTTTAAACAATGCTGATCAGGAATCTACCTTTCTGATGAATTACTGAACTAAATGCCATATGACAAAAAGCAATCTCTAAATTATCAACACCTGATTTTCAAAGTTCTCGTCAGGAAAAGAAGAGAATTATAGCCAACAACTTATTAAAATCTCTTTGGAGAAAACACGTATATCTACTTCCATTTTTCTGTTAACGTGATGTGCTATATTAATTTTACTCTGGAGTGCCTGGGTGGCTCAGTCATTAAGCATCTGCCTTCGGCTCAGGTCATGATCCCAGGGTCCCAGGATCAAGCCTTGCATCAGGGTCCCTGCTCAGCGGGAAGCCTGCTTCTCCCTCTCCCTCTCCCCCTGCTTGTGTTCCTTCTCTTGCCGTCTCTCGCTCTATCAAATAAATAAATAACAATTTTAAAAAATAGTTTTACTACTTTGTACCAGTCTTGCATTTTCTAGAATTAAACATAGTGACTACTACATGGATTTTTCTCCCTTTTTGCTAATGTAAGATCTTAATTTTTTAAAAGATTTTATTTATTTATTTGACAGAGAGAGCGAGAGAGGGAACACAAGCAGGGGCAGAGGGAGAGGGAGAAGCAGGCTTCCCGCCTAGCAGGGAGCCTGATGTGGGACTGGATCCCAGGACGCCGGGATCATGACCTGAGCTGAAGGCAGATGCTTAAGGACTGAGCCACTCAGGCGCCCAGATCTTGATGATTTTATTTATTAATGAGATTGGCCTATAATTTGCTTTCAGTTTCCTATTCAAATCTTGAAATCAATCATTTTCACTTAATAAAATAAATTGAGTGACCTACAACATATGCAAACACTGGCATTTACAGTTTATGTACCATAGGGATTTTTTTTTTGTTCTTTGAAAATTTGAAAAATTTTCATAAACCCATCAGGATCAGGCATCTTTGTGGGGTAACTGCTTGTACTTCTTTTCCAGTTATTTGACCTGCCGCAATGCTTTATATTTTTGTAAGCAAGCACATATTTGGTAATATATTATGTCTTTCTTATTAATTTGTATTTTCTCTTGTTTTTATTGAGAATAATCATTTACATACAAAAAACCACTTTTTACTCTTTTAATATACTAACTTGGTTTTGTTTTTATTTTACTTATGTATATTCCTGTTTTATCTTTTCTACTCCTGACTTGCTACTTTTTCCCCTCCATAGAGTTTCAGTTCATTGTGTTTATCTTTTTTTTATTTTTAATAAAAGTGTTCAGAATGATCTTTCTCCCCAGTAACTGGTTTTTGTGAGGTTTCTCTGTTTCATAATGCAATTGTTAAGAGCATGGGCTCAAGAGTTAGGCTGCCTGGGTTCAAAGCTCGGCTTCAGGCTTTATCAGCTGGGCTGCTTTGGGCAAATTACTCAACATCTCTGTGCTTCCAGCGTTTTCATCTGTAGAGTGTGGGTGGGAGAGGGCTCCCGGAACCTATTTCCTAGATTATTTTTGTAAAGATTATTTGAAGATACTGTGAGCATTTAACATAGTATGTGGCATACAGCTCTGAATAAATGTTAGTGTGATAGTTACTGTTACTATTTTTAATTAAAAAATATGAATTACCTAGTTCCTTCTGGAGGGGTACTCAGAGGAAAGAGGCATTTCTAGGGAGGGGTAGGATGAAGGGGAAGCCTGGCCTCCAGGGTTGGTCTCTGGGTGAGAGGTGGAGGAAGATCTGTGGTCCCCAAGACCATATCGTGGGTTTACAGCTGGAAAACCCTTAAGATGCTTTTAAGAACTAGGACGTGGTGAACTGTAACATAGCAAGTTTCAGGTAATTATAGTTTCCACTCCTCGTGCTTTTCCTTTCTCTTCTACCTTACTCTTACAACTTTTCAACTCCTCTCTTTTCCCTCTTTCCGCCAACAGTTCAAACCCAAGTGAACTTCCGTTAAGATATACATGATTAATAAGAAAGAACTTCTACTGGGTTTGAATTTAACAGTTGGTACAGTATTAAGATAAATTAACTCATGTGGATTTCTCAGTATAACAAATTGTCGGGTTTGGTTTGGAAGGGGGCTGACTCGGCAGGGATCCTTTTTTTTTTTTTTTTTTAATTTTATTTTGTTTTTTCGGTGTTCCAAGATTCTTTGTTCATGCACCACACCCAGTGCTCCATGCAATACATGCCCT
>CM052898.1:120051839-120153158 GCA_028534135.1 Potos flavus | reverse complement strand
AATTGCAGGGTCATAGGGTAGTCCTATTTTTAATTTCTTAAGGAATCTCCACACTGTTTTCCAAAGTGGCTGCACCAACTTGCATTCCCACCAACAGTGGAAGAGGGTTCCCCTTTCTCCACATCCTCTCCAACATTTGTTGTTTACTGTCTTGTTGATTTTGGCCATTCTAACTGGTGTAAGGTGGTATCTCAATGTGGTTTTGATTTGAATCTCCCTGGGCTAATGATGATGAACATTTTTTCATGTGTCTGTTAGCCATTTGTATGTCTTCTTTGGAGAAGTGTCTGTTCATGTCTTCTGCCCATTTTTTGACATGATTATCGGTTTTTTGAGTGTTGAGTTTGAGGAGTTCTTTATAGATGTTAGATATCAGCCCTTTGTCTGTAGTGTCATTTGCAAATATCTTCTCCCATTCCGTGGGTTGCCTGTTTGTTTTGTTGACTGTTTCCTTTGCTGTGCAGATGCTTTTTATCTTGATGAAGTCCCAAAAGTTCATTTTTGCTTTTGTTTCGTTTGCCTTTTGCGACATGTCCTGGAAGAAATTGCTGTGGCTGATGTCGAAGAGGTTCCTGCCTATGTTCTCCTCTAGGATTTTGATAGATTCCTGCCTCACGTTGAGGTTTTTTATCCATTTCGAGTTTATCTTTGTGTATGGTGTAAGATAATGGTTTCTTTACAGTTTCATTCTTCTGTATATAGTTGTCCAATTTTCCTAGCACCATTTATTGAAGAGACTGTCTTTTTTCCACTGGATATTTTTTCCTGTTTTGTTGAAGATTATTTGACCGTAGAGTTACAGGTCCATATCTGGGCTCTCTAATCTGTTCCACTAGTCCATGTGTCTGTTTTTGTGCCGGTACCATGCTGTCTTGGTGATCACAGCTTTGTAGTAAAGCTTGAAATCAGGCAACGTGATGGGCAGGGATCCTTCTTGAATATTCACATATGTGCCTCTTACCCATCAACCCAGTGGTATCCAGAAGTCAAAACTGGGAAGTTTATTTTAATTCGTGTTCTGGCCAAGGTGAGGGAGTTACAAAGAGAGTGAAATAGGAGTCTCTAAAGTAATGTCTCTAGGGAAAGGGTGGTGGTTCTGTGAGAAATACAATTGTAAGCCCTCTTCCCAGCTATGCTTATCTCAGATCACCTTTCTTCCTGTCTCCCCACTCAGTAAGGAAGAAGTTTCTAGCTATATTTGCTAAAGGGTGGGAACTTCTGTGCTCCTCTCTTGTGCTTCTTGTATCCCTTCTAGATGGATCAGGCTTAACCAGTTTCTTCTCTTCTACTTTCCTCCTACCATGCATTTGGGTGAGCAAATAAGCTAAGGCCTATTGTGCAAACCTGGCCATATAGTTCCCTGTTTCTTCGACTTCCTCATCTTTGCAGAGTCAGAGGGCAGAGAAATCCCAAGAAGAAGAAGGCCTCACTTACTTTTTTTTACCAGAGAGCTCTACATTGGGGTATGGGTGTCTGGGCCATGTTAATAAAGAGGTATTTTGTTTCACAGTCTATAATTATTTATTGTGCCTAGCTTCCTTGGAGCCTGGTGGGAAGAGGAGAGGGAAGTAGGAGGCAAGGCAGGGTTTGGCATTGCTGGGTCCATGTCTGTAATAACACAGTGTGAAAACATCATCCTAAAAACTAGCAGTGGGTAGAGAACAAAAAGGAGTAATCAAAATTGTAAATGCATCAAAGGGGAAGCCAGTTTGTCTTCACACCTCTAAGGTAGAAGGAAGAGCAGGGGCCTTGGAAATATATGGTTTCTATTTCCTTCTCCAACAGGAATAGATCGTGGAATGAGTAGTTTTATGACCTTGGACAAGTCACCTCGTCACTTTTCTATGCCTCCAGTTTCTTTCTTTCTTTTTTTTTTTTAAAGATTTTATTTATTTATTTTACAGAGAGAGATCACAAGTAGGCAGAGAGGCAGGCAGAGAGAGAGGGGGAAGCAGGCTCCCTGCTGAGCAGACAGCCCGATGTGGGGCTCGATCCCAGGACCCTGAGATCATGACCTGAGCCGAAGGCAGAGGCTTTAACCCACTGAGCCACCCAGGCGCCCCTGCCTCCAGTTTCCTAAGTAATAAAAAGGGATGTTTTACATAACTAATTCTGTCAATCTATGAATCTATACATTTCTCCTCTCACTTTCTAAGCTTTCACCCTGTTAGCTTCCAAGAGGCTCATATGCTCATATCACCCATGGGAGATGTGAGAAGGGTAGGGAAACCCCAGTTCTGTGTTTTCTGGAAATCAACAACAGCTGCCATTGGGGAAGTAGAGAATGAACATCCTAGGGGACAGCAGCTCCCTGGGGGAAGCCAGCTGCCAGTGAGGGCAAAGACTTGAACGTACCCTTATTTCACCTTGGATGAGCTCTGCTCAAGACTGAAGTAACAGTAATGCCCCAGATTCTACACCCAGGCCAAGCAGGAACAAATAGCAGAGAAAGAAAACAAGCCTTATCTTTGCCCTTGACATTGGAGCAGAGCGTAGGTTCATTTTCCAAACAGCTATATAAAGAACTGAAATGCAGCCACCACAGACACTATACTGGGGGCTAACTGCATTGGTAAGTTCTTTGTACCTGATCCATTGGCAGAGGGGAAAAAAGCGGGACTCCTGGAAGAAGCTTCCAGTGTTGTAATGTTGTGTGATGTCTTCAGGCAACGAATTTCATACTGACTATTTTTTTTTAAAAAGATTTTTTTATTTTGCGGAGAGAGAGAAAGAGAAACAGGTCCTCTCGGGAACTGAATTAGAAAGGATTTACAGTGGAAAAGAATAGGTGGGGTTAGGAATATAATGGGTCAAAGTAGTCAAACACTATGAGAAAAAAGAAAAAGTAGAAAAAATAAATATACTGGCGACATGAGCACCAACATATGTGGAATAGCAGAGTCCTATTTCTGGGACACCCGTGTGAAGCTCTGTCAGCTCCTGCCACCATCATCCCAGGGCTGCTTTGGTTGAAATCCCAGTTCCTGGAGGCCTGGATGTACCATGACTTCTGTTCTTGGTTTCTCTTATTGTACCATGTACCTCCTGAAATTCAACTTTCCATTACTTAACTTCTAACACACACACACACACACACACACACACACACACACTCACCCTCCTGGACACAGTACTGGGAGCTCTCACGGGGGCACTCTGCGATGACTCTTGCGCTCTCTGCACAGAATGGTGGGGGCAATCCACTGTACGTTGAAGTGCCCTTGAGGGAGAGATAATGGCCATTATTATAACACAATCGTAATGTCAGCTACGACTTCTGAAGTACTTATCTTGTGCCAGGAACTTTCCTTTGCGTTAAAAATCATTATCTTGCTTAATCACAACAATTCCATTAAAACTGGTGTTCTTAACCCTGTGTGCAGCTGAGGAAATGCCAGCTGAGAGAGGATAAGTAATCTGCCGAGGGACCCTGGTGAGTGAGTAAGTGGAGGTGAGATTTGAACTGAGTGCTGCCTGACTCCAAAGCTCACGCCCTTTTCACTCTGTTGTGACATCTTCCTCAGGAATGCTGTTAAGACCAGCTTCTCTTGAAGTGGAGTTCAGTCCCGCAGACAGCAGTGTTTCAAACATGTTTGGCTTTGATACTCTAAGGAAGGCAGGCACCTCGCATTTCAGCACAGTCCCCACCACTCCCTATTACTTCATTCCCAGGACTCTTCTCTCCTTTGTGTTCTTTCCTTATCCCACAAACACCCTGGAGTTCGCAGTGTCTGTGAGTACAGCTCCCTGACGTGTAAGGACATTTTCTCATGTAGAGCACCCTATTTCAGACTTCTTTGTACCATGCCTCCAAGTAACAGTGTTCCCCATAAAGATGACTCTCAGCTACTTTGATCTCCACACATCCCAAATTAAAATTTTCCCTCTTCTCTCTAAACGTTCCTTCCTCTTTGTTCCCTAGCTGATGACTGGCATTATCCCTGAAACTCCTTTACTCCCACAGCCAAATAACGTCAAGTTTTATTAATTTTACCTCTTCGGTAGTTATACTACTTCCCCTCTTCCCTCCCCTCTCTCCCACCATTGCTCAGGCCCTCTTCATCTTCCTCCTGGGCCAGCCACTGCCTTATCTCTGGTCTTGTCCCAGGAAATGTCTCCTGCTAGCTCATTCCAGAGTTAGCATTTAAAATGCACATTTGATCGCTTCTCGGCCTTTTGGCTAAGATCAAGTGTAAAATGCGCATTTGATCCTGTCACTCTGCGCTCAGAATTCCACCGTGGTGCCTGTAAGAGTTATCTCTTGCTGTATAACAAGTGGCCCCACAATGCAGGGGCTTCTGTGGGTCAGTCGTCTGGGTGTAGCTCAGCTGGCTCGAGGTCTGTTACACGGCTCTAGTCAAGGTGTTGGCTAGACTTGTGGTTTCATCTGAGGATTCAACTGGGAGGATTTGCTTCCAAGCTTACTCATGTGATTGCTGGCAGTCTTCATGTCCTTACTGGCTGTTGGCCAGAGATATCAGTTCCTTCCCATGTGGGCTTCTCCAGAGGACCACTCACAATATGGCAGTTGGCTCCCTCAGAGTGAGATCTTAGAGAGTGAGGGAGAGAGAGATGAAAGCAACAGAAGTCACAGTCTTTGCAACCTAATCTTAGAAGTGACTCCATCACTACTTCTGGAGTTGCTAAATCCAGTGCATACTCAAGGGAGGGAACTATACAGGCTGTGAATTTCAGGGGGCGGTGATCACTGGGAGCCACGTTAGATGCTGCTTGCCACGACTAGCCCTTCCTGAAGCAGTGGTTTGGTTTGGGTATTATGGGTTTGCAAACAAATGGAGTTCCAGCATTCCCACCAGCATGTATCCTCCCCAACAGGAGCAGCCGGACGTCGAAAATCTCTTTCATTTATGCTTTCTGTTAAGTGTTTCCAATGAACAAAGTGCCTCTAGCTTCAAGGTGTTCAAAAACTACTGGTTTAGAGGACAAATCTAGACTTTGTTGGGCTTATCATCATTCGGCCGCTGCCTACCAGTCCCTCCTCTCATCTGATCACTCCTTCAGCCCACATTACTTTCAAGCAAGACAGACTTCCAGAACAGCCCTTTGCCTCTCTTGCCGGCGTGCATGCTGGTCCCTCTCCCATAATACGTCATTCCAGCTTGTCTGCATTGGCAGTGCTAACTCGTCGGTTTTGTGAAATACTTTTGATGGCTTCAGGCAGACTTATCTGTTTCTTTCTTATTCTTGTAGTTTGCTTTGTTTAAACCCCTTAATCAAAGCCATTACCTTCTACATGCTTGTGGTTGGTTTCTAGCTCCCTCTAAATGATCAGCATCCAGCCCAGAGCCTGGCACATAGAAGACCCTCAATAGCTAAGTGTGGAGGGGATAAGGGAGCCCAGGATTGTATGTTGGACACTGCCTAAGTGCTTGGGGCCCTGGGTGTGGATGGAGTGCTGACCACCGTCCAGCGTCTGCACAGGTTATGAGAGGTACCTCGGCTGCCTCATTTATAAACCATAAGTCAGTCATTGTATTCCAGATTGCTCTTCACTGTCATTTTAGCCTTTAGCTGCTTACTGAAATGAGCTAATTACAGCCAAATTATTTTAATTGCTAATCATCAAGGAAAAATATTTTTTTAAAAATGGAAATGGCAGAATGTGTGTGTTATCCTACCATTTAAAGAAGTCAGAGTGTCTTGTTTCAGAATAAGGATAGGTTCATTGCTTCCAGAAGTAAGTGTGGACTGTCAGAGCGTAAAGAACGGGTTGTGTTGTGTGGAGCACAAAATTGACCCAGATCTTACTTCTATTAGTGTCACATCACATCACTCAAGAAAAGTCCAGTGGTTATCGGGCTTGAACACTGAGGGTGTTTACTGAGGCCCCCAGGAGGCTGATTGCTTGGCATAGTAATGACTGGCCTTTTTGCCCTCCCTCTTTATGTTCAAAACCTACTCTGGAGGTTGATTTTTCCACTAAAGTTTTTTGTACATAAAAATATTTCTCTAATGGATTTTTTAAAAAAGTGGCACAAAGCTGTACGTACCTTTCAAGGAAAAACTGAGAAATAAAATGGTGAATTTTGAAAATCATATGAAGGCAATCCACCAATAGTAACTACTTCCACCACTGTAAAAAATAAAAGAAATTGTATTTTGAACCAGCTCAGGTTTGGTCTGTTTTTCTATTTTGCCTCTGGTGATTGCACAGTGGGATACTTTGTGGGAAAGCTGCCCTTTATGGGGCCATATCAGAACATTAGGGAGGGACCATGAATATTTCTCTATTATGGATCTGTCATTCTTGCAACATCTAAAATGCCTTTTTGAGCCTACAGTTGTCGCAGCCTGGGGCACCTATAGAAGTAAGACATTAAATGAGATTACAAGCAAGTTTATTTAAGTAAGGCTTCTTTTTAATTTCCAGGGCTCCAAAGGAATCTCTTAGTTCTGGGGGCTTAAGTTTTGAAAAACAGATGTTTTGCTTTTCCAAACTATTTATGAATTTTTAGTCCTAAATTTTTTAATGTATCCATTCCAAAATATTTGTTGAGAGTCTCCTAGTACCCAACTAGTGTCAGGCACTGGAAATACACAATACTTGCTTCACTACTTGAGGTACCAAGTGGAAGGCACAGCATGTCCTTGAATATAGAGAAGGGTGGCAACTAAGAAAAGGCTTCAAGTAGCATTTGAGCTAGAACTGGAAGGAAAAGCAGAAATCGCATGCATAAATGAAGTTAGGCATTTTGAGACAAAGGAAAGGATGAGGGAAGAATGAGAGAAGACACAAAGGCATGCAGGAGAGGCTATTACAAATAATCCAGTAGGGTACAGATTTGGAGGCATGGGGAAAAGTAGCTGGAGAAGACATTTGTATAGCCTACAAAGGAGTGTGAATTCTTTTTCAGTAGGCAGGGAGAAGTGTTAAAAGTTTTTCAGGCCAAGTATGATATGATCAGATTTTAGAGCGTTCTCTCAGCATTGTGAAGGAAGGATTGGAGCATAGAGAGTCTGTAGATAGGGAAGGCATTTGGGGTGCTTGGAAGTGAAAAACTAATACTTCTTGAGGATCTACAATGTGCCAGATACAGTACTAGGCTCTTCACATATGTGATCGTGTTTAGTGTTCACTGCAAGTGTATGAGGTAGGAATCCTAATTCTCATTTAAGAAACGAGGCCAAGTAACTTGCCCAAGACCACTCAGCTAGGCGGTAGTGGAGCTGAGCTTTGATTCCATTCTGCTTGATTCTAATGCTGCCCTTCTTTCCTTTATGTTAAAGAGGATGACGAGGGTCTGAATTATGCCCATGACAATGCTACAGAGGTGTCAGGTCCTCCCTCCCCACAGAAGACTCCTCATTTAGTTGCACCTCATTTGGAAGCTTCTCCAACTACTTCATCATTCTAATTGCTTTAATATGACAAATTGACCAATTACTAGCAGGTTATTTATAACCATGATGCAATTAGTTGCTTGGTTCAATCAAGCAACCAAAAACTAACTGATTTGTAATGGCTTGATTTATCAAAGTGTTCAGAATTGTTGGTGTATGTAGATATAACTTACATTAGCATTAGACAAATACATGCAATAGAATAGGAAGGCAAAATCTGATTATTCACAAATGACATCTGAACCAAAAGGATTTTAACCCTAGCTCCGTCCTTACCCAAATGGACAAGTCAGAGCTTTGGGTGAAAAAAAGATGTTCTGGGAAGCCTTCTGTTTTGCCTTGCTGATAAAGAAACGGAAGCCCAGAAAGCATAAGGGATCTGCCAAGGTCTCCCAGCCAGAAAACAACAGAACTTAGACTTGAACCATCTGCATTTTTCTGATGCCAGGTCCTAGAGAACTTTTCCCACTACGCCTGCTGCACTGTGACATGAGCAAGTCACTTAGCCTCTTGAATCCTCATTTATTTTGCCTACAACAAGAGGGGATCAGTGGGTGTATCAGTTAGCTTTTACTCTGTAAGAGACCGTCCAAAACAGCAGGTTTTACAACTGCTTTATGTAGCTCCTGATTCTGTAGAGTGTCCTGGTCGCTGTTCAGGTCAAAACTGGCTCAGCAGATTTCCATTGGACTTGCCCATGCTTCTGTGATCAGCTGGTGGATCTAGGATGGTCTAGCGGAGCCTCACTGATAGTTCTCGTGGTTGGTAGACCATTGATTGGCTGGAGATTGGCTGCTCATCAAGTGGGACACCTTCATTTTCCTCCATAAGGCATTTCATCCTCCATCAGTCTTGTACACCTGGTGCTCTCAGGGTTCCAAGCACAGAAAGAAAGGAACTCCACTGAGCATGCTCTTTGGAAATCCTTGCGATGCCAAGTTTTCTATTCTCTCATTGGCTAAAGCAAGTCACGTTATGTGGCTCCCATGAATTCCTGCCTCCTGATATTCTTGCCTTTGTGTATTCTCCTTCCCCCACCTCAGGACTTGCTGCTAATGAATAGAATTCAGTAAAAGTGATGGGGTATCACTTCCAAGATTAGGTTATGAAAGACCATGACACTCTCTTTGACTCTTTCTGTGTGCTTGCTCCAGTGAAGCAAGCTGCCGCTTGTGAGCTGCCCTATTGAGAAGTCCGTGTGACAAGGAACTGAGACAGCTCTCTAGCCAATAACCAGCGAGGAACTGAGACCCTCAGCCCAGCAGTTCCTTGAGGAAATGAATCCTGCCAACAAACAGTGAGTGAGTGAACTTGGCAGGAGACCCAACTGTAATTGAACCTCTAGGTGACGATGTAGCCATGCCCCACACCTTCATTGAGGTCCTGTGAGAAACTTGGAAGCAGAGGACCTACCTAAGTTATGCCTGGGTTCCTGACCCATAGAAACGGAGTTGTTTTAACTTAGCAGTGATTCGTTACATAGCAATAGATAATTAATACCCACAGCTAAGTTCAGAGTCAGTGGGGGAATATCCAAGGGTGTGGTTATAGGAAGAGTAATTATACAAATTATTCACACATATTTGCAAACAATTTACTGTAGATGGACTTTTCCCAGCCTTTGGGAGTCTGAGGTGGAATAATTTTCACTACTGCAACAATTACTTATTCTCTGTGCTTAGAACTGGGAACAAGATGGTGAGCAAGACAGAGGCCATGTTCCTCCTGCCCTCAAGGAGCTTACAGTTTGTGGCAGGGGAGGGGAAGAATGGGGAAAGATATTAGTTCAATAATTTCTTCTTTAATTGTTTAAAGTTATACGAAGGGAAGATGTGTATAAGAGTTTAGGTTGGTCAGAGAAAGCTTCTTTGAGGAAGTAGCACATGAACTGAAAGGGCAGGCAGGACAGGAAGAGAAGGAAAGAGGAAAATTCCAGACAGAAGGGTAGCATTCAGAAAGGGGTAGTGGAGAGGTGGTTAGCACCAATGGGACAAGTACTTGTATATGATCAAAGTGTATCTTATTATGTAATGATGATGTTGTGGGTTATGGCTTTAGAGATAAGTGCAAAAAAATATTTATGGATGAAAATGTTTGATGGCTGGGATTTGCTTCAAAATAATCCAGTGGCAAGGTGGACGTATGAGTGGGTGGAGCTATAAACGAAACAAGAATGAGTTAATCATTATTGAAACCGGGCAATGGGTTCAAGAAGGTTGATTATACTAGCATCTCTACTTTTGTGTATATTTTCCATAATAATACTTTAAAAACTTGTATCCTGACAACACATCTTGAGGGCTGTATTATGTATATATGTCTGAGAGGTCACAGGACATTTATTTCCCCCAGCTCCACTGCAGACAGTAGAGGTTAATAGCATCTTTAGGGCAAGGGGATGGAATGAGTTTTGTGTTATAGAAAATGTAAAGGCTTCTCAACTTCAAATCATGTGGCTAACATAAAATAGGGTATTTGGGTAATTTACCTTGCCTCCTGGTTAAAGTATTATATTGCATTATTTCTCATGCTCATATTTCACTAGCTGAGATGGTATGGTTTCATATAGCAGAAACTTCTAACGGGTTTCACCCTAGAGTAGAAGGCAGGGGAAGGATGCTGTTTAAATATTAGCGAAATGCTGTAAAGATTCTGTTACAAGGCCTTATATAATACGGGTAGTATTAGAGTGCTTATGGGTTGGGGAAGGAGAGAAAAAGGGTAGAAGAGATGGGAATCCCCCTTTGTTCAAAAAATTCTGGGTTGGCTTTGCCACAGCAATAATGAATTACGGATCTATTTGATTAAGTTTTCCTTTTACTCATGTTATTCTGAGGTGGGTCAGACCGTGAAATTAATAGCCAGAACAGATAGATTTTATGAATCAGGGGTGTATTTCATTAGGATTTTTTTTCAGGAGAGGGCCGCCTGGGGCTGAAGCTGAAGAGATGATGCTTCATATATATAGCTATTTCAGTGTTAGGTTTTGGGGGAAGCATATTTTGTGATTTTGATTCACACCTTTATTGAAAATTCCATCCCCACCAAATTGAGTCTCTCCCTAACCCCAAATAAATGAAGACTTCACTAGAGTCAGATATATGCAAATTACATCTCCCTTCTCAAGCCAAGGTTAAATAAAAGGAAAAATTATGAAAGATTGCTTATGGCAGCAAGGATTTTCAGTGCTTGAAGATGAATTTCATTATTTCAAAACCACGACGAGTCTCCTTGTCAGTGCAAAGCAGGAAAGGAATAAAGTAACAGAGAAAGTGGACCTGGGCATAAACGTGTTCCCACACAGCATTCGTACTGAAAGGCTTTGTTGTTGTTCCCTGGACCTTGGCAATTACAGGCATTTTCCTTTTGCTCTGAAAAACGGTTGGCAAATAACGAGAGTAGGTCCCCTCCTTTTCTGTGTTCAAGGCTAGGTCTGGCCTTGTTGCAGGGAAACACTAATTCCCAACCATGCTCCCTGGGAGCAAATGGTTTGTTTTCTCTTCACTGAATCCAGCCCAGGGTGGGTTCTCAGCAGCTGAGCCTGGCATGGAAAATCTATTTGGAGCAACTTGTCCCCAGGAGGGAAGAAGGCAAGCTGATTGTGTGCAGGAGCCACAGGCACCATCCGGGCCACTCACACCCGCTGGCCAGGGCAGGCTTTAACACGCAAACCACACACACGAGTCTGTGGCAGACAGGAGTCCTGTTTGTGTGCCCACACCCACATGTACCACACCCCCCCAACTCTATCCATATATGCACTGTGCACACACACTCGACATACCAGACATACTCGACATACAGGTACCACAACAGCACATGTACCACACATATATACGCAATACATATGTAACCACATACTGTGCACATATACACAACATACCACATCCACCCGCACACTGTGTACACGTACACACAACTGCACATACTACACAGACCACTTACACTCTACTACATGAACATACACACCACCCACACTCTGCATTGGTCATATCCATCCATACTATGTTCTCCTGTATACACACACCTCATCACACACCAAGCACCATGCACACTACACACATTCCACATATACCATGTACACACTTAACACATCCAACTACACACCCACACCCACCACACATACCTAACGTAACATTCATACACACTCACATACCACACACACACCAAGCTACACACCCATGCAACACATTCCACACACTAGTCCTGTGGACACAAATGCATCTCCCCTCCCCACACCCGTTATTTTCCCGCTTAGCAAGGTGGGGCTGCAGCCCCCGCGGAGACGGGCTGGGGCGCCACGGCGCCCTCAGGGCCAGCAGGCAATGGTTCCCGTGGGCGCGGCGGTCCAGGGCGGGAGGCTTGGGCCCCTGCCGCGTGCCGGGGTGGCCGCGCCGGGAGCGGGAGGCTGGCCCTGGTTGGGGCGGGGGGGGGGGGGGGGGAGTGCGCGCGGGCGTGAACGCGCGCGCGCCTCCGAGGGGCCTCTGTGCTGACTCTGGGAGGCGTGTACGAGGGAAATGTGAGCCGCGTGTGGGGAGAGACTGTGTGTATGAGAGAACCTCGCTGGCAGAGGCGCAGCGACCAGCCCACCGAGCGGTTAGGGTGGGCGTGTCCTCGATGTGCACAGCCCTGGGCGGAGTTCTTGAGACGACCCAGCTCGAAGGGAAGTGTGTGTGGGAAGCGAGCGTGTAAGCTGCCGTGCCTGTGAATACCAAGCCGCCGAGGCGCTTGTATGTTCGTTAGTGGCCGTGCGTCGGTCGGGGTCAGTCTCGGAGGAATGAGTGAGTGTGTGTCTGGGACTCGCTGTGACAGAACGGGACGCCGACAGCGTGTGTGAAGAGGCCAGCCTCACTGACCGACGCTTGGCGCCTGCCGTGGCTGGTCGGCGCGCGCGCCCGTGTGCGCGTGCGCGTGGGGACGCGCCGCGCGCCGCGGCAGAGGGAGGGAGGCGGCGGCAGGCCCAGCCCCTGGTCGCAGCGCCCGCGGCGGCTCTTCTGAGAATCTGGGACCTCCGCGCTCCCGCCGCCGCCACCACCAGCACTGCCGCCGCCGCCGCCGCCGCCGCCGCCGCCGCCGCCACGCGCGCTGGCCTGACTCCCGGCCCGCACCCTCCCACGTCTGCAGCCGGCTCGGCTTCCTGCCCGCCCAGACGCCGCTTCTCCCGGGCTCCCGGCCTCGGCTCGGCGGAGGGAGCGGAAATGAGTGCGGCGTCGGCGTCGGCGCCCGAGCGGGGCTGGAAGAGCGAGAAAGTGGACGAGGCTCAGGCCCTGGCGCGGAGTTGCGCTGCCCGCAGACCCGACTTCCAGCCGTGCGACGGGCTTTCCATCTGTGCCACACACAGCCACGGCAAGTGCTTCAAGCTGCACTGGTGCTGTCACCTAGGATGGTGTCACTGTAAGTCGAGCCTCGGCTCCCCGCCTTCCGCCACCGTCCCGGGGCGCTCGCGAGGCTGTCTGGGGTCGCGGCAGGGACTCTGTGGCCCCGGGGGCTCCGGGCTCGGCCGGGGCTGCTCTGTTGCTGGCTGGGGCCATCCTGGGTTCCGGGAGGGCGGCCGGGCGCTGCCCTGGCGCTGGACGCCTCGGTTCGCGCTGCCTTGGCAACGAGATGAAATCCCATGGGGAGCCTCGCTTTAGCCACTTCTACAAAAGGGGATCTCCCTGTCCCAGGAAAACTGGAATCTGTTTTTGTTTCTTTTTCTTTTTTATCTGAAAGGACCAGGCAGTGTGTTGAGAAATGGTAGAGCGCCGTCAGAGTTGACAACCAGAGGGGAAGCCTTGTTTCAGGGCTCGTGGTTAAACATGCTCCCCTTTCTTTCTCACTTTTGTCTTTTCCAGGCTGCTCTTTAAAAGAAAGCCCTTGGTAATCGAATTGCTCCCCATTTATTGTATCCAAATTGAGAAAGCGCTAAAGTGTAAGGGACAGCTTCCAAGAAGTTAATATTAACAGTTTGGAAAGATGAACTCTTTCAATACCCAATTGTAACTGGATATATAGAGAGCCAATATAGGCGACGGTTTTAAAATTACAAAATAAAATGAATGAAAGTAAGCTTTAATGATATTAAACCAATTTATAAAAACCAGAACTAAATGGGCTAGGCCTTTTCTCTATGTTTATCTTGACGCTTTTTTTTTTTTTTTCAAACGGAGTAAACTTAAGTAGCCATTTATCAGAATTCCACAATTTGATTAGTTCATGATATTAGGCCTGCTGTATCCAATAAATCATTTTTAAAAGAAATATGTTATAAACTTTGTTTCCACATACCCTTATAATGGGGGTTTTTGGAGTGTTTATTCAGGACACAAATTCTCAAAGTGATCTTAAGTTAAAAATTGTTTTTTCCTTGTTGGTTAGGAAAAATGGCTCCCAACAAGAGATGCAGTATATGACAAGTCCTTGTTTACGTTAATTGAACAGAGTGAGGTATTTTAAATCGAATTTATGACTTAAAGGATAGAGAATTCCTACATTTTCTTTACATTGAAGAGTATTGATTTTTTTTGTGTTGTGTGTGCTCATCGTTCAGTTTCTTCCCCTGGTTCATTATTCCTATTGCTCTCAGATCCGTTCCCCATTATAAAGCATCATTTCCGGGGGGGACAGGGTACAAAGTTGGATGCAGCAACTGTAGGAAAGCTGTGATGCTGAAGTACACAAGTATGGTGAATCTTCCCCATTTCCTGGGAAAGTATAGAGTCCTAGTATTGAATCTGAGGAACATTAAAGATGGTCAGTTCAGTGCCTGTCTTATTTCAGCAGCCTCTTCACTAAGTACAACATTCCTGATGGGAATGGGAACCTTGCTGTCTTCTCCGGCAGCTTCTTAAGTCATGTTTGATTCTTAAAATACTCTCATACAGAGCCGAAATCAGTTACTTTCTGACTTCTTTCCACCGGTCTTATTTCTGCCTTATGAAATCATATAGAACAGTCTAAACCTTTTTCAGATCATGGCTTTTTCAGCTCTTCAGATATATATATGAATATTCCACGGACATAGACTCTCCTCTCTCTGTATTCCTAGACATTGTCACAGTGTCTGGCCAGAAATAGATTTGAAATTCATGTTTATTGAGTGACTGAATGAAAGTAGCCATCATTTTCCTCTCAAGACATTGCTTTGTCCTATTTCTAAATCTCTTTTCCCTCCTGCCTCTCCTTTTGTGGAATGGTATCTAGCGTCCTGAGCATCCTGGTGGTTCTGTTCTGAACATGTGCCAATATGGTTATGATCTTCTGAAGATCGTGACCCTTAGAAGGATATACAACATCCCAGTTGTTGTCGTATCAGTCCAGCATTGAGCAGGACTGCCGCCTCCCATGTTTGAGATACTGCTACTGCTGCATCTAGCATCACATTAGCTTTTCTTAGATCCTCATCATATTGAGCTTGCTGCTGTCAGCTTGAACTAAGATTGCTGTCAATAGCCATTAAGACCCTTTTTTGTTTGTTTTACATATGTGTCAATTAAGTCATGGGACTGGCCCATTTCACAGTTCTATATGTATTTTTTTTTTTTTTTTTTTTTTGGACACTGATTGATACCTTAGATCTTTTTTCCCTATTTCATCTTAGTTAGAATTAGTCCTTTTATCTGGCTTATCATTGTTTTTTCAGATCCCAGCTCTTCCTTAATACATATTTGTGCCCCCTAGTTTCATGTCAGCCATATATTGGATGAAGGCAGTAGTATAGTAGCCTTTTGCATCTTCATTCAAATTATTGATAAAATTGTTGAATAGAAGAGGGCCACAGATAGGAGTTCTGAACCTTGAGGGTAGAACTAACCTTCAAGTTGATGGCACTTCATTAAGAAACACTCATTGTTATGGTCGTTCGAGTAATTAGCACTTAATTGTACTGTTATAGTCTTATATTTATCTTATCCATATGGTGTAATGAGAGCCTGGTCATATACCTTGTTGAAATCCTACCTTGTTGAAATCTGACACTATTTTTATTGCTTCTTTTTGATTTATGAGCTATCTATAAAGACATTCTTTAAAAAAAAAAAGAAAGGAAATTAGATTAGTCTGCTTAAGTTGGTTCCACAAATGCTTACCATTTTTGTTTCAAAGTGATTAGAAGCTTTTTTTTTAAAAACAAATATGAATTTAGGAAAGAATTGATGCCAAGTATAGTAGACCCTTATTGTCAATTCTGTTCTTTTCTCTTTTATTCTTGATGTAAAAAAAAAATCAGATCTACATTTATTTGCTTGTTTTCAGTCTTTGGCAACCTTCCAGGTCTCCATGCTTCCTCCACTGGCAGTGATTCAGTGATCACATTCATGAGGAGCTTCATTTCATTTAGAGCAGCAAGGTGCTGTGTTACAGATTCTCACCTCTACTGGGAATCAATTCTTTCTACCTTTTTAGTCCAAATATCGTTTTTCTTGGAAAAAAAGTGTTCACACATTTGAGAAGTTCTGCTTTCTTTTTGGCACTCAGGAACATTACAACATCAGCCCTAAGCAAAATTCTTTTAAGTCTGTTGAACAGGTATTGAGCACCTTTTCTTTGTGAGACATTATTGTGGAAACTAGGGATACAAATATTAATACAGCTGGATCATGCCCTTTAAGCAGAATATAAGGACATGATTCATGCTGTATTTATTTTTGTATTCCTTTAAAATCACAAATGATATGGATGGGTGAGAAAACTATCAACTTGTTCACCAAATGAGAAAATGCTGAAATGAGAGGACCACTTCGATACTTGAGAGAGGGATTTCAGAACAAATGAAGAAAGTTCAGCTATATATGATTTGTGTTAAAGTTGTGAAATTCATAACCTTATGAAATAGAAAAGGTTGGTAATATATACATGTTTATAAAAGATAAATAGTACATATATACATAGGTGTGGTACTTGTATTATTAAAGGAAATAGTTTATTTGGATAATGGCACATTTTGAGGACTGTGTCTGGGAGGAAAACTATGAAATATTCTGTAGGTGTCGCTGTCAAAGAGAGAAGATTGGGTTAAATAAACTATGGCCCTGAATGTGTAACCTTTTCTTTCCCCCATAAGGAGTGATACTGGATGGAATTAATGAGTGAAGGGTTCCAAGAGGAGTTTTGAGAGAAAAAAAACATGGCTTGGCTAGGGAATAGGAATGAGAAAGAATAAATCATATGCAGATATTAAAAAGTAGATTTTGTGGCCAGAGTAGGTATAATATTTAGAAGGCATAATACATTGGATTGTTGAGATGTAAGGGAGAGATGAACAGGAAAGGTGAGAGGTCTGAAGTTTTGGTTGATAAAGACCTTAACATTATAGCAGTAATATGGGCAGTAGAGGAATGAAACTAGCAAGGGAGATTATTTTGGTATTAGTGTAAAAACCAGAAATTCATACACTAATGTACATAAATGGAAATTGCAATAAATTAGATTTGGAGAGGGTGGAAGAGGAAAGTTATAAAGGATAAATCGTCTAGACTTGTGCCTCATGCACCTCGGATGGATGGTGATGCCATTCATTCACCAACAACACAAAATACTAGAGATGAACTAGGGTTTGACTGAACATGGATTGTGAATCCAGTTTTGAATAATGTTCAGGGAGACCATGAGTTCAGTTTTGGATCTGTTGAGTTTAAGCTGCCTTGTCATCACACGGCAATGTCAGTAGTCAGTTGGATATAGAGATCTAGGACTTAGAGGAGAGGTCTGCACTAGAGATAATATGGAAGTCATTTACTTATTTTTAGATTGCAGTTGTGGCCATGATGAAGCAAGAAGACCACCAAGGGAGAGACTATAGTATGAGAAATGAAAATCCTTAAGCTTTCCCTTTAGAACACTAATATTTAGAGTTTTGGGTATAAGAGGATGAACTCGCAGTAGAGTCTAAGAAGAAATGCGAGAGAAGAAAAATGTGGAAAGGTTTTTTTGCAGGTTTTATTGCAGAAGCCAAGGGAAATGAGTGTCTTAAAAAAATTTATTAAGATTACGGGTACCTGGCTGGTTCAGTTGGTGGAGTGTGTGGCTCTTAATCTTAGGGTTGTGAGTTTGAGGCCCATGTTGGGTGTAGAGATTATTTAAAAATAAAGTCTTTAAGAAAAGAAAGAGAGAAGTATGAAGATTAAATCAGTTTTTAGCAGGTTATTTCTTAGATATTGGCTAAATATACAAATAGTGATTTTCTTTGTTACTGAAGAAGAGGGTGAAAGGTTTAGTCCTTAAACAGTAACTTCAGGAATGTATTTAATTGCAGTATGTAGTCAAAACTATTTGAATTCCTCAAAGTAGAAAGAGAAGAATAGAATGACAGGAGCCAGAGTGCCTGGGTGGCTCAGTTGGTTAAGTGTCTGCCTTCGGCTCAGGTCATGATCTCAGAGTCCTGGGATAGAGCCCTGCATGGAGCCTGCATCGTGCTCCCTGCTCAGCGGGGAGCCTGCTCCTCCTTCTCCCTCTGCTGCTCCCCCTGCTTGTGCTCTCTTGCTCTCTCCTTGTCAAATTTTATAAATAAATAAAACCTTAAAAAAAGAATGACAGGAGCTGAGAATTAGGACACAGAAATTATAGTTAATATTTTTGAGTGATTACTTCATACCAGAGTAAGCTTACTATGCTAAGCACTAAATAGACAATTATGTCATTATGTCTATTCTTCAGTTGAGGAAAAAGGCTTAGGGGGAAGTTAAGTAACTTTCCCATGGGCACATAGCTAGTAAAAGTAGAGACTGGGTTTGGATCCAGGTCTGTCTGATTCCTAGCACCTAGACTCTTAACCACCATAGGTTCTACAGAGCGACTTAAAATTAATATGCACATCAACCGTTTTTTGGCTCCATTAAAGCCAGTGATGGGAAGGTTGTTAAAAAAATGGGTGGAAAATTATTAACAGTTGCAAAAGTGAATATAGAAGAATGAGAACTATAAAGAGGTCATAGGATGTGATGGGGAATGAAATCTAAGTTAAGAATTAAAGAAGAAAAAGTGATTAGAAGGTGACAGGGGTGGGTGGGGAGCGTACGTGGTATGATGTCGGTGCCATCAGCAGAACTCAGAGTTGGCTTAATAAAATCACATAATAGATGAGTTCAGTTTTCTGCAGAAGACATCTTAAAAGATGTCTGTCTTTTTCAGATTGAAAGCTGGAAGAGTGGGACTTGACGTAGTCTAATAGATGGTATTAACATATCTAAAGAAAGACTGTCACAGCAGAAGGTGGATGGGCAGCATGGAAATACAGAAAAATGGAAATTGGAGAGGCAGAATTTGGAAGTGTTTTTTCAGAACTATTCAGAGAAGGTGATAACACTGCCCAGAGCTTAAATATCTGGTCTGTATGATTGGACTATCATAGAAATATTTCGCGATAATATGGTTTCTTATTTATAGATTTCCTTTAGAGAGAGAAGGAGCTGATTAAAGAATTTAACTCTCAGGACCTTTGGGCAAATACACTTCCCTCCATTAGTTAGTATATTAGCATTGTGGTTTTTGTGTTATTCTGTTTGTTCTGTTTTTCTGCTTCTGTACAACTAAGGGGAAACTCACAAAGTCAGGTCTGACTTCACCAAGGTAATGCCAGCTGTTTTAAGCCACATCTCAATCATATCAATAACAGTTGCTACAGAAAATATATTTAAGAAGTTTGACAGTGAAAACTAGCAAAAAAACCCCAAAACAGAACAAAACAAAAAAACCCAACCACAGAGTGGTCATTTGACTAGATGAAGGAGTCAACGGGAACTTTTTTCCTAAGAATGAGGGTTCTTACCATGTCTAGTGGTTGAAGGAAGATGAAATCGTGTTAAGAGGACAAGTGCGACATTAAGTTCTGAGTGAGATTCCTCAAAGCTTTTTAAAGAGAGGGAAAAGTGATAGGTTTTTTCCATCCACATGGTGCTTCGATCACGGACACACAGCAACTTAAACAGTCACAGTGACTGTGCTTATATGTAGGCATATTTTTGCACATGATTTTTATATATGTAGGCATCATCTTTCTGCACGTGTCAGCTCATTTAAACCTCACAACAACCCTGTGGAGTGTAGGTATTGTCCTCATTTTTTAGATTAGGAAACTTGTCGTTGGTCACAGTCACTTTGGCTGCATATGGTAAATGTACATCAGAATCTCACAAACCAGGGGCGCCTGGGTGGCTCAGTGGGTTAAAGCCTCTGCCTTCCGCTCAGGTCATGATTTCACGGTCCTGGGATCGAGACCCACATTGGGCTCTCTGCTCAGTGGGGAGCCTGCTTCCCCCTCTCTCTCCGCCTGCCTCTCTGCCTACTTGTGATCTCTCTCTCTGTGTCAAATAAATAAATAAAAATCTTAAAAAAAAAAAAAAAAAAAAAAAAGAATCTCACAAACCAGCAGGCAACCAGGGCTCTGGGTCACTTGGTTCCACTCAAGGCAGAGTGAGGATGATTTTCATCTGTTTTACATTCTTTCAGGAATAAGCAAGAATTAAATGAAGTAAAATGAGGATGGTTTCTGATTTTATTTTATTTTTTATTTTTATATTTTTTTAAAGTTTTCTTTTTTAAATATTTATTTATTTATTTATTTATTTATTTATTTATTTATTTATTTATTTGACAGAGAGAGAGAGATCACAAGTAGGCAGAGAGGCAGGCAGAGAGAGGGGGGGAGGCAGGCTCCCTGCCGAGCAGAGAGCCCGATGTGGGGCTCGATCCCAGGAACCTGACATCATGACCTGAGCCGAAGGCAGAGGCTTTAACCCACTGAGCCACCCAGGCACCCCCTTTTTAAAGTTTTTATTAAAAAAAAGATTTTATTTATTTCAGAGAGAGAGCACGAGTCAGGTGAGGGACAGAAGGGGAAGCAGACTCCCCACTGAGCAGGGGGCCCAATACAGGGCTCGATCCTGGGACTCTGGGATCATGACCTGAGCCGAAGGCAGACGCTTAACTGATGGATCCACCCGGGCACCCCTGGTTTCTGATTTTCAAAGAAGAGCAATCGTATGCAATATGAGCATTTTCAGAGTTATTGCCAACACTGTAAAACTGTGCTTTTAAAAACTAATAATGGGGGTACCTGGGTAGCTCAGGGTGATCCCAGGGTCCTGGGATCAAGCCCTGAATTAGGCTCCTTACTCAGCAGAGAGCCTGCTTTCTCCCTCTCCTTCTGCTGTTCCCCGGGCTTGTGCACTCTCTCTCAAATAAATAAATAAAAATCTTTAAAAAATAAATAAAATAAAAACTAACAATGTATTGGTATAATATGAAGCTTCAGTCATCTCATATCCTCAGCTGATCCCATCCCTTTTTGTTGTTGTTGTTAGGTTTGTATGCATACCATTAATTATTGCTAGCTTCCATGCCTGTTGAACTTAGGGACTTGAACTAGATAGCTTTTGAGGATGTTTCTATGATAATTTCCTATATTCTAAAACCTTCATTTTATTTAGGTTTGTTTTCTCATACTGTAGAAATTCATTAATTACAAGAAAGAACATTTTTAGAGAAATTAAGTTTTGTTGATTCCAAACAATAATAGGAATACATGTTTAACAATCAAAAGTTATCTAGTAGAAGATTTGCTTTCTTGAAAAATAAGGAATAGTTTATACATAGAACAAGGAAGGCAGAATTTAATCCTAGAAAGGACAAGGGCCATGGAGTCAGACAGTGGTTTGAATCATGGTTCCTCCATTTATTGGCAGTATAACTGTGGACAGGTTACTCAAACTCTCTCAGCCTTAATGTTCCCTCTGAAAAACAGGAACAAAAGTCGTATTTCACAGGGTTGTTGTGAGGATTAAATGACACAAGTAAAGTACTTACTGCAGGTATTCAATAAAGGGTGGCATCAGGCCCTCCTCAAAAAACCCAAACGAACAAAAATTGAAAATGCCAGATAGGATAAGCATCCTGAGGGCAGGCTCTGGTGTTGGACTGTGCTTGGATCCCGGCTCTGCCCACTTAACTAGTTATGGAGTTTGGGAGATATTAACTTCTTTCAGTTTCCTCACTTTTAATATGGGGATAATAATAGTACCAGTCTCATAGTGTAACGATCATCAGTCCCCAACTTAGCAACCTCCCCCTTCCACAAATGTCCTCGTTTCATCTGAAATTCACTGTGACCATACTCATTTGTTCAGTTAAACACTCAAAACCAACAAAGATAACCAATAAAAATATACATTTTGAATATTACATTTAGAAATTACTGAGTTTTTTGTTACCTTCACTGTTGGAAGGCCTATTTTGTAATAGTTACTATGTGATGATTATCTACTTTTCGTCGTGAAATCTTACAGTTTGCTCCAACTCCCAAGCCCCTTCTGTGTCCTGTTTTCCACCATTGTTAAGCAATGGATAGTTCTGGTTAATCAGATATACCAATTAATAGAGAGCTTTCATATACAGCAAATATGGCTCAGCAGGTTTCAAAGGATCAGAATATTATAAAAGTTACATCGTATTAAAGGGAAATGGAATATATTTAACTTGAATGACTTAGAAGCCTTGTCAGGATCCTGTGGTGATACTTGGCCATCATTTGGAATGCTGATTTTATATGGAAAAATGGCAAAAGTACTACTTGGTAGGGGACTCCTGGCTGCTAGAATGCTGGACAAAGTCAACTTAATTGTAGTCTTTGAAAATTACTTTACTCAAGTTCACAGAATTTTTATTTTGTGTTTCTCTTGTTGTTAGTGTTGGTTTGTTCTTCAATTTTCTGGTATTTAACAGTATTCTGTAAGTACACTGCCAAAAACATGCAATATCCGGAGTGCCAACAATGTATAATCAATCCCTCCAGCTGTGTCTGCACAATGCCCTAGAACAGTCTCTTCAGGACAAACCCTTTAACTTGCCTAGTGCTTATCTGTCCATTTAAAGCTAGACATTTTGGGATAATACAGACGTATATTTCTTCATCTGCATCTCATTATAATGGACTTTAGGAAAAAGAAACATTAAGAGTATAATATTTTGGTATTTTATGGAAAATTCTTTTAGACTCATTGCTTTATCTTTTTCTGTCTACACGCATGCATGCATGCATGCATACATACTTTTCCTAAACTATTTAAAAATAAGTTTCAAATATATTTCACCTAAGTATTTTAGCATGCCTCTCTTAAGAATGAGGACATTTTCCTCTATAATTGCAATACTAATCACATCTAAGATAATTAACACTAAATTAGCAATGCCATCTGATATACAGTTTCCTTAATTGTCAAAAAATGACTTTTTGGAGTGCCTGCATGGCTCAGTCAGTTAAGTGTCTGCCTTCGGCTCAGGTCATGATCCCAGAGTCCTGGGATCAAGCCACACATAAGACTCCCTGTTCAGCAGGATGCCTGTTTCTCCCTCTCCCTCTGCTGTTCCCCCTGTTGTGCTCTCTCTCTGACTCTCTCAAATAAATATAATCTTTTAAAAAATGGCTTTTATATCTGACTTTTAAAAAAATTCAGGGGCCAATCAAGCTTCACAGATCACATTTCATTATTATATCACGTTAGTCTCCTTTACTCATTCTAGAATAATCACACTTTTGGGGAATGACATTGAAATTTTGAAAAGTCCAAGTTAACTGTCTGTAGAATGTCCCGTATTTTAAATTTGCTTAATTGATTAATCATGATTAGAATTAGGTTGATATTTTTGTTGAGTCTATTACATAGGTGGTATTGTATCCTCCTTATAGTATCACATGAGGAGACATAGAATGTCAAGTTGTTCCACTACTGCTAATGCTAAGGCAATAACTGACAAGTCCATTATAAAATACCATTTCCCCTTTGTTGCTTTTCTTTTTTAAAAATTTTTTTATTCCTTTTGTTTTTAATACAGTATCTGTGGGATGACCACTTTGACACTGAATGAATATCCTCTTCTCTAACAGACTTTAACCTAGTGATTTTAGTATTGACTGAAGAGTCTTAAGTGGATCATTTATTACATTGGTGGTTGCAAAATGGTGATTTTCTATTTCTACCGTTCTTTCTACCAGTTGATGGCATTATTTTATAAAGAAGAGGTTTTTCTTTTCTACCTACATCCCTTCTTTTTTTAAGTATTACTATAGATAGCTTGGTTCTTTTTATTCATTATGATATAATTAAGTACCATAACTTTTTTGATCCTCAAACCGTCTTAAATTTGGCCAGTGAGAGCCCCTTCAAGCTGGCTTCTGTGTCTTTTTGTCATGTCCCTATCATTTTTTGAGTACTTTCCTATGTTCTGAAACAAATTATTCCAGGCTTACCTAGTAATTTCTCTGCCTCAGACCAGAAATCTATTGTTTTTTCCTAAGGATCTCATGTTCCTTTTAGTGATGAATGGCATGGAAACTATTATCTGGGCTTTTGGTGTGCTTATTTCTACTGAGATGGTACTGTATTTAGGCCCTTTCAGTGGACAGATTTAGGAAGTGTGTGGTGTGTGTGTTTTCATCCTTCAATTTTCCCCAATCTGTATTTGTGCTCATTCTCTGTGGGTAAAAACCCTAGTTTCCCATATGTCATAATATTTACTCATTTCCTGTATCCTCAGCTACCCATAGTTTAGGGATTATTACATTAGTACCAAGACCAACAACAAACTGATGAATGAGGTTTAAGATTCTTTACATGTTTTGGTTTTTAGGCTGTATCCTAGGAAGAATGTATCATCAGAGCACTATGTTCAGAAGTTTCTTGATTTTTTTTTTTTCCTGTGTGGCTATCAAGATCATTTATTTCTGATTCTAAGCAATTTTGTGTTCACTTTTTTAATCTTTTTAAAATTAAACTTTTTGGGATGCCTGGGTGGCTCAGTTGGTTAAGCATCTGCCTTTGGCTCAGGTCATGATCCCAGGGTTCTGGGATTGAGTTCTGCATTGGGCTCCTTTCTTAGCAGGGAGCCTGCTTCTCCCTCTGCCTGCTTCTCCAGCTGCTTGCCGCTCCCCCTGCTTGTGCGTTCTCTCTCACACACACAAATAAATAAATAAAATCTTTAAAAAAATTAAACTTTTTATTTTGAAATAATTTGTAGATTTATATGCATTTGTGAGAAATAACACAGACATCTCATGTATCCTTTATCCAGTTTTCCAGTGCTAGCATTTTGCAAAACTGTAGCACAGTATCACTTGATACACCCAAAATCAAAAACATTTCCATCATGGCGGGTTACCTCATGTTGCCCTTTTATAGCCACACTTCCTTTCCCTTGTGGCCTACCCCCTCATTAATTTCTGGCAGTCACTAATCTGTTCTCCACTTCTATAATTTTATCATTTCCAGAAGGTTTTAGAAATGTAATGATACAGTATGTAATCTTTTGGGATTGGCTTTTCTTCACTCAGCATAATCTGTGGAGATCCATCCACGCTGTTGAGTGTATCAATACTCTGTGCCTTTGTATTGTTGAGTAGTATTCTGTGGCGTACATATACCATTAAGCATTCATGCATGGAAGGACATCTTGTGTGGCCAGTTTTGAGTTATTACAAATAAACCTGCTGTAAACGTTTGTGTACAATTTTCTGTTCGAACAAAAGTCTTCATCTCTCTGGGATAAACGCCCAGGGATGCAGTAGCTGGGTCATATGGTAGTTGCATGTTTAGTTTTTTAAGAAGCTGCTAACCTGTTTCCCATAGAGATTGTACCATTTTGTATTCCCACCAACAATGTATGAGTGATCCAGTTTCTTCTCCACATTCTTGTCAAAGGCATTTGGTGGTGGTACTCTTTTTATTTCAGTCATTCTGATAGATGTGTACTGATAACTCATTTTGATTTTAATTTGCATTTACCTATTAACATTCATGTGCTTATTTGCCTTTTGTATGTCCTCTTTGGTGAAGTGCATTTTATCCTTTTTTTTTTTTTTTTTTTAGGACTTTAGTTTCTTAGAGCATTTTTAGGTTTACAACAAAACTGAGATGGAGGTATAGAGATTTCTCCTATATTTTGCTGCCACACATGCACATGTTTTCCACAGTGACTGCACCAATTTACATTCCACCAGCCTTACACACGGGTTCCTTTTTCTCCGCGTCCTTGTCAACACTTATTTATTGTCTTTTTGATTCTAACCATTCTAATGGGTGTGAGGTGGTATCTCAGTGTGGCTTTGATTTGCATTTCCCAGATGATTAGTGATGTTGAGCATCTTTCCATGTGTTTGTTTGATGTCCCTAGGTCTTCTTTGGAAAAATGTCTATTCAGGTTCTCTGAAATTTTTAATTTTTAAAAATTTTTATCGTTATTATTTGAGTTGTATATGTTCTTTATGTATTTTAGATATTAACCCCTTATTGGATATATCATTTGCAAATATTTTTTCCCCACTCAGTAGGTTGCCTTTTCATTTGTTGTTGATTTCTTTCACCGTGCAGAAGCTTTTTATTTTAATGTAGTCCCCATAGTTTATTTTTGCTTTTGTTTTCCTTGCCATAGGAGTCCTATTTAGAAAATGTTTCTATGACCAGTGTTAAAGAAATTACTGCCTGTGTTCTCTTCTAGGAGTTTTATAGTTTGAGGTCTCACTATTAGGGCTTTAATCCATTTTGAGTTTATTTTTGTATTTGGTACAAGGAAGTGGTCCATTCTTTTGTATATAGTTATATGGCTTTCCCAGCACCATTTGTTGAAGAGATTGTCTTTTCTCCATTGTGCATTCTTGCCTATTTTGTCATGGATTAATTGACCATTTGAGTCACACACATTTGAATGTGAGTTTACTTCTGGGCTCTGTATTCTGTTCCATTGATCTATGTGTGTAATAGTACCATAATGTTTTGACTACTACAACTTTGTAGGATATCTTGAAATCTAGTATTGTGGTACTTCCAGCTTTATTCTTCTTTTTCAAGATTGCTTTGGCTCTTTGTGGTCTTTTGTGATTCTATACAAATTTTAGGCTTATTTGTTCTAGTTCTATGAAAAATACTGTTGATATTTTGATAGAGATTGCTTTGAATCTGTAGATTGCTTTGGTAGTATGGACATTTTAACAATATACTTCTAATCTCTGAGCATGGGGTGGCTTTTCATTTATTTGCGTTGTCTTCAGTTTCATAATTTTCACAGTTTAGGTCTTTCACCTCTTTGGTTAAATTTATTTTGATATTTTATTCTTTTTTTTGGTACAAATGTAAATGGATTTGTTTTCTTAATTTCTCTTTCTGCCACTTCATTATTAATATATAGAAGTGCAACCAATTCCTGAGTATTAATTCTGTATCTGCAACTTTACAGAATTTATTTATTACTTCCAGTAGTGTTTTGTGGAGTCTTTTGGGTTTTATGTATGGTATCATGCCATTGCAAATAGTGAGTTTAACTTCTAACTTTCTAACGTGAATGCCTTTTATTTTATTTTTTCTTGTCTGATTACCATAGCTAGGACTTCCAGTACTATGCTGAGTGAAAGTGTTGAGAGTGGGCATCCTTTTCTTGTTCCTGATCTTAGAGGAAAAGCTCTCAGTTTTTCACCATTGAGTATGTTTGCTTTTGGTTTTTCATATATGACCTTTATGTTGACGCATGTTCCTTTAAACCCATTTTGCTGAGAGTTTTTATCATGAATGGGTGTTGAATTTTGTCAGATGCTTTTTCTGCATCTATTGAGATGATCATATGATTTTATTCTTCTTTTTGTTAATGTGGCATATCACATTAATTGATTTATGAATGTTAAATCATCCTTGCATCCCTGGGTTAAACCTCACTTGATTTTAGTGAATGATCCTTTTAATGTATTGCTGAATGCAATTTGCAGATATTTTGTTGAGGGGTTTTGCCTCTGTGTTCTTCAGTGATATTGGCCTATAGTTTTCTTTTTGTGTGTTTGGTATCTTTGTCTGGTTTTGGTATCAGTGTAACACTGGCCTCAGAATTTGGAAGCCTTCATAGCATTTGGAAACCTTTATAGCATTTGGAAACCTTTCTTCCTCTTCTACTTTTTGGAATATTTTGAGGAGAATAGGTATTAACTCTTCTTTAAATGTTTGGTAGAATTCATCTGTGAATCCATCTAGTCCTGCACTTTTATTTTTTGGTAGTTTTTTGATTACCAATTCAATTTCATTACTAGTAGTTGGTCTGTTCAGATTTTCTTTCTTCCTGATTCAGTTTTGGAAGATTGTATGTTTCTAGGAGTTTAATTATTTCTTCTAAGTTGTCTAATTTGGTGGCATATGATTTTTTTTGTAGTAGTCTCTTGTAATTCTTTGTATTTCTGTGGTGTCTATTGTTACTTCTCTTTGTTTTTGATTTCATTTATTTGGATTCTTTCTCTTTTATTCTTGATGAGTCTGGCTAATGGTTTATTGATTTTGTTTATCTTTTCAAAGACTCAGCTCTTGGTTTAATTGGTCTTTTCTATTTTTTGTTTGTTTAGTTTCTATGTTGTTTATTTCTGCTCTGATTACGTACATTTGAATTTTTTTCCTTATAGGCAAGGAACTGTTTTTTTCCTGGCCGCTTTTAAGATTTTTTCTTTGTCTTTAGTTTTCAGAAGTTTGAATGTCTTGTGTCCTGGCCTAGATTTTTGGAGTTTATCCTGTTTGTGGTTTGCTCAGGTACTTGAACCTATATGATACGTCTCTAGCCAAATCTGGGAGGTTTTCAGTCATTATTTCTTCAAATCATTTTTCAGCTCTGCTTTTTTTTTCTCTTCTGGGGACTTCAGTAACAGAAACATTAGATTTTGTTGTTGTGATTATTGTTGTTGTTGTTGTTGTTATGGTCTCATGGCTTTGACAGCTCTGTCCTTTTTCTTTTTTTTAAGTCTGTTTTCTCTTTTCTTTCAACTGGTAATTTCTATTATTCTATCTTTCAGTCCATTGAAACTTTCCGTTTCCATTCTTCTGTTGAGCCCATCCACTGAGCTTTCTGTTCTGGTTGTTGTATTTTTCACTTCTCCTATTTGTTTGGTTCTAATTTTTCTATTTGCCCAGACCATTTCTTTTATGAGTCTTTCTTTATTTGCCTTTGTTTCAAGCATGTTTATAATTGCTCACTGAAGTATTTTTTGAAATAATGTCTGCTTTAAATTTCTTGTCAGATAATTCTAGCATCTCTGCCATTTCAGGGCTGGCATCTGTTGATTGTCACTTTTAATTCAGTTTGAATTCTCCCTGGTTTCTTGGTACAACAAGTGATTTTCAGTTGAAACCTGAACTTTTTTGTGTTATAGGACTCTTGATCTTAAACACTCAGTTTTTACCAGATTTTTTTTTTAAACACCACTCTAGCAAGGGAAAGGGGCACGGTCTCATTACTGCCAGGGAGAGGTAGAATTGCAGGTACTACTCTCAGCTTCCACTGACACCTAATGGAGGGGAGTTTCCTTGTTATTGCTGGGTGGTTGTGGGTTCTAGCTCTCCAAGGGGCTTCCACTGACACCACAGTAGGGATGACCTCACTACCTGACTTTCTACTAGGTCTCTGACACCATTGGGCTGGAGTGTTGAGAAACCTTATTAGGGGTTTTCAAGATTGGAAATCCAGGTTCTTTCTCTCTTCCTGGTCTTTGCTGTCATGGATTGGGTGGAGTACAGTTTTTTCTCTAATATTTGGTTATAGTAGAGTGATTATTGTCTAAAAGTTTTCTGTCATTCTAGGTTGCTCCTTGTCGTTTGGCCAGAGCGAGCAGACATTTGTTGGGACATCTTTTGTCTGGTTCCATTGGCTTTTTTGGTTGACATTTTCTCCAAGCCTGGCATATACCCATGGAAAAAAAACTGGGAATTCACCGTCATGTTGTTCCTTGGACTCTGAGGTTGCTAGGTGGTCTTTTCTCCCCTCTTAGGAGTCATTTTCTGTTTGTTTCATATATAACATCCAGGGTTTTTAGTTGTACTTAGTAAGGAAGAATAGGAAAAAGTACGTCTATTTCATCTTCCTGGAAATATTTGTCTCTGTCATTTTGATTTGATTTTAGTTTTTGGATATGTACTCAAAACTCAAACTATATAAAGGAATACTGAGAAAAATCTCGTTTGTATTTCTGTACTTTCCACCCCCTTCCAATTCAACTCCTCTAGATACTCATTTTTATTAATTTTCTATTGTATTTTGTGTTTCTTTCTGCAGAAGTAAGTGTGTTATAGGTGTGCATACACACATTTGTGTATATATGTAGACATACACATTCTTATTTCACCTTCTTAAACCAAAGCTAATCATACTCTATTACTTATTGCATCACGCTTTTTTATTTTACTATTTATTTCTAAAAGCCATTTCATAGCCATTCATGGAGATACTTCTTATTTCTTTATGCCTGCATAGTGCTCTGTTGTGTCTATATGTGCATTCGGTTTTTAACCAATTTGCATGGCTGGGCATTTTGGTTCTCCTGTTTTGTTTTAAATAACGTTGCAGTGGATAACTGGCGCATATACTGTATTGTTGTAGTGATGTATCTTTAGAGTGAAGTCCTAGAAGTGGAGTTGCTGGATCAAAGAATACATATTTTTTTGTTAGATACTGCCAAATTTTACTCCATATGGGTTGTACCATTTGTCTTCCTACTAGCAGCATGTAAGAATGCCTATTTTTTCAGTCTGGTAGTGTTTTGTCAAGCCTTTGAGTTTTGGCTGGTGTGATTAGTTAGAAATGGTGTTTCATTATAGCTTGAATTTTCATTTCTCATGAGTGACATTGGGCATATTTATGTTTGTTTCACTCTCATTTTTCAAAGATATTTTCACTGAGTAGAGACTTCTAGTGTATCAAATATGTCATTCCACTTTTTTTCTGAGTTCATTGTTACTGTGGAGAAGTCAGCTGTCAATTTGTCATTTCTTTGAAGGTTATCTCTTCTCTCTCTCCTTTTAATATAGCCTCTTTGTCTTTGATGTTCTGCATTTCATTGTGTGTCTATATGTGATATTCTTTTTCTTTATCCTGTTTGGGATTTATTTAGCTTCTCCAGTCTGTGGATTGATGTTTTTCATCAGTTTCAGAAAATACTTGACCACTCTTCAGATTTTATGATTTCCCTATTCTCACTATTTCCTTCATTTGGAACTCTAATTAGATGAATTTTATATTTTCACTTTATTTATCTGTGTCTTTTAAACCCTGTTTCATATCATGATTCCCTTTGTCACTCTATCTTGCATGCTCAATAATTTCTTTAGTTATGCCTTTTCAGTTGGGGTTAAGGTGTTATTAAATTAATCCATTGAGTTTTTTACTTATTGCATTATTTTATAGGTGTTCTATTTGGTATTTTATCAAATAGTCATTTTGAAAAACATTTGCTCATTTTAATAATTACGTTGTTTTTACTCATCTTTTCAATTCCTTTTATTTCTGTAAACATAACAAGTATACTTATTTTATATTCTATTTCTGATTGCTCCAGAAGTTTTATAGATCTGTTTTTACTGGATTTCCAAAGAGTCTTGTTCATTTGTGTATCTCGTAATATTTTACCTGTGAGCACCTACTTCTTGGAATGTTACCCATGGGAATTCCTCCAGACAAGATTTACTTTGGTTTCTGTTTGATGTCCTATGGGCACTATGAGTATAGAATTGCTTTAAAGTAAACAAATAGCCTGACATATTTGGACCACCTAGGAAACATGAAGTTTGGTTAAAACCTATTGAAGGACAGCTTTTGCTTGTGAGTTATCATTTTTCTTCCTTCTCATATATTCTAAGTTTCAGATTTGTAAAACCCCTGCAGGAGTATGTGTATTTCTAATTTACTGTTATAACACTGATATCAACTTTATGGGGAGTTTCTTCTTAGACTATTTATGGTAAGCCTTAAGCTTTGTCTCTTGAACAAAGCTCCCACAAGGTCATAGAAACCAAAGCTCAAGTTCACCTATTCCTGCTCATATCCTCAAAGTAAATTCCATGTTCATTTATACACTCATTTCTCTGAATTTCTATCTTTATTTAGATTTTGGCCTGATAATTCCATACTTTTTTTCAGTTCATCAGTGTAGTGGGAATATTAAAATTTTTTCTAGCATTTAAAAATTGTGTTTGGCAGGAGGATTAGCCTGGTTGCCTAGTAAACCATACAATCGGAAACAAATCTGTTTTTAAAATTCCTGCCATATGGTATGTCTTTTAAAAAGTTGCTTCAAAGCTTTTTTTGGATCAACATGGAATATAAATACATGCACATATAAATTCAGTATAATAAGAGGTGGTAAGTATAATAATTATCTTGTTAACCAGACATTTAGACTGTAGGCAAACTCTACTATAATAAGATACTATCACTTGGTTCATTTTTGTTGAGTGGTAAGTGCCTCCATTCAAGTCATGGAGAAATTATCATCTGATCATAGACTTACTATGGTTGACTTTTGAGTCAAATTACAACTTCTGTAAAATTACTTTGATTTGGGTAAGGTGATAGTCATTTGATTGCTTATAATTTTAGACTGGCAGATCATTTAAGAATTACATTTTAAAGCCACAATGAGATACCATTTCACACCCACTCTAAGGCAGCAATAACAAGGGCAGATAATAACAAGTACTGGCAAGGACGTAGAGAAACTGAGCCCTCATGCATTGCTGGTGGGAATGTAAAGTGGTATAACCATTTTGGAAAACAGCTTGGCAGTTACTCAATATGTTAAAAATAGAGTTAGCATATGACTTAACAATTTCACTCCTAGATATATACCCAAAAGAAGTGAAACATGTCCACATAAAACTTGTACACAAATGTCACAGAAGCATTATCCATAATGTCCCCAAAGTGGAACCAACCCAAATGTCTGTCAATGGATAAACAAGGTGTGGTATATCCACACATGGACTGTTATTTGGCATCAGAAAGGAATGAGTACTGCTGGTACATGCTACAACATGAACGAACCTTGAAAACATTGTACTAAGTGAAATAAGCCACAAGATCCACATATGGTATGATTCCATTTATATAAAATACCCAGAATTGGCAAATCCATAGAGACAGAGAATAGATTAGTGATTCCCGATAGCTGGAGAAGGGAAGAATTGAGATTATTTTAAGGGTTTTCCAGAGAAATGGAACCTGTAAAGGACACACACACACTCCCCTCCAGACAACACACAGAAAAGGGGGTTTATTATGATGAATTGGCTCGTGTGATTATGGAGGCTAAGTCCTGCAGTCTGCCATCTGCAACCTGGAGACCCAGGGAAGCTGGTAGTGTAATTCATTTTGAGTCTCAACATTTGAGAACCAGGGTTGCTGATGGTTTGAATCCCAGTCTGAGGATTGGAGAAGATGAGGTGTCCCAATTTAAGCATGCAGGCAGGAAGCAAAAAGTTGTGAATTCCTTCTTCCTTTTCTTTTGTTCTTTTCAGGTCCTCAAAGAATTGGGTGATGCATACCCACGTGGGGGAGGGCAGTCTACTTTACTTAGTCCATCTAGTTAAATGCTAATCTTATCTAGAAACACTTCCACAGACATACCCTGAAATAATGTTTAACCTAGGCACAATATGATCATAAAACAAAAAATTTTATGGTTCACATAAAATTAATCTCAGAGAGCGACTGCAAAAAGGTATAGGGTTTCTTTCAGTGTGATAAATGTGTTATGGAATTAGGTAGTGGTGATGTTTGCACAACTTTGTGAATACACTAAACGCTGCTGGCTTATATACTTTAAAAGGATGGATTTTATAGTATGTAAATTATATGAATAAAAAGTTATATGAAAAAAATATAATTTTATACTTATATTGAGAAACAGATTTCCTTCATTATGTTTATTTCTAGCCCAAACATTAGGAGAAAAGAAAAGGGTGAGAGTGCAGAGAGGGAATCTCAGGCAGGCTCCATGCTGAGCGTGGAGCTGGATATGAGGCTTGATCTCATAACCCTGAGATCATGACCTGAGCCGAAATCAAGAGTCCAATACTTAACCAACTGAGCCACCCAGCTGCCCCAGGAAAATATTTTTACAGGATCACTTTGTTGTATAATTGATATAACATGAGGTAACTTCATAGGAAGAAGTCGACAAGAAAAATAGAGGGTTTTTTTTGTGTGTGTTTGTTGGTTGGTTGGTTGGTTTTTTTTTTTTTTTAAGTAATACCAATTTACCGTAATTAAAAGATTATATATTTTAAGAGGTACCCTGAAGGAGGAGCTGGCTCTTATTTTAGTTGCTCACTCTGAGAATGTCTCTAAGCCAAAATATCAGCGATGTTTAGCTTTCCTTTTATAACCAAGGTGAAAATATTACATATGTTTTAATCTCTTTATTGTTAATATAGACTTTACTTTTGGGATATCATATCACTTATTACTCTGTAGTCTTCTGTTAACTCAGAATGATATGAACAGGTATGCTATAATTTTTTTTGTTTGAATATAAATATTTTGGTAATAGAACAGGTCTAAAATTCCCTTCTTAGGGTGCCTGGATGGCTCGGTTGGTTGGCATCTGCCTTCGGCTGGGGTCGTGGTCCCCGGGTCCCTGGATTGAGTCCCACATGGGGCTCCCTGCTCCGTGGGGAGCCTGCTTCTCCCTTTGCTTCCACCTCTGCCTCTGTCTTTCATGAATGGATAAATAAAATCTTTAACAAAGTTGCCTTCTTAATAAGTAGATTAAATATATTTAATATTGTCAAATTTGTTGATAAAATAACTGCCTTTTGTTGTAGGTTCCTTTAATAATTTATACATATTCACTATACTTGCACTTCTCCCTTTTGCCCTGGCAAGTTGTTAACTTTGCTCTTCTCTTATTATTAATTTTGTTAAATGACACAATGTCTTGTTAGCCATGTTGTTCTGTCTACATAGTATAATGGGTATTTTTAGAAAATATTCTTAGATTTAGCATGATTCCTTTAATTCATTTTTTAGTATATAACGTATGAAGGTTCTAATTGCTCGCGAATAATATTAACAAGAATATAAAATTGGAAAAACTTAAAAATCATCTGATTCTAACTTGTTACTTTGAATATTTTCCATAACCCTTTTTCAAAATGGTCATCAGCCTCTCTAGAGGCTTTGGAAGCTGCAGCTTCCATCTTTGGACAGTATAATCATTAGCAAGTTATTTCTAAAATTGAGAAGTCTCCCTTCTTAGTCCACCTCTGACTTCTGCCTCTTTGTCCTAGCTGTCCCCACCTAGAGCTACACTGAATAGGTATACTCCATCTATTCATGCAGTATTTTATTTAGTACCCACTGTGTGTAAAGCCCTGAGCTAAGTGCTGGGAATCTAACATTGAATAAGATACCCATGATTACTATTCTCTTAGTGCTTACATTTTAGCAGGAGAGGCAGACATTAAGCAACTTATTACACAATGAAGTATTTAATTACAACTGCCATTTCTGTTAAGAAGGAAAAATAGAGACTGCTTAGAGTGTGATACCTAGACAGGGGATGGGGTGACAAAGGGAAAGGCTTGTTTGAGGAAGTGATGCTTGAGTTGAGAGCTGAAGTATAGGCAGGAACTAACTATGTAAAGGGCTCGGGGACTGGAAGGGAAAGAGAGGGCCATCCAAATAGAGGGCAGGGTGCGTGGAGATCCCTAGGGAGGAAAGAAGATTAGTTTTAAGGAAGTCAAAAAAGGCCAAGGTTAGTTTTTGTTGTTGTCAGTTATTTATTTGTTTGTTAGACACGGAAGTGTCTAATCAGGATTTATATTTTATTTAACTTTTATTTAACTCTTCATTTTGAAGTAATTTCAGACTGAGGAAAATAGAAAATTTGTGTGCACTCCTCACCGAGATTTCTCCCAAATACTAATATTAATTTTATATTTCTCTAGTATCATTATCAAAATCAGGCCTACTACATTTTTTGTAAGGCCTGTAAGATTAATTGTACATTTTTTAAATTTAAATTCAGTTAGCCAACCTGTAGTACATCACTAGTTTCAGATGTAGCATTCAACAGTCCATCAGTTGTGTATATTTTTAAAGAATATTAAAAAAAATCAAAGCACTATGTGATGGTGACCTTATGTGGCCCAGAGATCCTAAAGTATTTACTATCTGGCCCTTTACACAAAGGTTTGCTGATGCCTGATCTAATCCATAGACTATTCAAATTTCCCCAGTTGTCCTACTACCAACATTCTTTTTCTGCTCCAGGATCAAATCCAAGATGCCATGTTATATTTAGTTGTTATGTCTTCCTGTTAAAGAAAAATAGGAAATTGAATTTAAAAATGTAATCAATATGGAAGACTCTCAGTGACTATTTGTTAAATGATTTAACACAGCTACCATTGTTTTAAATTACTTGATCAAATACCATGCATTCACAGTGTGATAGAATGTATCTCTAAGTTCTGTAGAATATAGAAAAGAAAGTACCTAGAGATCATCTGTTTCAGAGTTTTTCAAACTATGCTACAAAGATTTGATGGAAGTACAGAGTGAAAGTGGCCTATTCTGAGCCCCCTCTCCCACTTCAGGGGCACCTCTTTCTCTGTTTTACATAAAATGGAAAAACCGAAGAAGCATTGACATCATTAGACAAAGAAAGTTACATTTTCTGGACTTCTCCCTTTCACAAGCTTAATCAGCTACAAACCCATTCATTTTCAGAAAAAGAGATGGAAAAGTCTCAAACTCACAGATTACATTGTTTGCTAAATAGAGTATGATCTCATTCGTTTTAATTTCTAAGCCATTCTTTTTATTAATTTAAGCTCCTTGAAATGTTTTATAATATCTGAAAATTGTAGTTTTACTTCAATTACTGTCTTATCCTTTAATTTGTTAGTTTATTCCTTGGTTTGGCATGAGTGTTTCTGTGCTGGTGGGTTAATTACGTTCGTGCATAAAACAGAAAATGGGGGAATCTGGAATAATCAAAAAGCTAGGGGAATGAGAAGACAGTATTTTTCATGTTGTAAAGAGAAGAGTGCTTAGCAATATCACAGTCTACGGTCCTGAAAGAACACGTGAAAATGTCTCAGATTCTTCTTCAACATGTGAAAGTAAAGTTCTTACATCAAATTCTAAGCATACTGCTTATTTTGTAAGCAAAATACATACAGTAATAACATCACCACTGTTTCTGTCTTTTGCATTCTTTTTCTTTATTTCTCTCCCTCTCTCGCTTTCTTTTTAACTTGTAATCAGGAATACTGTTTGATTTTTAAAAACAGCTGGTTGTATTGGGCTATTTTGAAAGTAACATTTACCAACAGTTTGCTATCAGATTTGAGTACAGTGATTGCTGAAGTAAAATTGACTTCACTGTCATGGACTTTGTTTCCCTTCTCACTCTCAGTATTATAAAACCTCTAACCATTATTGTTTCTTAAAAAGTCCCTTCATTTGCCTCTTCAAAGGCATATTAACTTCCATGCTTAAGAGCTTTTGACTGTTAAGAGCTCTTTTTTTATTAAGTTATTTTAATTCCAGTGAATATACAGTGTTGTATTAGTTTCAGGTGTATGATATAGTGATTCAGCAATTCCTTACGTTACCCATGCTCATCATGACAGGTGCATTCCTTAATCGTCATTACCAATTTCTTTTTTTTTTAAGATTTTATTTATTTATTTATTTGACAGATAGAAAGAGAGCACAAGTTAGGGGAGTGGCATGCAGAGGGAGAAGCAGGGAGCAAAAGCAGGGAGCCTGATGCGGGGCTGGATCCCAGGACCCTGGGATCATGACCTGAGCAGAAAGGCAGACAGCCAACTGGGCCACCTGGGTGCCCCTCCTCATCACCAGTTTCACTCATCCCCCCACCCTTCTCTCCTCTGGTAACCATCAGTTTGTGCTCTATAGTTAAGACTCTTCTTGGTTCCTCCTCCACTTTCTTCTCTTCCTTTTCTCATTTGTTTCCTAAATGCCTCATGTGAGTGAAGTCATATGGTTATTTGTCTTTCTCTGACTTATTTCACTTAGCATTTTACTATCTAGTTCCATCCACGTTGCAAATGACAAGATTGCACTCTTTTTTATGACTGAGTAATATTCCATTGTAGATATGTACCACATCTTTTTTATCTATTCATCTGTCATTGGTCACTTGGACTGCTTCTCTAATTTGGCTATTGTAAATAATGCTGCAGTAAACATAGGGGTACATGTATCCCTTTGAATTAATGTTTTTGTATTTTTGGAGTAAATACCCAATAGTGTGATTACTGTATCATAGGGTACTTCTGATTTTAACTTTTTGAAGAACCTCCATCCTGTTTTCCAGGGTGAATGTCTATTCATGTCTTCTGCTCATTTTTAAATTGGATTATTTTTTCAGTGTTGAGTTGTGTAAGTTCTTTATATATTTTTTATATTAATCCTTTATCATAAGATATGTCATTTGCAAAAATCTTCCCCTATTCCATAGATTGACTTTTAGTTTTGCTGGTTGTTTCCTTTGCTGTGCAGAAGCTTTTTATTTTGGTCCCAATAGTTTATATTTGCTTTTATTTCCCTTGTCTCAAAGACATATCTAGAAAAATGTTGCTACAGTTGATATCAGAGAAATTACTGCCTGGACTCTCTTCTAGGATTTTTATGGCTTCAGGTCTAACATTTAGGTCTTTAATCCCTTTTGGTTTATTTTTGTATGTGGTGAAAGAAAGTGGTCCACTTTCATCTGCATGTACCGGTCCAGTTTTTCCAACACCATTTATTTTTCTTTTAAAGATTTTATTTTTTCATTTGGGAGAGAGAGAGACAGAGAGAGCACCAGCAGGGGGAGAGGCAGGGAGAGGGAGAGGGAGAAGCATACTCCCCTCTGAGCAGGGAGCCCGATGTGGGTCTCGATCCCAGGACCTGAGCTGAAGGCAGATGCTTAACCAACTGAGCCACCCGGGCACCCCTCCAACACCATTTATTGAAGAAACTGTCTTTTTCCCTTTGGGTATTCTTTCCTGCTTTGTTGAAGATTAATTGACCATGTAATTGTGTGTTTATTTCTGGATTTTTGTTCTGTTCTATTGATCTATGTGTCTGTTTTTGTGCCCGTACCATACTGTTTTGCTAACCACAACTTCATTACATAACTTGAAGTCTGAATTGTGACACCTCCTGCTTTGGTTTTCTTTTTCAAAATTGCTTTGACTGTTTGGGGTCTTTTTGGTTCCATACAAATTTTAGAATTGTTCCAGTTTTGTGGAAAATGCTGCTGGTATTTTGATAGGGATTGCATTAAATATGTAGATTGCCTTGAGTAGTATGGATATTTTGACAATATTTATTCCTCCAATCCATGAGCATAGAATATTTTTCCATTTATTGTGTCATCTTCAATTTGTTTCATCAGTGTTTTAGTTTTCAGAGTGTAAGTCTCTCACCTCTTCGGTTAAGTTTGTTCCTAGGTACTTTATTGTTTTTGGTGCAATTGAAATGGGATTGTTTTCTTAATTTCCCTTTCTGCTGCTTCATTATTACTATATAGAAATGGAACGGATTTCTGTATGTCGATTTTGTCCCCTGAGACTTTACTGAATTCATTTATCAATCCTAATAATTTTTTTGTGGAGTCTTTTGGGTTTTCTGTATATAGTATCATGTCATCTGCAAATAGTGAAAATTTTATTTCTTCCTTACCAATTTGGATATTTTTTATTTCTTTCTGTTGTCTGATTGCTGTAGCCAGGACGTCCAGTACCATGTTGAATAAAAGTGGTGAGAGTGGACATCCTTGTCTTGTTTCTGACTTTAGGGGAAAAGCTCTCAGTTTTCCCCCACTGAGTATGATTTTTGCTGTGGGTTTTTCATATAAGGCTTTTAATATGTTGAGATATGGTCCCTCTGCACCTACTTTGTTGAGGGTTTTTATTATGAATGGATATTGTACTTTGTCAAATGCTTTTCTGCATCTATTCAAATGATCATATGGGTTTTTTTTTTTAATTCTCTCTCTTATTGATGTGATGTATCATATTGGTTTATTTGTGAATATTAAACCACCCTTGCATCTCAGGAATAAATCCCACTGGATCATGGTGAATGATTTTTTTAAATGTATTATTGGATTCGGTTTTCTACTATTTTTTTGAGGGTTTTTGCATCTGTGTTCATTAGAGATATTGGCCTATAAAAGTCTCATTTTGGTGGTGGTTTTATCTGGTTTTGGTATCAGGGAATGCTGGCCTCATAAAATGAATTTGGAAGCTATCCTTCCTCTATTTTTTGGAATAGAAGACTAGGTATTACCTCTTTAAATGTTTGGTAGAATTCGCCTGTGAAGCTGTCTGGTCCTGGACTTTGGTTTGTTGGAAGATTTTTTGGTTTTTGTTTTTTCCTTTTAGATTTTATTTATTTATTTGAGAGCGTGTGTGTGTATGTGTGTGAGTGGGGGGAGGGGCAGAGGGAGAAGCAGGCTCCCCATGGAGTGTGGAGCCCGATGTAGGGCCTGATCCCAGTACCCTGGGATCATGACCCGAGCCAAAGGCAGATGTCGGGAGTTTTTTGATTACTGATCCAGTTTCCTTGCTAGTAATCAGTATGTTTAAATTTTCTATTTTTTTCCTGCTTCAGTTTTAATAGATTATGTGTTTCTAGGAATTTATCCATTTCTTCTAGGTTTCTAATTGCTGTCATACAAATTTTCATAATTTTCTCTTACAATATTTTGTATTTCTGTGATATTGATTGCTATTTCTCCACTCTTATTCGTGATTTTGTTTATTTGAGTTCTTTCTCTTTTTTTTTTCTTGAGGAACTAGATGGAGGTTTATCAGTTTGGGTTTTTTTTAAAAGAACTAGCTCCTGGTTTCATTGATTTGTTCTATTGTTTTTTAGGTTTCTATATCACTTATTTCTGCTCTAATCTTTTTTTTTTAAGATTTTATTTATTTGTTTTAGAGAGCACAAGCAGGGGGAAGGGCTGAGGGAGAAGCAGACACCCTGCTGAGCAGGGAGCCTGATGTGGGGCTAGATCCCCAGTCTCTGGGATCATGACCTGAGCCAAAGGCAGAGGCTTAACTGAACCACCCAGACACCCCTCTGCTCTAATCTCTATTATTTCCTTCCTTCTGCTGGTTTTGGGTTTTGTTTGTTGTTCATTTTCTAGCTACTTTAGCTGTAAGGTTAGATTGTTTATTTGAGGGTTTTGTTTTTTTGTTTTTTTGTTTTTGATTCATAAGGTAGGCCTGTATTGCTATAAACCTCCCTCTTAGAACTACTTTGGCTGTATTCCAAAGGTTTTGGACCGTTGTGTTTTCATTTTTATTTGTTTCCATGTAACTTTTTATTTCTTCTTTGATTTCTTGGGTGACCCATTCATTGTTAAGTAGTATGTTATTTAATCTCCATCTATTTGTGGTATTTCCAGATTTTGGAGGGAGGGAGTTAATTTCTGCTTTCCTTGTGGGAAAATGCATGATATGACTTCAGTCTTTTTGAATTTGCTGAGACTTGTTTTGTGGCCTAATATGTAATCTGTCCTAGAGAATGTTCCATGTGTACTTGAAAAGAATGTGTATTCTGCTGTTTTATGACGGAATGCTCTGAATATGTTAAATCCATCTGTTCCAGTATGTCATTCAAAACCACTGTTCCCTTGTTGATTTTCTGTTTAGATGATTTGTCCATTGTTGTAAGGTGGGATGTTAAAGTCCCCTAGTGTTAATGTATTACTGTTTATTAGTACCTACATGTTTTTTATTAACTGTTTTATGTATTTGGGTGCATATTGGGTACATAAATACTTAAAATTGTTACATCTTCTTATTGGATTATCCTCTTTATTATTATGAAGAACCAGCTCCTGGTTTCATTGATTTGTTCTATTGTTTTTTAAAATAAAAATAAAATCTTTAAATAAATAAATAAATTTATAAATAAATAAAATTATTTATAAATAAAATAAAATCTTTAAAAGATTTTATTTATTTATTTGAGAGAGAGAGAGCAAGCAGGCACCGGTGAGAGAAGGGAGAGGGAGAGGCAGACTCCTCGCTGAGCAGGGAGCCCAATGTGGGACTCTATCCCAGGACTCTGGGATCATGACCTGAACTGAAGGCAGATGCTTAACCATCTGAGCCACCCAGGTGTCCCATATTATTATATAGTATCCTTTGTCTCTTGTTATAGTCTCTGTTTTAAAGTCTATTTTGTCTTGTATAAATATTGATACCCTGGCTTTTCTAAGAGCTCTTTTGGAGAGTGTCTGCTCCGTGATAGTGAACACATGGGCTATATCCCTCTTTATCCCTTATGATCTTCCGTGAACTTTAATGTTGTATTTGTACAATCTCTCAACAAAGCAAACAGTATGTATTTGCAGTATCTTATTAATTCTTTGAGGGGGGAGGGGCACAGAAAGAGGGAGAAAGGGAATCTTAGGGAGACTCCACACTCAGCCCAGAGCCTGATGTGGGGCTTGATCTCACAACTCTGAGATCATGCCCTGAGCTGAAATCAAGAGTTCGATGGTTAACTAAATGAGCTACGTAGGAACCCCTATTAATTTTAATACAAGGCTAAAGTCTATTTTTTTCTAATTCGTATTTCTTAGAATATGAACTAGAGATATCATCAAGCTTTGTGAATTTGTTCTTTCTTTGCTTACTTCAAGAACCACTCTTTGATTTGTTGATTCTTGTGCATATTCCACTTTTAGTCACATTCTGACTTGAGATTTACAGAATGTGTGTTGCAGAAAACATGCTGTTTTTAATTATTTTTTTTAAAAAACCAACCAGACATTTTTATTACTCATTCAACAAATTGCTCCTGAATACCTAATGATGCCAAGTACTGTTCTGGAAGTTGAGGCTTTCACAGTGAATACAACATAAAAATCCCTATCTTCATGGATTTTCCAGTAGTTATTAACAACGAGGTATAAGGTTTGTTGCTTTCATAGTCATTAAAAAAAAACCCTAGTCTTGGGTATTATCTTAGGTATTAGGAAGATAATTTTTGTGTGTATACAGTTTTTTTAATAAATGTTTGGATAATGTGATCACACACTAAAAGGCAGTGATTATGGGGAAGACATGATCTTTATTGTCAGATACATGTGCGTTTGAATTCTAGTTTTGCCACTTATATTCATTTGGGTGGTTTTGGTTAAATAACTTCTTTGAATCTTAGTTTACTAATTTGTCAACTGGAGATAACAGATATATTGTAGAGTTTTAGGGAGAATGAGAAATAATGTAATACTTTGAAGCATTGGCAACTACCATTATCTTGTCATTATGTTCTTTATAATCCAGGGTTGTAGTCAATAAGGACAGCAACAATAGGAAGGCAGGGCCTAGGCCCCAAGATTCAAAGGCTTCTAGATATCCATCTAAGTTATTCCATTCTTAGGGATTGAGACTGGATATTAACAATAAAGGAGCATGTTGGGAGGATGGTGAGGCCTTTTAGATTCAGAAAAGTTGATCAGATCAGTGTCAACAGCTTTCTCTTAGAAACGTTGTTTTAACTTCTAACTAGGGTTACAAATAGCTACTACAGTGTTACTCAACACTTAAAAATTTTTGAATGTCGATTTTATTGTGCTAATTCTGGATACCTAAACTTGGGATTCCTTGGGCAAGGAGAACAGATAACTAGGCACTGTAGTGCAGTAACTACATATTTGCTTCTGAAAGAGAATCTCTTCATACAAGGCTGAGCCAAGGCACATGAATGCCCTGGAAGGCTATTAATTTTAGCATTTTTCTAAACTGGTATTGTTTAAATCTTTTGTTCAACGTTTATTTATGGGGAATAGGGAGAACTAAAAAGTTGTGTATCTTTATGTTCATCAAGTAGAGTTTATAGACTCCTAAATGGAATATAAAATTTTTATTCTTACCTGCAAGTTGCAAAATCCTCAGCAATAGGTAGGCTCAGCAATTTTCATATAAAAAGCTATTTACTGGGGCGCCTGGGTGGCTCAGTGGGTTAAAGCCTCTGCCTTCGGCTCAGGTCATGATCTCAGGGTCTTGGGATCGAGCCCGGCATCGGGCTCCCTGCTCAGTGGGGAGCCTGCTTCCTCCTCTCTGCCTGCCTCTCTGCCTACTTGTGATATCTCTCCCTCTGTCAAATAAATAAATAAAATCTAAAAAAAAAAAAAGTTATTTACTTCAGCCATGATAGCTCCAATATATAGTTTATTTTTTTATTTTTTATTTTTTTAAAGATTTTTATTTATTTATTCGACAGAGAGAAAGAGATCACAAGTAGGCAGAGAGGCAGGCAGAGAGAGAGGGGGAAGCAGGCTACCCGCTGAGCAGAGAGCCCGATGCGGGGCTCGATCCCAGGACCCTGAGATCATGACCTGAGCCGAAGGCAGAGGCTTTAACCCACTGAGCCACCCAGGCGCCCTTATAGTTTACTTTAAAATGTGGAACCCTGGGTTTACTGGGGTTCTGTTTTTTATTTATACCTTATAAACTGGCATCATAGATCTTGCTGCCCTGTTCCTTGTCCAATGCTGTCCCTATACCTGGGTAAAAGAAGACAAATTCTCCAATTTTTTCCAATATCTTCATAGGACAAGAGGACTTTGTTAGACCAATAATACCTTAAATTGGAAAATAAAAGAGCATTGTTCCTATGCCCGTGTGGAGATAGAGACTGGCTCCAGGAGAGACCCTTCTACTCTTCATTCATTATTTTATTTTATATTTATTTTTATTCAAGTTAGTTAACATGTAGTGTGTTATTAGTTTTGGGGTAGAGTTTAGTAATTCATCAGTTGCATGTAACGCCCAGTGCTTATTGCATCAAGTGCCCTCCTTGATGCCCATCACCCTCCTTGATGCCCATCACTCATTGCATCAAGTGCCCCTCCAGCAACCTTCAATTTTTTCCCTATAGTTAAGAGTCTCTTAGGGTTTGCCTCTCTGTTTTTTTATCTTATTTTATTTTTTCCTTTCCTTCCCCTATGTTCTCTGTTTTGTTTCTTAAATTCCACATATGAGTGAAATCATATAGTATTTGTCCTTCTCTGACTGACTTATTTTGCTTAGCACCATTTTCCATTTAGATGGACAGTTTGTCCCTCTGTGTCAAGTGCATGCACATTAGATTTATTTATTGAGCACCTTTTATCTCCCAAGCACAGTGCTAGATTTGTTATAAGACAAAAATGAGTTAAAGATAGCCTCTTCCCGTAGGAATTTAGAGTCTTTTAGGGATGGAAGAAAACTAACGTTTAATGAGCACCTATAGTGTGCTAGACACTGTTAAAAGCTTTCATGGGCACTGTCTTCTGTGAGTCTCTGTAAGTGCGTATCAATACCTCATTTTGAGGGGCAGATAGTATAGCGCTTCAGAATATGGAGTTCACAGTCAGACTACTTGGGTTCAAATTCAGACTCCAACACTTACTGTCTGTGTGACTTCAGGCATCAAGGAAGCTACTTACCTTCTCTGGACCTCAGTTTCCTTATCTGCAAAATGTAATAATATAACCAATCTCAAAGCTATTGTAAGGATTGAGTAAGGTAATATGAACAAAGGGATTAGAAAATTATGTGGGATAGAGTAAGCACTAAATAATTCTTTATTTAAAGGTTAAATAGCTATTCATTAATTGATGGAACTGGAATTCAACTATCTCTTTTCCCTTCACCCTACTCTCCATGGCATTGATATAAGACGATGGGCAGCACAGAGTTTAGGAGAAATAAAAACTGTTAATAGCCCTTCAGGAGAAGGAGTACTTAATTCTGCATTGCGGATTAGAAGGACTCCTTAATCTAGATCTAGATGGATGAGGGAAATTCCTTTTGGGAAAGGAATATTCCAGAAGGCAAACTCCTATAACTATCTTTTAATAATCTTGTCATCCCAGTACCCCAAACAGTGACGAAGACAGTAGGCACTCTATAGGTGCCTATATCAAACTGAATTGAACTGAACACGTGGAGAATGGAGAATGTATTGAAGGAGAATAGCTGAATGGGTCAAGCTCTGAGGGTATAGATCCTTGTTTCCTCCTTATCTGTCCTGGAGAGTTTTACTTTTTTCTTTTCATTTATCTCAATCAAGAATGACCTCAATTATCCTACCCTATATCAATGTAAGTAAAAATCAGTGTAGGAAAATTTCACAGTGCTTTGTCTTTGTTATTCTAGTTGAGCAGAAACTTGAAGAGAAGATCTGATAAACAAAAAAGAGTTGCTTCCCTTTCTTTGAAAATGTGTACACCAAAACATTATTTACTACACTAGCCCACTAAATGAATCAGCAGATTTGGAGAGGGAAGGAAGGTCTACTCTGGCTAGATATTTTGTATCCCGGTCTAAAATGATATAGTTTGTTACCACTGAAAATGGGAAGTGGAATAAGTTAATTTGCAGGGTGAAGGAAGTTACCTAGTGTCTGGATTCTTAAATCATATATATTTTGAGCCATTTTTGTTGTTTTGATGTCATGACATAGGATTTTTTTTTTTTCTATTCTCATTTCTTATGTCCTGCTTTCAAAGATGTGACAGGTTATATATTAGTTGTTTCTGCTTGCTTTTTTTAAAGTCATCGAACATAGGGATTTATTGGCAAGTTGTTTATTGGCTTTAAGGGGTTTTTAGAGTAGGGTAGGGATAAATTATTGCATCATTTCTAGGATTAAAGATATTTCTTTCTACATAGATGTACACTATTTTTTCATGACCTTGTTTAAAAAAATGTTTTTAGAGGCATTGTTTTTACAACTTCAGTTGTTACTTAGTTATCCCAGAAATGAAGGGTGTAACTGTGAATAATTTATTCACACCAGAATATAATTTAAAATTAATTTCTAATTAGGTTTTAGAAATAAAAATTTTACATTCTTAACTGTATTTCATAGATTTGTGGATATGAAGTTATAACATCTGGTTTGATGAGAAATTTCACTTTTTATTTGGTTCATTTCATAATTTTATAAAAAGCACTTACTAAAGTCTTGAGAATTGACACTCTCAAAGAATGCATGCTGTGGCAATGAGTACATGGTCAGGTCTTAAGCAGCAATTAACTGTCTAAAGATCAGTATTATTTGTCACATTAATTAATATAAATAAATGTTAAAAATTAATTATTTGGTTATTATTGGTTGCTTATGCATATTTCGTAAGAATTTAAATATTTAAAATTTCATTTGAAAATTAGCTTCTGCTTTGTAGTTGTAAAAGAGCTATAAGCATAAGAGGTTTATACTTAGTTTTGTTTGTATTTAAGTGATAGCATACTAATTAAAAAAAAAATGTGAAGCTAACCTTAAGGGGAAAATCTGGACAAATCATCATACGACCTTAACTCATAAAAATCTTCTTAGTCTCTCAGTTTTTTGCTTGTGTTGATCTGGTCTCCATGTTCTCCATGTGTCGATTATATGGATTTTCTGAGGGGGGTCCATTTACATGGACTGTAAAAAAAATATTTTTATATGGAATAATTTCTAGATCTTCTTAGACCCTTTCTGTAAGGTTAATCTTACATATCTTTTTAAGGAGCTAGAGGTTAATTAGTCTTTTTCTTTAAAACAGAGATAAAAAGTATAAAAACCTTGGGGCACCTGGGTGGCTCAGTGGGTTAAAGCCTCTGCCTTCGGCTCAGGTCATGATCTCAGGGTCCTAGGATCGAGCCCCACATCGGGCTACCTGCTCAGAGGGGAGCCTGCTTCCCTCTCTCTCCCTGCCTGCCTCTCTGCCTACTTGTGATCCCTCTCTCTGTCAAATAAATAAAATCTTAAAAAAAAAAAAGTATAAAAACCTTGTACTTCTACCACACATTTAGCTTTTCAATAGTGCTATCTTGTTTATTATCTCATTTTAAACCCACTATTTAAACTGATTAATTTCTAGCTTGTTTTTGATTTACTGACAGAATGCATTACTTTTTAAACTTTTACTTTCACATCCTGTGGTTCTAGATAGACAGCCCGTAATGATCTTCAGGCATATAAAAGGGACATCTTACAGGCAATGATAGAAAGATATTTTCTGTTATTCCTGGGTATGAGATAAGGGAGATGGGGAATTTCAATAGAAAAGAAAGATAAAAGATACCTGGAGAACTTTCCTGACACAGTAAAATGGATTTTTGAAAAGCTATAGAAACTCCTTCGGAGATTTGAATGTGAAGATTTAAAATAATATTTTAATGGTATAATTATCAGTGCAGTCGGAATGGACAGGACATCGCTCGCATATTTATGAATCTGTCAGTGGACTGTACTTCTCGCTGTGGCTGGTTTTGTGGCCATGTGACTGGGCAGTGGGACACACCCTACCCTTAGAAGGCCTTTGTGCTATTTAATTATTTGCTGTTGTCATCTTGCAATTCTTCAGTTTTGAACAAGTGACCTGGATTTTCGTTCTGCACTAGGAACTGCAAATGATGTAGCCTATTTCTCAGCATTACTTGAAGATGAGTTAAAACACATGAAAGTCCATTGTGAGCCTCCCCAGCGCACTGTGACTTCTCTTTGCTGCATTATTTCCCGAGTCTCTCGTGTCAGCTGCATGCATCTTGAGGTACCCAGGGAAGTTATTTGGGACTCCTTGCTCTAACAGTAATGACCCTGTTCTACAGCTGTTTTGTCACCTGTCCCTGAATTTCACCTGTCTGAAAAGACAGTTCCTTCAATCTGTGACTCACATCTCCTTTTTATTATCTTGCAACAAGTTCTGTAAGCTGTGTTACCTAGAAAAGGGATCTAGAGCTTTCAGCTGTCAGAGTTTGCTAGCTACGTTTAAGACCCCCGGCAGCCTGAACTCAGACCGCCATATAATTATGTAAATTGGTATTTTTTAAATTCAAGAAATTCATTAAGTTAAAGAGTGGTCTTCATAAGTTAAAGAATGATCTTACAGTGACAAAATACATAAGAAACTGCTTAGAGAAGTCGAGCATTATAGAATTGTAAGATATCTATCATTTTCACCTTTGTTTTTTCATTGGCGCCCTTTTGTACTTACTATGATCCTTGTTTTCTCTTTTAGAGAATTAGGTTTGTTGACGTATAACTTATATACAGTAAAATTCACACATTTTTAGGTGTACAGTTCTACGCATTTTTAATAGATATATATGTAGTTGTTTGACCACCACATCAGGGGGTAGAATATTTCCATCATCCCAAAAGATTCCCTCAGGCCCCTTTGTGGTCAATCCTCTGTCCGCAGTCCTAGCCCTAGCAACATTTAATCTGTTTTTGTTCCCTACGGTTTTATCTTTACCACAATATTTTATAAATGGAATCATATAATATACAACCTTTTCGCTATACTTTTTTTTTTAAATTTTTTAATTAACACATAATGTATTATTTGCCCCAGGGTACATGTCTGTGAATCCTCAGGCTTACACATTTCACAGCACTTACCATAGTACATACCCTCCTCAATGTCCATATCACTATACTTTTTATAGTATTCCAGAATGTTATATAAATGGAATTATATAACATGTAGCTTCTTCTACTTAACATAATGCTCTTGAGATACATCCATATTGTTTACTGATTCAGTAGTTTGTTCCTATATATCGCAGTTTAGTATCCCATTGTATGAATGTACTACAGTTTGTTTATCCATTCTTCAGTTGTTGGACATTTAGGTTGTTTCTGGTTTTTGCCAATTAAGAACAAAGCAGATATGGACGTTTGCATGCCTGTTTTTGTGGGGTCATAAATATTCATTTCCGTTTGGTAAATATCTAGGAATGGGATTACTGGATTACATAAGTGTGTGTTTAATTATCTACAAAACTGCTTACCTGTTTTCCAAAGTGCCTGTACGGTTTTGCATTCACATCAGCAATGAGGGAGTGTGCCTTTTGCTCTGCACCCTTGTCAGCACTCGGTGTTGTCAATTAAAAAAAAATGATCTATTTAAATATGGGAGTACTTGTATCTTATGGTAGTTTCACTATGATTTCTCTAATGGTATATATCTGTATATATCTGCCATCTGTATAATCTTCGATGAAATACTTAAATTACTTGCTCATTTATTTGAATATTTCTTACTGTTGCATTGTGAGAGTTCTTTATGTATTTTAGTTAATCAGTCCTTTGTCAGATATGTGTTTGCAAATATTTTCTCCCAGTCTGTGGATTGTCTTTTCATTTTCTTGTAGTGTCTAGAAAGGAGTTTTAAATTTTGATGACACCCATTTTAACAATTTTTTTCTTTTATGGTTTATGCTTTTTGTGTTCTCTTTAAGAATTTTTTGCCTATTCCAAAGTCACAGAGATTTCCTCCTATGTGTTCTAGAAGTTTTATCATATAAATTTCATATTTAATTATGTGATTCCTCTATTTCAAGTTCATTTATACCTTCTGTATGGTATTAGGAATTAGTTGAGTTTTTTTTTTTTTTAAACACATGGATATTCAGTTGTATCAACACCCTTTGTTGAAGACTCCTTTCTCCATTGAATTGCCTTGGGCTCTGTTGAAAATCTATGGACTATAAATGTGCTGAAGCCAACTGTCCTGTTCTATCAATACCATAGTGTCTTGATTACTGTGGTTTTGTTATAAGGCTGAAATCAGTCATTGTGAGTCCTCCAGCTTTATTGTTCTTTTTCAAAATCGTTTGGGCTATTGTAGTTCCTTTTTCTTTCCATATATATTTTCGAATCAGCTTCTCAATATGTAAAACAAAACAGATCTCCTGGGATTTGGATTGGATTTGCACTGAATTTGCAGATCAATTTGAGGAGTTTGATTTCTCTTCATGTATTTTGAAGCTCTGTTGTCAGGTTTATGCATATTTAGGATTTTTATGTCTTCTTGGTCAATTTTTCCTTTTATGTAAGGAACATTATGTAACATCCCTCTTTATCCTTGGGAATCTAACCCTTGTTCTAAAATCTACTTCGCTATTATAGTCACTGCAGCTTTCTTTTGCTTAATGTTTATATGATACATATATATTTTTATCCTTTTACTTTAACCAGTATATGTCTTATTTTTTTTGTTTTGTTTGTTTTTTAAGATTTTATTTATTTATTTGACAGAGAGGGAGAGAGCATGAGCAAGGGGGAAGAGTAAGGGGAGAGGGAGAAGCAGGCTTCCTGCTGAGCAGGAAGCCCAATGCAGGACTTGATCCCAGGATCCGGGGATCATACCTGAGCCAAAGGTAGACGCCTAACTGACTGAGCCACCCAGGCAACTGTTATGTCTTAATGTTTTAAGTAGGTTTCTTGTAGACAGCATATTGTTGGGCCTTGCATTTTTAATGCAGTTTGGTATCATGACTTTCTTGGATTGTCCTGCATGATCTAGCCTTGTCATTTTTCCAGTCTCACATATCTTGTTACACTCTCCCTCCTCCCTGCTATACATCAGACTAGCTTTAATTTAGTTTGTTCAACTCCTAACATGCTTTCTTGCTATAAACCATAGCTCTTGCTGTTGTCTCTGCCTTGAATATTCTCATATCCCTTGGTATCCTACCACTCTTTTGCCCTCCAGCCCCTCATGCTGTAAACTTCTAGTAAATACCCTTCTTATCCTTCAGGTCTCTTCTTCACAGACAACTTTCCTGGTTATCTTACCTAGAATGGACCCTTTCAATCTGTGATAGAATCATGCTTATTTCCTTCTAGCTATAATCCTAATCTCTGTTTATTTGATTTACATGTTTGTTTGTTTACTATTCAGAAGGTAACTGGGAGATATTGCAGGTTTAGTTCCAGACCACTGCAATAAAATGAATGTTGTAGTAAAGCAAGTCAAACAAATTTTTTTAGTTTTCTAGTGCATAAAAAGTTATGTTTACACTGTACTGTAGTCTATTGTGTGCAGCAGCACTATGTCTAAAAAATGGACATGCCTCAATTTAAAAATATTTTCTAAAAAATAAAATAAAAATAAAAAAATAAAAATATTTTCTAGCTAAAAAAAATGCTAACCATCAGCCGAGTTTTCAGCAAGTTGTAATCTTTTTGTTGGTGGAGGCTCTTGCCTGGATGTTGATGGCTACTGACCGATCATGGTGGTGGTTGCTGAAGGCTGGGGTGGCCGCTACGATTTCTTAGAATAAGACAGTGAAGTTTGCTGTGTTGATCGACTCTTCCTTTCATAAAGAGTTTCTCTATAGCATGTGATGCTTTTTGAAAGCATTTTACCTGCAGTAGAACTTCTTTCAAAATTGGAGTCAGTCTTCTCAAACTCTGCTGCCATTTTATCAACCAAGTTTATGTCATATTCTACATTCTTTGTTGTCATTTCAACAATCTTCACAGCATCTTCACCAGAAATAGATTTTATCTCAACAAACCACTTTCTTTGCTCATCCATAAGAAGCAACTCCTCATCCATTAAGGTTTTATCATGAGAGGCTTAGTAAGTTAGGGGTCCAGCTCTTGGCTCAGGTCATGATCTCAGGGTGAGATTGGGCCCTGTGTCAGATCCCATGGTGGGCTCTGTGCTCAGTGGGGAGTCTGCTTGAGGATTCTCTCTCTCCCTCTCCTTTTGCCCCTCCCCCCATTTGCACGCATGCACATGCTCTCTCTCTTTCTCTCTCAAATAAAATAAATAAATCTGCAGCCATTCAGGCTCAACTTCTAATTCTACTTCTCAACATCTGTAGTTATTTGATATTTCAAATTTTTGAAATATTTCAATCACATCTGTAGTTATTTCCTCCACTGAAGTCTTGAGCCCCTCAGAGTCATTCATGAGGGTTGGAATATACTTCTTCCAAACTCCTGTTAATGTTGATATTTTGACCTCTTCCCATGAATCACAAATGTTCTTTTTTTTTCCCCAAATACTTTTATTTTATTTTTTCAGTGTTACAAGATTCATTGTTTATGTACCACACCCAGTGCTCCGTGCAATACGTGCCCTCCTCAATACCCATCACCAGACTCGCCCATCCCCCCACCCCCCTCCCCTCCAAAACCCTCAGTCTGTTGCTCTGAGTTCAGAATCACAAATGTTCTTAATGACATCTAGAATGGGGACTCTTTTCCAGAACGTTTTCAATTTACTTTGCCCAGATCCATCAGAGGAATCACTATTTATGGCAGCTATAGTGTTATGAAATGTTTCTTAAATAATAAGACTTGAGAGTCAAAATTATTCCTTGATCCATGGGCTACAGAATGGATGTTGTGTTAGCGGGCATGAAAACAAAATTCATCTAATTATACATCTCCATCAGAGCTCTTGAGTAACCAGGTGCATTGTCAATGAACAGCACTATTTTGAAAGTAATCTTTTTTTTTCTGAGCAGTAGGTCTCAGTAGCAGGCTTAAAATACTCAGTAAACCATGTGTAAACAGATGTGCGGTTATCCAGGCTTTGTTGTTCTGTTTGTAGAGCACAGACAGAGTAAGTTTAGCATAATTCTTAAGGGCCCTAGGATTTTTGGAATGGTAAATGAGCCCTGGCTTCACCTTAAAGTCACCAACTGCGTTAACTCCTTACAAGAGTGTCAGTCTGTCCTTTGAAGCCAGGCATTGACTTTTCCTTTCTAGCTATCAAAGTCCTAGATGGCATCTTCTTCCAATAGAAGGCTGTTTCATCTACACTAAAAATCTGTTGTTTAGCATAGCCACCTTCATGCATTATCTGAGCTAGATCTGGATAACTTGTTGCAGCTTCTGCATCAGCACCTGCTACTTTGCCTCCTACATTTATGTTATGGAGATGGCTTCTTTTCCCTAAACCTCATGAACCAACCTCTGCTAACTCAGAATTTTCTTCTACGGCTTCCTCACCTCTCTCAGTCTTCATAGAATTAAAGAGAGTTAGGGCCCTGCTCTAGATTAGGCTCTGCTTAAGGGAATGTTGTGGCTGGTTTGATGTTCTATCCAGACCACTCAGACTTTCTCCCCATCGGTAATAAGGCTGTCTTGCTTTCTTATCATTTGAGTATTCACTGGAGTAGCACTTTTCATTTCCTTCAGGAACTTTTCCTTTGCATTAACAGCTTGGATAACTGTTTTGTGCGAGAGGCCTATCTTCTGTCTCACTTTTGACATGTCTTCACTAAGCTTAATTATCTCTCGTTTTTGATTTAAAGTGAGAGACGTGCAACTTTTCCTTTCACTTGAATACTTAGAGGACATTGTAAGGTTATTAACTGGCCTAATTTCAATATCGTTGTGTCTCAGGGATTAAGGAGTCCTGAGGAAAAGGAGAGAGATAGGGGAACGTCTGGTCAGTGGAACAGTCAGAACACATACAATATTTATTGATTAAGTTTGCTGTCCTATATAGGTGTGGTTTATAATAGTAATATCAAAGACCACTGATCACAGATCACCATAATAAATAAAATAAACGAAAAAGGTTTGTTGCCACAGACCTTCAATTTGTACAAAATGCAGTATCAGTGAATTTCAGTAAAGCAAAGTGCAATAAAACAAGGTATGCCTGTACTTTCTACTGTCTCCTATTGGAATGCCAATCTTATGAAGGTAAAGGGGTCTTATCTATTCTCCATTGAATGGCTAGCAATTCAATACAATGTCTGGCATATAGTATATATTTATTGAATGAACAAATTTTCTAAAATTTGGCTCATTCTAGGAATTACATAACCATATGTGTATGTATATATATATATATATGTATGGTGTATGTATACATATATGGTATATATATATATATATATATATGGGTGTGCGTGTATGTGTGTGTGTATGCTCCCTTGCATATATCCTCCATTAGGCAGAAATGTGTTTATACTTGCTAAATTACCCTTTGCCATTAGCAGTCCTACATCTCAAGTAATCTGTCGTCTTGCTATTATTATATGACCAAGTATAGGATCTTTGTAAGACACTTTATAAAACAGCTTCATATTTCTGAAAGTACCTGAAATTCTAAAAACTGCAATACAATAAAGAGACACAAAACTAAAACTAGAGAAGTGATATGCTTTCATGACAAATTCAAAATTAGATTAATTGAAAACCTAACTTAAAACTTCATAATCAGACATGCCTTTTCAGTTTGTTTTCACATTTGAAAATGTCATGAGATGTGGTGCAGTGTTTAGATTTGACATTGGGTGGCTAATGTCAAGTAGTAGTAAACTGATAATGAGATATTAGAGCTAATTTATCATGAGTTAGTCATTAGGATCAACAAGCATTGATGGTGGCAAGAGGGGCAAAATCTGCTTAGAAAGTAATTAATACTTTTATTTTTAAGGGACATTAGTGAAGACTTTAATGCTACAGGTAACATATTAAAGAGTAACTTCTAACAATAAGGAAATTCCAGGTGAGATAATGGAATTCAGAGATAAAGGGATGTCCTTCTGCTGAAAACCTAGATACATTTTGGATTAAATATATCAACAACAAAAACTCTTTTCTTTTTTTTTTTTTAAAGATTTTATTTATTTATTTATTTATTTATTTATTTATTTATTTGACAGAGAGAGAGAGAGAAAGAGAGATCACAAGTAGGCAGAGAGGCAGGCAGAGAGAGAGGGGGAAGCAGGCTGCCTGCTGAGCAGAAAGCCCGATGCGGGGCTTGATCCCAGGACCCTGAGATCGTGACCTGAGCCGAAGGCAGAGGCTTTAACCCACTGAGCCACCCAAGCACCCCAAACTCTTCTCATGTATAGCCATGTTTGAAGGCAGTAAAGGCAAATCTCCTGGTGCCAAAGGGAACTCAGATTGGAAGTTAAAGTCCAGAGGCCCATGAGACAGTGATTGGACTGGGGATGGGCCTCGGGGGTTTTAACCCAGGCTGAGGATAAGAGTGGAGATCATGGGCTGCATGTAGAAGTAGAAACTAGACAAAGGCAGCTCCCTGAAGAGTATTTTTACCTCATGAATCTAATCAGATAAAGAAAGAAACTAAAAAATTCCTGAATTAGTATAATCTGATTGTTGCTGTTGTTCAGTAAACTGGCAATGGATTATCTATTTAGATTTGAATGAGACTGAGTTTTTTTGCCATTATACTTCTTTTAGGTCTTATCCTGCCTTCCCCTCTTCATTGAGTTTGCATTTTAAGTAAGGTTGTAAGGTAGAGAAGAGGGCAGCGTCTTGGTCATTAACCTTTTATTTGTTTCTCAAAAGCTTCACATTTTCTTGGTTAAGGAAAAACTAGCTTATAAGCAGAGCAAATGTGCAGTCGTTTATGAGCTGTGACAGAAGCAGGCAAATAACATAAACTTCTATCCTTATATTGTTCTAATTACGTCTTCTAAAGAGTCATTGGAATAACATTTAATGTTTCAAAAGTCTAGAGAGATAGACCATGTGTTAAGAAAAATGAAGTTGCTTTAGCAACCCAACTCTTCCCTCAATATAAGGACATAGGAAAAATTTACAGATATCATTACATTGTTCCTAAAGGGTTAGCATCAGTTGCAGTGGAATTCTTAAGTTAAATTATCCTTTCAGTAATGGAATAACATGGTACCGTGGTTCTTGAGATACCACTGTTTTAAAATGACTCACCTTGCACTGAGTGCAACATTCAACTTTCCTATTTTCCTAGAACTGATTTATTATTTAAATTATTTTTAAATTATTTTTTAAAGATTTTATTTATTTATTTGAGAGAGAGAGAAAGTGAAAGAGAGCATGAGAGGAGAGAAGGTCAAAGGGAGAAGCAGACTCCCCGCAGAGCTGGGAGCCCGATGCAGGACTCGATCCCAGGACTCCAGGATCATGACCTGAGCTGAAGGCAGTTGCTTAACCAACTGAGCCACCCAGGCGCCCTATTTTTAAATTTTTATTTAGTATTCTGTTACTGCAAAGTTTTGTTATTCTTTTTTTTTTAAAGATCTTATTTTTATTTATTTGACAGAGAGAGACGCAGTGAAAGAGGGAACACAAGCAGGGGGAATGGGAGAAGGAGAAGCAGGCTTCCCAGGGAGCCTGATGTGGGGCTCGATGTGGGGCTCGATCCCAGGACCCTGGGACTACGACCCGAGCCGAAGGCAGGCGCCTAATGACTGAGCCACCCAGGCACCCCAAGTTTTGTTATTCTTAAAGCACACCGAGGAGAATATTGGGAAAAATTTGTTAAAAGCAATTTTGTTAGGTCACAGTCCTTTCTGGATAAGCTATAATGTAATTTAAATGTTGGGGCTTTATTTCAGGCTCTATTTTATCCTTATAATGTTTTCCCTCAGCAGGGGTTTCTGCAGACAGGTGGGAACCTGTGTGGGTTTCTGCAGACAGGTGGGAACCTGTGTAATAAAATGCAGTGTATATACCTCTGTATTCATCCAAGCATTGACTGGATACCCCCTCCATGTTGGGCACTTGTGCTGCTGGCAGAGCATATCAGATGATTGACACAACCCTGATCCTTAAGGAGCTTGCAGTCTAGTGGAAGAGCCAGGGAGAGAGAGAGATGAGTACAGAAAAAACTACAATCAAAGATATATGCTGTATAAAAATATATCCAGGATGTTACGAGAGCACAGAAGTGGAGTATCTAACTTGGCCTTAGGGATCAGGTTAGATTTCCAGGGTGAAGGATGCTGAGCTGAGTTTTAAAGGGAAACAGGAGCTAGCCAGATAGAGAAGGAAAAGAGAGTCATTTCAGATAGGAAATACCACCCTGAAAAGACTTGGAGATGTGAAAGAATACTCGTTTATTTATTTGACAAGTATTCATTGAGCATCTACTGTATGCCAAGCATAAGTGAATCCTGCATTGGGGACATATTGGACAGTATGTCCCAAGTATAACCATACTTCCTGCCCTATGGGAGTTTACAGTCTGTATGGAGAAAGAGATGAATAAAATAACCACACAAATGATTGTAAAAACTATAGTCGTGATAAATGCGGTGAAGGAGAGGTCCATGGTGGTGTGAAAATGTGTAACGGAGTTGGGGTTGGGACAGTGTTCCTTGAGGAAGTCACACCAGATCTAACAACTGAAGGATGGGTTCATAAACAAGCATTATTACATGCAGTTGTGTTGATCTCACTTTTCCTGTTCTTACTAAACATAGGTTCTTAGGTATCTTTAGAGATCTTCAAGGAGTACAGAATAGTTGGAACTTAGGAGTACAGAATAGTTGGAACTTAGGAATGTACAGGAGAAGAAAAGGAGATGAGGATGGAGAGGTGGGCAGGAGCAGGATCATGGAAACTAGAAAGTTTGGTTTTTATCTTGAAGATGATGGATATTGTGAACCTTTGAGGGATTTGAAGCCAGGCTGAAGGAAACATAATCAGATCTGTGTTTTAGAAGGATCTTGTTGAGAAAGGTTACTATGGAGGATAGGTTGGAGAAGGCGAGACTACATTAATACCTACTTGCTTCTTTGCTAAGTAATACATGATGGGTTCTGTACTTTTTATGAATATTTTAGTTCCTTTATTTCTGTCGCATCAGTGGCTATTCTTCTATATTTTTTGTGATAAACACATATGGTGAGAACCATGGTTTTTAGCTTTAGTAGTATAGGCATGGCGTCTAAAGATTTCCCACAGGTCTTATAAGAGCAAGAATTAGAGGAAATGTATTTCATATATTTTAAAGTGATATGGCACAGCTCTAGAAATAATACTAATGTTTTCAGGAGGAAAAAAACCAGGGAATTCCTAGCTTATGCTTCTTTTTGCATTTTTTTATTGGCAGGGTTGCTGATTTTAAATGTAACAGGTTCTGCCTCAATGAATTACTTGCAATAAATATATTTCCATAATTGTGGTTTCTCATTTAAAAATGCCTGGGTGGCTCAGTTGTTAAGCATCTGCCTTCAGCTCAGGTCATGATCGCAGGGTCCTGGGATCGAGGCTTGCATCGGGCTCCCTGCTCAGTGGAAAGCCTGCTTCTCCCTCTCCCACTCCCCCTGCTTGTGTTCCCTCTCTCTCTGTGTCTCTGTCTGTCAAATAAATAAATAGAACCTTAAAAAAAAAAAACAAAAACAAACGCAAAGTGCTAGACTAGCTGAGCTGTAAAGACCTTTCTGGCCATTGTAATCTATGACTCTGTGTTTGCTTTTTCAACACATAGTCACGCTTTTGCTTTCCTGTACTGACACGTCAGATTGAGGCAGTGATTCCCAACACTGGGTGATTTTGCTACCTGCAGGACATTGGCAGTGTCTGGAGACATTTTTGGTTGTCACAACTGGGGGAATTGCTATCACATTTAATGAGTAAAAGCCATGGCTGCAGCTAAACTTACTAGAATGTACAGGACAGGCCTCTGCAACAAGCATTAGCCCAAACTTTTGGAAGTGATGGATATGGTTATGGAATAACCATAACTTATGGAATAGATTACAGTGAGGGTTTCACGGGTATATGCTTATCTCCAAACTCACCATGTTGTATACATTAGATATTTACAGCTTTTTGTACATCAGTCATAACCTCAACAAAGTGGTTTAAAAAAAAGAAGAAATTTTTTAGCCCAAAATGTTAATAATGATAAGGTTGAAAAACCCTGAATTAAGGCAAGAGTGGTAAGACTTACTTTGGTTAGGGGCGCTTGGGTGGCTCAGTCGTTTAAGCGTCTGTCTGCCTTCAGTTCAGGTCATGATCCCAGGGTCCCGGGATGGAGCCCCAAATTGGGCTCCCTTGTCAGCAGGGGGGTCTGCTTCTCCCTCTCCCTTTGCCCCTCCCCCCACTTGTGCTTGCTCTCTCTCTCTCAAATAAATAAAATCTTTTTTTTTTTTTTTTTAAAGACTTCCTTTAGTTAAAATACAGTCCTTGAATAGATCTATAGCAAATATACCAGAGTGGCTTAAACAGCAAATACTTATTTCTTTTAGTTCTGAAAACTGGAAGTTCAGGATCAGGGTGCCAGCACAGTTGTGTTCTGATGGTGGCCCTCTTCCTGGTTTATAGATGGCCACTTTTTTGCTGTAACCTCAGATGAGGAGAGATCATTTCTCCTGTGTCTCTTCTTAAAAGGGCACCAGTCCCATTCATTAGGGCTTCACTCTCATTACCTAATTACTTCCCAAAGGTCCCACCTCCTATTACTATCAAAAGGGGGGTAGGATTTGAACATGAATGTTGGGAGGACACATTCAGTTCGTAACAACTATAATATTTATTTGTTCATTTACTCACTCTGAACGTTTCCAAATGATAAGCACATCATCCTCGTGTTCCTGTGGTATTGTAATATACAGAGTAGGCTTTGTTGAGATATCTGGGAGGGCCCAGTAAAACAGCATTGCTCTTCATTTACTGAGTTCTGAACCAGTTGAGAAATAAGACGAGAATAGATATTTGGGAACCAAAATATTACCCTTTTCTAATAAAATCTAAATTAGAGGGTTGCAGCTTGTATTTGCTGCTGGATGGGCTCCTAAATTCTGGACCTCAGAATTAAAAGGCTTACAGCAGTCATAGCAGCACTGGACTAAAAGGAGTCCCAGTGAGGAGACCGTCCTTAGAGAACTAGATTAGAATCTGTGTTCTCTGTGGTTAGCTCATTCCCAAGAGGAGAAAGGCGGGAGCTGAGCCAAGCATATACAGTTTATTCCTTCAAATTTGCCAGCTAATAAACGAGTCTGTCTTGGAGGGAGGGAGGAAAGGCATAGGTAGAGAGGGCCAAGAATTTGATACTAATTGAGTTCCCTCCATAGAGAAGGATACACCAGGGAAGAAGAAGGTTTCTTTTGAATAGGACTCAATAAATGCTAAGGGATTATGGAATAGAATCAACACATACCATGAATGTCTACAGAGTCTAAAAGGGACTTTTTTCTGGATTTGTGTACATTTATTGTGTCTAACAAAACCATTAGTGTTAACTAATGTTACAAACAAAACAAGGAAGAATAAATTCAAATTTTATATGATAAAAGGGACCTTTAAATACTATTTAGTCCAGTGGGCCTCAGTCTTGGTTACACATTGGAATCACTTGGGAAACTTTAAAATAATATTGAATGCCTGTGGACTATCCCAGACCATTTCAGATAGAATCTGTGTGGGGTAGGACCTTGGTGTTGCTGTTTTTAAAAAGCCACTCAGAGGATTCAACTGCATAGCCAAGATTGAGAATCCCTGATCCAGTCTAACCTCATCTTATATACAAAAACTGAATCCCAGAGTTTTGGTGACTTACCTAAGGCTATGATTAGTGATAGCTGGAGTAAGAATCTGGTCTTTTTCTGCCTCAGAATCCAGAAAATTTGCTTATGGAAAACAAAGCTTTTGGTGGGTCCTTTTTTTTTTCCTCCCCAAACTTTAGCCCAACAAAAGAATTTGCAAAAACACTAGTCTTAGGTTAGGAGACTTGGATTTTAATCCTGGCTCTGGTGCTAGTGGGCTAAATCATTTGGCCTCAGTTTCTTTATCTTTTAAAATCAAGGGGTTATACAAGATCATTTCCAAGGGTTTTTCAATCAGTAACCTTCTATAGTTTCACATATTTATTGCTCCATAGATAAGATTAATTGCTGTTGTTGTTTTAACTTTTATTAAGAATCCACTGTCTTAAAAAAAAAAAAAAAAAAGAATCCACTGTCTAGCAAGTGTGACGTTAGCTGCTTTCATATACATGAACTCATTTTAACTGAAGTATTTTAGGATAGGTCTGATGCGGAAACTTTAAAGTAATTATTAAAAGCTAGATATTGCTACCACTTAAAATTATAATGCCTTGGAAATTGGAGCTGCTTTAATTTGTTTCTTTAGTTTACTGTAGAGGTAGCCTCTAGAGCTATGTTTATGTGGTAAGGAATATCAGGAAAAATGCTACTAATTTTTCTTGGATATTTCCAATCTGTATATATTCAAATATCTGAATAATTGCTTGAGTCCTTTTAGTGTAATCCTAATATTTTTCAATATATAAATAAAACTTGAGATAAAATTACTTAACCCAGTTATGTTTTTAGTTATTTTTGTGTTCTTTTAGTTATTTTATGTAATCAACTTAATATTGTTTGAAATTTAAATTATTGTTTCAGCTTCTAGCTGTAAGGCCAGGGCCTCTTACAGTCCAGGGATTAAGTTACGTACCTTTCCCTTCCTTGCCCTGCATAGCTCTGTCCCTGGCACTTAAGAAGTGGTTAATAAATATTGGTTGGCTTAACTACTGTTTTGTATTCTGGTATTAACAGTCCACTGTGTCTTTTTTTTTTTCATGTATATCATAACTGGAATTTCCTTTTGGCACTGTTTGATAATGAATTATAATTGAAACTCACTATGACTATGAATAGAATTATTTCATTAAATGTTTCTACTAGTGTTACTTATAGTCCCTTATTTGCTTGTCCATTATTTTATGACTATATAAGGTTTTCCTAATTTCTTCCTAAAGAAATCTCTGGTGAGGCAGGAATGAAGACACTGGTATTTTCAGCCATGTTTAAAACAAGGAATACTCTCTTCAGGCAGTTGTGCTTCTTTCAACTCCTATTCTTATAATTCTATCAAAAAAATATGGCAGTTCTTTAGGAGTCTAATTTGTCTTTCATTTTAACTTTCTACATATTGTGTGCCCTTTTTTTCTAGTCTAGCTAAAAGCTTCCATAGGAAGGCAAATATTAGATATGCTACTTTGTTTTTGCTATAATTCTCTATAGGATTTGTGTGCATGTCAAATGGCAGTTATCAGTTTGGAATAAAACTATTAAAAATTTAACTCTTATTCAGTGACTCAGGTTTTAAAATAATGTCACGGGAATTTTCTTCTGAATTTGCAGATTCTGGATTTTTTCTTTAGTACCATGATCATTATTAGTTATTATTTATTAGAGTTGATTTGGCAGTATATACTATACAAAAAATAAAATATTTTAATTAGTCTAGACATATAAAGTCTAGAGAGGTAATGAATACAAGTTTAAGATAGAGGTTACCTTGGGAGTGATGGGGTAGGGAGAGAGAGAGGGGAATGAAATTGGGAATGAATAAACAGAGACTTCAACTATATTGTTAGATTTATTTTTATTTATTTCTTAAACTGGGAGTTCTTTATATTTTTCTTTATACTTTTGTGTATGACAAATATTTTATAATAATTATTTTTTAAATGCTAAAGCTGGATGAAAATAAGTTAAATATGAAGATGCCATAAGCATAATTTTTCTAGCCCACTGGGGATGCTAATATGAATTTGTTGAAAACTTCACAGAAATAAGCTTTCTGGTGAAATTGGAAAGTACTGAAATTATTTAGCAATAGAAGCAGAGTGTTTCCAAATTAAAGGCAGGATGAAAGACAGCAAGAATAGAGAAAAGGGATTCTTGCTGGGAAGTAAGGGAGTGAGAGCCACGTGGAAAATGACCACTCAACCAGTTTCTTGATAGAGTTAGAATATTGTCACAAAATGAGCCACCAGGGACGACCATGTACTTGACACAAAAGTCATCAGTGACACTGCCAAAGTCTTGGGACTGGGAGGAATTTGAGAGAAAGGGAAACCAAAGACTTAACTTTTCTAAAGGAAGACCTACATGAAGTTCACTTAAGTCTTTGGGTTTCATTAATAAAAGCTGTTATTTACCTTCTACCTGGGCATGTTGCTTTCCATCAAGGCTTAAATCAATACTTTTCACTACACATGAAACTCCACATATTTTTAGAGTAAGAGTGAGTCACCCTCCAAGTTGTACATCTCAGGCTGTCTGTGCTGACAAATATAGGACTACTGGGCTCTTGAGAAGTCATCCAGACTTTCTCTTGGCAGCGTTCCAGAGATATCCCAATTATTTTTTTTTATAATTTTTTATTATGTTACATTAGTCACCATACAGTATATCATTAATTTTTGATGTAGTGTTCCAAGATTCATTGTTTACATAACATCCAGCTCTCCATGCAATACGTGCCCTCCTTAATACCCATCACCAGGACCATCCATCCCTCCACCCCCTCCCCTCTAAAACCTTTAGTTTGATTCCCAGAGTTCATAGTCTCTCATGGTTTGTCTCCCCTTCTGATCCCCCCCTTCATTTTTCCCTTCCTTCTCCTAATGTCCTCCATGCTATTCCTTATGTTCCACAAGTAAGTGAAACAATATGATGATTGTCTTTCCTTGTTTGACTTGTTTCACTTAGCATAATCTCCTCCAGTTCCATCTATGTTGATGCAAATGTTGGGTATTCATTCTTTCTGATGATTGAGTAATACTCTATTGTATAGATGGACCACATTGTCTTTATCCATTTGTCTGTTGAAGGACATCTCAACTCCTTCCATAATTTGGCTATTGTCCACATTGCTGCTATGAACATTGGGGTGCATATGGCCCTTCTTTTCACTACATATGTATCTTTGGGGTAAATACCCAGTAGTGCAATTGCAGGGTCATAGAGTAGCTCTATTTTTAACTTTTTGAGGAACCACCACACTGTTTTCCAAAGTGGCTGTACCAACTTGCACTCCCACCAACAGTATAAGAGGGTTCCCCTTTCTCCACAGCCTCTCCAACATTTGTTGTTTCTTGTCTTGTCAATTTTTGCCATTCTAACTGGTGTAAGGTGGTCTCTCAATGTCGTTTTGATTTGAATTTCCCTGATGGCTAATGATGTTGAACATTTTCCATGTGTCTGTTAGCCATTGTATTTCTTCTTTGGAGACGTGTCTGTGCATGTCTTCTGCCCATTTTTTGACTTGATTATTTGTTTTTTGGGTATTGAGTTTGAGGAGTTCTTTATAGATCTTGGATACCAGCCCTTTATCTGTAGTGTCATTTACAAATATCTTCTCCCATTCCATGGGATGTCTCTTTGTTTTGCTGACTATTTCCTTCGCTGTGCAGAAGCTTTTTATCTTGATGAAGTCCCAAAAGTTCATTTTTGCTTTTGTTTCCCTTGACTTTGGAGATGTGTTTTGAAAGAAGTTGCTGTGGCCAATGTTGAAAAGGTTACTGCCTATGTTCTCCTCTAGGATTTTGATGGATTCCTGTTTCACATTGAGGTCTTTCATCCATTTAGAATTCATCTTTGTGTATGGTGTAAGAGAATGGTCGAGTTTCATTCTTCTGTATAGAATAGCTGTCCAATTTTCCCAGCACCATTTATTGAAGAGACTGTCTTTTTCTATTGGATATTTTTTCCTGCTTTGTTGAAGATTAGTTGACCAGAGTTGAGGGTCCATATCTGGGCTCTCTATTCTGTTCCACTGATCTATGTGTCTGTTTTTGTGCCAGTACCATGCTGTCTTGGTGATCACAGCTTTGTAACATAGCTTGAAATCAGGCAACATGATGCCACCAGCTTTGTTTTTCTTTTTCAACATTTAGTTGGCGATTCAGGGTCTTTTCCGGTTCTATACAAATTTTAGGATTGTTTGTTCTAGCAATTTGAGAAATGCCTTTGGTATTTTGATCGGGATGGCATTGAAAGTATAAATTGCTCTGGGCAGCATAGACATTTTAACAATGTATATTCTTCTGAACCATACATCTTTTGGAAACTGGACTCCCTTTTGAGAAATTTGAATTTAAAATATTTGACCATTTCACAAATACTAGAAAGCAGATATGCATGTAACTTGCATGATACAATATTTTTTGTAGAATTGCCAGGTTTCTTATCTTTGTTGTTCTTTGACAAGTTGATCTTTGATCTTTGACGAAGTTATGAAGCCTTTTCAAGCTGTCTTCTCCTTTTGTTCCCTTACTCCCTTCAGTGTTTACCACTGTCTCTACTTTTATTGTCCAATTCCACTTTTGTTTCTTTACTCCTTCTCTGTCATAGAGAAAGAGAGAATCTGATATTACCTACTGCTAATTGATTGATTATGCTTTAAAGTCTCTAATAGGTTGAATGGCAGCTCCAAAAAGATATGTCCAGATCTTAACTCCTGGAACCTGTGAAGGTGACCTTATTTGAAAAAAGAGTTTTTGAAGGTGTAATTCCGTTAAACTGGTATAATCATCCTGGATTATCCAGGTGGGCCCTACACCCAGTGACAGATGCCCTCTAAGAGACAGAAGAGAAGACATAAAAAGGCCTTGTGAAGGTAGAGGCAGAGATTGGAATTTTGTAGCCATGGGCCAGGGAAGCCTGGTCATCAGAAACTTCAAGAAGCAAGATTCCTGTCCAGAGCCTCGGAGGGAGGATGGCTCTGTTCACACCTTAATTTTGGACTCCTGGCCTCCAGAGCTGTGAGAGAATAAATTTCCATGTTTTAAGTCACTAGATTTGTGGTGATTCGGCAGCTATGGGAAGCTAACACAGATTTCATGAGATTTCTTGTTGGGGTCAAGAAAAGTGGGTTTTACTTTTACTTTTCTGGACCCTGGCTTTTTTATCTTTAAAATAAGAGAATTAGATTAGATGATATCTAAGGCTCCTTTTATTTCTATGAGTGCTTTAGAAACAAACCATCTCAAACCAGTTAAAAGCTACAAATTCAAATTAAGGAAAGGGAATACTGGAGACACCGGTATTAGCCGAAGAGGCAGTCTTTCAATAAAATTAATCTCTTCATCAGCATAAATGAAGAATACATTTCATCATGTATTTGTCAAAACAAAACAAACTCATCAAAACAAAAGAAAATTTAAAAATACCCTACGAGAAAGTTATGACTATCAGGCTTCTTTTTTCTAGATAAGTTTTTTTCTTTTTTGTTGTTAAACTTTCTTTACTAGAATAAAATACTGAAGTTTAAAAATACTTTGGATTTTAAGAAAATAATTCTGATTTTTGCCAGAGTTTTTAAATCCTCTACATATTCTTTAATATGTGGTTTCTGCAACTATACCTTTTACTGAGGTAAGCATCTGACCAGAACTTAACAATGTGTATCTCATTGCACCAGGCAGCCTCCTGCTAGTGTAATACTTTAACTACTTAGCTTTATAGCTACACTTCTTTTAAAATCCTCCATATATGGGTTCCTGGTGGCTCAGTGGGTTAAGCATCTGCCTTCGGCTCAGGTCATAATCCCAGGATTCTGAAATCAAGCCTTACTACGTCTGGCTCCCTGCTCAATGGGGAGCTTGCTTCTCCCTCTCCCTCTGCTATTCCCCCTGCTTGTACTCTTTCTGTCTGTCAAATAAATAAATAATAAAATCTTTAAAAGAAATCCTCCATATATTTGGCTCATTTATTAGCACTCCTTCCTTTATAGTAAGTTTTAATGTGTGAGCTTGTCATAGGCCAAGAACCTTGCTGTGGGTGAGGGGGTCTCTAAATAAATGTGTTCTAAATAAATTATTAATTTTAGGGGAGATTCCCAAAGCAAACATATTCTTCTAGCAAATTTAATTTTAAAATCAGTATTTTCTTGATTGTTTACATTGAGTTACTTAATGTGCCCCCCCTAAAAAAATTTTAAAGCAGCTTTATTGCTCTTGTGTTCTTTTATGGCAAGGAATTTTTTTAGTGACCTCAGAATAGCTGTTGGGTGGACATATTAAAGGAAATATTTTTGTAGTTAGAGTAGCATAACCTCTCCAGACTGTTTCCATTCAGACAGACTTATCTTAATTTATAGTTATTTAACACCTTATGTATGACAGGAATGGTGGCTCACCTGCCTTTCCTCTTCCAAAGTCATGTTACCTATAGAGTATGCCACCACAGGAGGGATGATCATATTTGCTACTCAATAACTATTTTTGCCTTTTTAAAAATTTAAAGATTTTATTTATTTATTAGAGAGAAAGAGTACAAGCAGGGGTAGCAGCAGAGAGAGAGAGAGAAAGAGAGAGAGAGAAGCAGGCTCCCCTCTGAGCAGGGAGCCCCACACAGGGCTTGATCACAGAACCCTGGGATCGTGACCGGAGACAAAGGCAGATGCTTAACTGATTGAGCCAGCCAGGCGCCCCTGCCATTTTTTTTTTAATTCAGTGTCTTAATACAGTTGCAATATGAGCATATGCTGCTGTAAGCATTACTAATACTGGATAAACATCCAAATTTCAAAAAAAAGGAAATACTTTGTTAAAAATATTCACTATAAAAATATTTACTATTGTATTTAGTAATTTTACTCTCCCCTGGTACATTTCAAATATTTGATTTATAGTAGTTGAACATTTTTTCCCATTGCTTATTTTTTCATCTTGTAAAAAACAAAAAATGGAAACTTTTCAAGTAATTCCTTAATTTAAGGGTTTTTATTTTATTTTATTTTTATTTTTATTTTTTTAAGATTTTATTTATTTATTTGACAGAGAGAGATCACAAGTAGGCAGAGAGGCAGGCAGAGAGAGAGAGGAGGAAGCAGGCTTCCTGCTGAGCAGAGAGCCCAATGCGGGGCTCGATCCCAGGACCCTGAGATCATGACCTGAGCCGAAGGCAGAGGCTTTAACCCACTGAGCCACCCAGACGCCCCTAAAGTTTTTTATTTTAAAGTGAGAATAATATTGAAAGGGAAAGCATAAGGAATATAGTCAGTGGTATTGTAATAGCATCACATGGTGACAGATGATAGCACTTGTGGTGAGCGTAGCATTATGTATAAACTTGTCAAATCCCTATGTTGTACACCTGGAACTAATGTCACATTGGGTGCCAACTACACTCAAATAAGAAAATTAATAAAATAATGAAAACAAAATAAGGATAATGTTAGACATAGAACAAAATGTTCCTCTGATCCATAATTTAGGGGAAACTATCAGTGGGGAAAGCACTCTTTGAATCAATAAAGTATGGTAATTGAGCTGTTTAATGATATAAAATAGAAAATATAACATAGACCTTTGCCTAATTATGTAGCTATTACCGTAGCGTCCTTTTATTACATCTTAGTGCAAGGGAGCTAGTTTTGAAGAGAGTGACAAGTCTTAGGTGTCATATTAGATCTCTGCTAGAGTCTAGCTTACACACCTGGATTGAGGAGCTCAGTGCTACCTGGAACTGCCTCTGTCCTGTGTGTGCGTGCGTGGGGGCATTGAGGGGAACTGACGCTGTTTCCATTTCCCTGGAATCTGAATTTAGGCACTACTCGGAGGGAATGATGTGTTATGTATTACATCCTTTTGGGGTCTTCCCTAGAATGTAAGTGCATCTGAGGCAAGATTGAGTTAAAGACACGGGTCCTCAGAGCGACTCAGCAAACATTTATCCTGTGGGGGCAATTAAGTACATGCTCGTGCATAAGCATTCACGTGTGTACGTCCCCGTGCAGACTTGAGGAGGCTGTAAATCAGTTTCTTGAGTTGCTAAGTATAAACTTTAATTCTGATGTTAACATGCTTTTTAAAACTACATACACTTTCCCCTTGAGGTCCTGAGCTGTTCCCACATAGGTCCTGCTCCTCTCCCCCTCCAGTTGAGAATTACTGTTCTCAGCATACACTGTCAGGGACGATAACATTCATATTCATGAGTCCTGAAACCCTGGATCCCCTTACATATCAAATGATCACGTCTCACAGAATTTATCGCTTTCTAACCTACTCCTTTGCCACTGCCTTAATGCAGGCTCTTCTTCTTCTCTCTCCTGCATCCTAAGTTGTCTTCCCCACCCTTTTATCTTTCTTCATACTGTTGACAGAGTGATCTTTCCAAAACACAAATATTCTCTGGCCCCATTCTTCTTTACCCAGGATCCTTCAGTGATTCCCCATTACCTCCTGGATAAAATCTCTATATCCAGTCTCTATGGGATGGCCTAACACAGCCTTTTGCGGCCAGGCCCCTGCTCATCTATTTGGGTTGTTTTCCTTTTTACACCTACCATTTTAAAGTGGGACTAAAGTGATTTAATTCTTTGAAAATCTTTGCTCTTCTGCATCCTTGTGCTTTTACACACCACACTGTCTGCTGGGGATCCCTGACCTTTTCCAGCCCCACCAAGCCTCCAGCCACCAGACTTAGCTCAGACATCATCTCTTACAGGCGTTTCCTAAACCACTTGCCCTCCCATGGTTGATTCCTTTCTTCTTCCTTTGTTCTTTCTTTTCTTTCTTTTTTTTTTTTTAAGATTTTATTTTTTTAAAATTTTTTTTAAAGATTTTATTTATTTATTTGAGAGAGAGAGAGATTACAAGTAGGCAAAAAGGCAGGCAGAGATAGAGAGAGAAGCAGGCTCCCTGATGAGCAGAGAGCCCGATGCGGGGCTCGATCCCAGGACCCTGAGACCATGACCTGAGCCGAAGGCAGAGGCTTTAACCCACTGAGCCACCCAGGCGCCCCTTAAGATTTTATTTATTTATTTGACAGAGAGAGATCACAAGTAGGCAGAGAGGCAGGGAGAGAGAGGGGGAAGCAGGCTCCCTGCTGAGTAGGGAGCCGAATGCAGGGCTCGATCCCAGGACCCCGAGATCATGACCTGAGCCGAAGGCAGAGGCTTAACCCACTGAGCCACCCAGGTGCCCCTCCTTTGTTCTTTCTGTGTGCTCTGTGTTTCGTCCTATTACCACACTTGCCACATTGTATTTCTGGACTCTTACCCAAGATAGAAATAACAGCCATTTTCTAATGATGATCGTGAGTTACATAGGCACTGTGTAACTAGAAAAAGGATGCAAAATTTGAACTTGAATCCTATGGACAAACTCAAACTCAAACTACTTTAACAAAACAATTGAAAATAAGTGAAATCACTCAAAATATTTTAGGTACTTAACATACTTTTAATTTGATTTTACAACATTGAATTGGAACATAAGACTCAGAACGCATTTTGGCTTTATTCACTGTCATAACCAGAATGAAAATGCATAAAAGATTATGTCAGGAAAAAAATTAGTATTTAAAAACATTTAATAATCTACAGTATTGGTAATCAAAGTAAATGGGGAAAAATCATGCTGACAATATGTATTAGAAAACTTGATGGAAAAATCTGAAAATAACCCACCAATGTATATGAATTCCATCATTTTGTTGTATGGGAATTAGACTAGACCTAGCGATATAATCTACTTAAAATATATAGTCTGCATGCATGTATGCCCTTAAAAGAAGCAAGACTGGGGCTTCTCATCAGCTGGCCTAAGGGACAGTTGATGATGAGGTAGAAGATCCCTTTTTGGGGTGATATCATCAAGAAACAAGGACCCTGGAATAAGGAGTTGGATATTTTTCCCTACTAGTAGAAATTAAAGTTGAACATATTTGATTATATTTCCATGCCAATGTCTTATCACTACAGGTAAGTTGAGTCCTACTGCATTAGTCAGGGTTCTCTAGAGAACAAAACCAATAGGATTTGTGTGTATATGGAAAGATAGAAGAAATTGGCTCATACAGTTATGGAGCTGGTGAGTGTAAAATCTGCAGTGTGAGCTGGCAGGCTGGAGACTCAGGAGAGCCAATGGTGCAGGTGAAGTCCAAAGACAGTCTACTGGAGAAATCATCTTGTTCAAGGAAGCTGGTCTTTTTGTTCTGGTCAGGCCTTCAACTGATTAGATGAGGCCCACCCACATTATGGGGACAATAAGCTTTACCCAGAGTTCATTGGTTTAAATGTTAGTCTCATTCAAAAATACCCTCCAACTTGACACATGAAATTAACCATCACACCCACTAAGCAGTAAAATGAGTGTTTTGTAATTAGTTTCCTCAGGCATTACAATATAGTAATACATCTTTTATGTCTCTGGGTTCATTAAAATGTTCACTGTAAAGGGAAAGGCTATTTGCCTTTATCTCATCATTTCGTAATCCTTTGAGGTTTTATGGGAGAACTATAGATTTTCTGAATTATTAGCATTAATCAATGAATTCTTGGAGATATTTGTTTTGACTCAAATGTGGTCTGCTTATATTCCAGACAGAAGCAATAAAATTCTCATTAATCTCTCTGAAACCATCAAAAAGATGTCAACTAACATTTTAAGGTCATGGTCTACAAAAAAATTCACGGAAATCGCATTTGGTTCTTCATTAGCAACATTTCTTTAAAAATCTGTAATTGGTATGCCTCTTTTAAGAACAGTTGGGATCTCTGAGCCAGCCAACTGCATAGTTAGATAGTTCCCAGGATGGTTTTATTTGCTTAGATTATCCCAGGCACATCAGAACAGCTGCTTCTGGACGTGCTTCATCCTTGCTGTGGGGCTGGTGTCCCTGGGAGTGTTTTTTAACCAGAGCCTGTCTCTCAAAGGCCTGTGGCTTTGTTTTTCTGCAGGGGACATACTTGTGCTGGTAATATCTTTTTCCCCTTATATTTTCAGGTGGTAATTTAAAAAAATTCATTGAACCCATAGGAATCTTATTTGGCCTTAAAAATATGTATTATCATATTACCAAATCTAATCAATGTATCAGTAGTCTAAAATCATAGAGGCATATGCTGTAGTCCTAAGTTATCACACATGCAATGTAGGCAAAAAGGTATAAAGCTCCCACAGTGCCCATCATGGTGCTGGATGTCTTAGGATTCCTTTCCATGCTGCTCATTTTGTCTAGAACATCACATGTAATCGGGATTTCTCTTCTTGAGTGGTTGGTTCTGTATTTTATGTTCCACATGCTTTACAGGTAGAGGTGATTCCTCCTTGTCTGTTTCCATTGTTCTCTTCATAGTTGTATTCCAGGCTGTAGGGAAAGAGCTGTGCTCTCATTCATAAATGATGTGCTCTCATTCATAAAGCTACTGAATGTTACTCCCAACCTATCCGCTGAATTTTTCAATCTGGAATTAAGATTAACATATGTTGGTCTATTATGAAGACTGGTTCAGAATTTTCTTTCCTGCTTGTTTTTTTTTCAGGGAAAGCACTTTTAGTTCAGTAGTTTTATATGTCATTCCTTTGTCAAGGATATTCAGTAAACTGTCTTTGTTGTGTTATTTTTTTTAAGATTTTATTTATTTATTTGACAGAGAGAGCATAAGCAGGAGTGTCAGGCAGATGGAGAAACCGACACAGGACTCAATCCCAGGCCCCTAGGATCATGACCTTCACAGATGCTTAACCGACTGAGCCACCCAGGTGCCCCTGTTGTGTTATTTTTGGACATTAATTATTGATATAGAAATATTAAGTAGTAAAAACAATGCTCTTTTAAAAAAATAGGTTTTAGAGTGTATTCTTCTAATATCCTCCTCTATTATTATTAAAGTTAATTGTTTATCAGTTTTCTAATTTTAAACATCTAAAAAATCATTAGTATTTTAATACATAACATTTAGTATCTATTAGTCTAAGTTCCAAATATATACAACTTAATTTCGTAATATAATGTTTATATTTTCTCAGTAGACAAATTAGGAAAGTACTGCTTATAGTAAATACCACATCCTGAACTTGATCACTGAATCAGTTTAAATCCAGTCGGGAAAATGGAAACCACACAGTAGATTACACAGGACGTTTAATGTAAAAAATTATGAAACTCTACAAAATAAGTGATTATGAGATATAAAGAAAGCTTGCATGGTTGCCATGGGCTGAGGGAAAATACCCAGGAAGGACAAAGGTGGAAGGCCCTCCCCAAAGGCCCCCCAGAGGGGGTTCAGCCCCTTGTTGGAAGAAGCGTAGTTCATCCCACATGGTAGCAGGGAAGTTTGCTGCTTTGCCAGGCTGTACTGGTATGAAGTTGCTTGGCAAGCAGGAAGCGTGCCCCTGGAGTGCAGGGGAGGCACAGGCTATCAGCAGTTATGGGTGTGGGTGTGTAAAGGGAGCAGAGGCTTGGGTGGGCAGGAGGGTATCATGTAGGCAGAAGGCCTTTGGAATGGTGGTTTCCACGTGAAGAGGGCCACAGGAAGCCTGTCACCAGGCAGGCCGAGACTGCTTTGCTGAGGAACTGCGTGTTCTGGATGCCTGCCGGGGGCAGAGCTCCAGCAGATTTCCTCACCGCTGACCCCTCACATGTGCAGCAAACAGTAGGAGAGCCCCTTACTTCTGCAGTGTCCCTCCAGCACCCTCTCCCGAGAAAAGTGAACATCATGCTGACTGTAGAGGAAACGTGCCTAAAAGAATGCTGTGCGTTATGGCAGAACATACACTGAAAGGAAAATTTGGATTTGAGAGGCAATTAATATATAGCATATTTATAATCTCATTGTAATCTAGTTTTTACTCTTTACCCTTAGTGTCAAGTGTGGAGTGACTCCGTCCATATATTTTACAACCCAGCTAGTGTCGTGAAGAAGTAGTGTAAGAACAAAGCTCCAACTTGGGTTTTGGTGCCATCATCTGAGCCTCTTGTTCCCATTCAGGAGTACGGGCATACCTCGGTCTGTCCTGCTTTGCTTTATTGCGCTTTGAAGATACGGTGTTGTTGTGCAATTTGAAGATTTGTGGCAACACTTGTCAAACAAGTCTGTCAGTGCCATTTTTGCAACAGCATTGGTTCACTTTGTGTCTGTGTGTCACACTTAGGTAATTCTAGCAATGTTTCCAACTTTTTCATTATTATATTTGTTAGAGTGATCCGTGATTAGTGATTACAACTCACTGAAAGCTAGATGTTGGTTAGCATTTTTTAACAATAAAGTATTTTTAGTTAAGATATGTACATTTTTTAGACCTAATGCTATTGCCCACTCGATAGACTACAGAATAGTGTAAACGTAACTTTTATAGGCACTGAAAAACTAAAAACTTTAGTGAGCCCATTCAGCTCACTTTATTTCAACATGCATGTTATTGCAGTGGTCTGGAACTGAACCCACAATCTCTCCGAGGTATACCTGTAGTTAAGTAGAGATGCTATTTAGTTGTAAATACTAAATTTGTTACTTCTTATTCCTTAGTTCTTTGGATTTTCCCAGTGGCACTGTTTTTAAAATTGGCTAGCCTAACCACAGGTCCAAGAGAAATGAATGGTAATTATTACAACTGACTAAAGAAAAAACATATTTCCTTTCATTATATCAAGAAATAATCTTGTGTATAATTATTAATAATTTGCCTTGAAATTACATCATTGATATTTAGAATGTATTTCATTGTTGTAATTGATTAATAAAAAAGAAAGTTCTAGAATGCAATATTAGTTTGTATAAATTTGAAAATGAGGTTTTTGAATATGTATAGACATATTTTCTAAAAAAATTACCTTTAACAAAGATGCATTTTTAAAAATTTAGTCTGCTGAGTCCGTACAGAGCTCCTGTGCTAAGCAGATACTTCACGTTTCAAGATCTTATTTTTCTTAAATCAGGTTGACTGGTTAACATCCCTTTTTTGTGAATTTCTCAACTTTTCATCCCCAGATCAATAGATAAATGTGACAGATGCCTTAGACTGTTTCTCTTAGCTTTAGTCTGTCAAGAATATCTGTCCATTGAATTAATGGCTGCTAATAACTTAGTTGGGATCTGTGGAACTATACAGCTGTATACTAGCGGAATGGTAGAAAACTGCACCAGGGTCGTTATGTTCTAGATCTCCACTTTTGCTCTCTCCCTTAGGGAATTTCTTCCTTCTCAGATTTTTTTCTAACTGGTTTTAGAAATCTGCTGCACAGTTCATGGATTGGGTAACTCAGCCATATCCTAGTGATTTTTGCAGAGGAAGGTAGGAGGCTAAGATGGCCACATAAAATGCCCATAAGGTAAAGGCTTGTTATAAAGAAATCAAAGGTAATGACTATTATTATCATCATCATCTTCATCCTCAACCTTATCATCCTCATCCATCTTTAGGTAAAAAAGGGTAGTACTCAGACAGCTTTTCTTACCTTGTAATGATCCATAACCAGCTCTTTCCCTCCATCAGGCTTATCAGTATTTTCTTGCACTGCAAAGTACAGACACTTAATACATACTGGTTGAGTCTCTGTGTGCTCTGTCAGCCGCCATCTTTTTCTCCTGAACGTATGGTTTTCATGCTTCATCTCACCATCAGTGACCAACCCATCCTTGGGAGAAGTCTCCCTCAGCTCTCCCTTTTCTAACCAATTTACTATATTAAGACCAGCCCTATAGAGCAGCTCTGAGTGGATGGATAGTAGGACTTTCAGAGTAAGTGGAAAGAGGTAGACATATTGCTTCTGCATATGAAACCCTTGTTTGGCCACCTAAAAGGAAATGGAAACCTGGGAGTTCTCATTCTCTGCCCTTTTTATTTTATTTTATCTCTGGGTTGTTTTAGCCAGACTTCCCTATTACCATGTTTCTGAGCTCTCTGGCCCTAGAAGGGGCTCTTTCCCCACTGGAATCGTCCATGTCTACAAATTCAAGGAATTCTGTTGTGCCAGTTTACTCAGCAGAGTGGCTCCTATCGTGTCTAGTCGAATAAGGCAGGAGAAGGGTGTTGCTCTCTTTCCGGCTTATCTGGGTGGTGAGACTGCTCTTGGTCAAGCTGGTCACCCCACTGCCCTCTGCAGTAACCCACACTTCTTCCACTTCCGGATTTTTGCACAAGCCATGCCACTTTCTTTTGTCCAAGTCCTAGCTCCTCTTCAGTTTACTTCCGATATTTTCCAAGCCCTTCCAGCCCTCACTTTTCTCTGAGCTCCTACACTGTATATAGTGCGTACCTCACAATTTAATACTTATCTTTCCTCTTGTACTGTTCTTAGATGTGTGCGTGACCCACCTGGATTATAGGAGGGGGGCATGTTTTACACTTCTGTTTCCCCCTTGTTGTTCATTGGTAGGTATTTATTAAAATACACAGGAGTTTCTTGCTTCTCTCTATCCCTTAAACCGGAGGAGTTGGCTTCAGGTAGAACTAAACATGGTTTAAAAAAGTACCGAGCCTTCATCATAACTCTGTTCGGACTGGTTGCTCTGTAAAATGATAAATGTGGCAAACGGCTTCTCCACTGCTGGTTTATGGCACTTTCCGAAATGCTGTATTTAGGGCAGGTCTCACTGTAACACCTGCCCGTACCACAGGCTGGCAGAAGTGTGGCTCAGAGCAGAGGGGATTGTAGACGTCTGTTGGAAAAGGGCTCCTGCCCAGTCCTGGTTGCTGGGTGGTAGTTCTTCTACCTCCTCCAGTCCTTCTTTCACCTGTTTGACTTCAGTCCAGATCTGAGTGGGAAGCTGGGAGAGGGGTGGCGGCTGAATTGTTGAAGTCTGTTGAGTGCTTCAGATTAGCTTTGTCTGTGCCCAGACTGGGAGAGGAGCAGATAGCAACGGAAGCAAGTAGAAGGGCCAAGCTAGTCATGTTACTCTCCCCTTAAAACTGCGCAGTGTCCTTCTCTCCAAGATAAAATTCCCAATCTTCAACATGGCCTCGAGGGCCCTGCATGGTGTAGCCTCCATGACCCTCCTCTCTTACCGTTCTCCCCCTTGCTCATCCTGCCCCAACCACTCTGCCCCTTCGCCTTCTTTGCCCGGTAACTCTCACTCAGTCCTGAGGCGACATGTACCCCATACGGTCATTTTCTTAAGGATGTCTTGCCTGACACCACCCCCACCCTCCCCTGGTCCAAATAACATATCCCACATGTAATTTCTAATCACTGATTTTGCTTTTTCTATCGCTTTATGCCAATCGCTTTTTATGGCTTGTGATTACATATCTTTTGGGGTGATTATTTGTTCAAATATATATCCCTTCCATAAGGGCAGGGATGTGGTCAATCTTCTGGCTATTTTAACCCCATGTCCCTAATTTAAGGCCAGGCACACATGTGAAGCTCAATAAATGTTAGTTTGAGGAGAAGTGAAAGCAGATGTAAAAGTGGATTGTAGGGCTTGGGGACTAGGGGATGAAGGTAGGGTGGCAGAGAGCTGTGGTCAGAAAGAAGTTTATGGGCTAAGCTGAATTAAGAAACGGGTGCATTTGGTGCATTCTAGAGGCTGAGGATGAGGGTGGTCATGGGCTTGGCAGGGCTTGGCAGGGCTTGGCAGGGCTTGGCCACATGGCAATCTGTCAAGCCTTAGAGTGGCTTGGAGACTGGTAACACCAGTAGTAGAATGTCTACAGTGTGCCAGACACTGAGGTAAAGCTTTTAAAAAGCAAAAAAAAAAAAAAAAAAAGCTTTTAAAAAGCAGATATTACTAACCACTTTTACACTGAGGAAACGGGACACATGGGATGTTGACAGTCTCATAAAGGTCAAGCAGCTAATAAGTCCCAGAGTCGGTGCATTTGATTCCCCAGTCCTTGCCCTTAAGCCCCGGGATCTGTCACCTTCCTAGAGTGTCTTCTGTGTTCCTTTCTTTCCCAAGCCATGTGACTTTAGATCAGAATATCATGTGTGGAAATCCACGCTAGCCTCCTCTGAACCCTCAACTCCTCTCTCTTCAGTCTAGTTGTACATCTTTACCAGACCGAATTCTTTAAAGTCCTTCTTTTGTTATGGTTACGAGCCTCCTCAGTGATCCTCAGCGCTTCACCAGTCACCGAAACACAAACTCTGGCCCTGCGTTCTGAGCCCATCTGCCCTCTATCTTCCTCACAGACTTTACTCTCCTTTGCTCTCTTGCTCAACCCTCCGAACCTCCGGGGCCTGCTGACCCTTCCGGCTCTGAAACTGGCCTGGAGCAGGTCTGTGCTGCTCCCCGGGTTCGTGTCCTTTACTAGTCGCGTGAAATCCTTCAGTGAAGCCTGGAATCCTAGTCTGCTGCTTGGTGAATGCCCTTGTGTATGTTCTTGTGGTTACTCAGTTCTTGACGTCATTGTACTTTGTTATCTTCTACCCCTAATTTGACTGGAAGCTCCCTGAAGTTTGAGTGCATGTTGATGCTACGTTTCCCCGTAGCATCTGATACAGTGGTATAAATGTGGTAGATAGTCACTGTTTGTTAGATGAGGAAACGATCCACGCTTCTGGTGTTCTGTCTCACTAGGATTTTGCTTTACATTAATATGTTCCCCTGCACTAAAGATTATCCGGTTTGAAAAATGAAGAAACTACGATCTTGCGTAAGTTGTGATTGGGGACTTGAACATATTGGGCAGTATAGAAACTTTAATGTTCTCCTAGAATGAAGTGGCAGATTGACTGCCAATGGGGCAGAGTGCCAGATAAGACTGCAGAAAATACTGGTTATAGTGAAAGATATATTTTATATATAAACATATTATATATATATTTATATTTATGTAGTATGTTCTTTTGTTTTTAGTTTGTGATATGCTACTCAACTTAGTAAATAATGCATATTGCAGAAGTAGCTGAATGAGGATATTTAACATTACTTTCAGTATAATGAATGCCCTTGGGAATAAAATAAACATAATTGTGATTCACTGTATAAAATCAGAGAACTGAACTGTGGATGCAGTTTCCCTTAGGCCACTCATTTTTTTTCAGTAGATTTACCTTTCTAATTATATTTTGCTTAGGCTAATTTTAAAATTACTTTGCATTCCCTGAGAGCAGAGTACTTCATGTGTCAAGGGGACATACACTTAATAGTCCTAAAACTATCTGTAAAAGCAAAAAGCTCATTTCCATCACCAAAGATCTTTTTTAAGAATCAAAATGCACAACTGTTGTAAAAAAAAAAAAAAGTTTATAAAGTGCATACAGTAGCTTAACAGGGCATATAAATTATTTTTTACATTTATTTGGGTTTTCTTTCCCCCTTTCCTTTGTGCTCTAAAACCGAAAGAAAGAAACTCCTTCAAGGAAATATATCTGCTATGTGTTTACACTGTGTTTCAAATTGGAATATTAGCTGAAGTTAATGGTAGAGAATGACAGTGTAAGTAATAAGAGCATTAACTAAACCGTATTAATGAAGTAATGAAGTACCCTCATAAAGAACACATACGGCACGAGGCTTGGGTCCTAGAACGGACTTCTGTTGTGTTACATGAGCTTGAGAAAGTAATTAAGTCTTCTATTTCTTCTTCCTTTTTTTTTTTAACCAAAGAACCAGGATGAGAACATAAGTCTTTTTTAGTGTCTCATCAAGGCATTGTTAAAAAGTGTGTACTACACATTGTTGTTAAACACCAAAGGGGAAGAACAATCAGGATAGTGAAGAACTCAGACTCCAAAAGAATAGTGGAAGTTCCTTATCTAATGATTTTGATCAGCCTTTAGTTGAAAAAAAAGAAAAAGAAATTTCATACATCTTGTTCCCTAAAAAGAAATAAGATGTATGAAATTTCTTTTTCTTTTTTTTTTAAGGTTTTATTTATTTGACAGAGTACAAGCAAGGGGAGCAGCAAAAAGAGAGGGAGAAGCAGGCTCCCCACTGAGCAAGGAGCTGGACAAGGGGCTTGATCCCAGGACCCCAAGATCATGACCTACGCCGAAGGCACCGTCTGAGCCACCCAGGCGCCCCTGAAATTTTATTTTTCACTTATGGATCACAATTGGTTTTTGTGATCTTAGTGTTGTATAGTCAGTTTCATTATTGAGAAAATTGTTTCAGCTCCCTTGAAAAAGATTCCAGATAAATTGACGGGTTTGTGACATTTATTTTTTTTTTATATTATTTTTAAATGAGGATTAAGTACTGTAATGAGGTTTAATATTCACTTTCCTATGAATTTAGTGAGTGAACAAGTCATTAGCAAGCTAAGGCTGCTTCCCAGGAATATTTTGACAACAAGCTTAAGAATGTATTTAGCGGGCGCCTGGGTGGCTCAATGGGTTAAAGCCTCTGCCTTCAGCTCAGGTCATGATTTCAGGGTCCTGGGATCAGCCCCGTTGGCCTCCCTGCTTAGCAGGGAGCTTGCTTCTCCCTCTCCCTGTGCTGCTACCCCTGCTTGTACTCTCTGGCTCACTCTCTGTCAAATAAATAAAATCTTAAAAAAAAAAAAAAAAAGAAAAGAAAAGAAAAAAAGAAAGAAAAAAGAATGTGTTTAATTTCTTAAGAAAAGGAACTCTAGGGCTCCTTGGAGAAATGGCTGATTCCTGGACTGTGGCAGGGAAGTACATGATAAGCCAGTAACCTCTTATGGTACCAGAAAGCACGGAATGCTCCAAAAAAGGATGGGGGCATGTTGAGACGATACAGGTGCTAACTTGAAGGAGCTCCCAGAGTTAAATATGGGACATTTGAGCAGCAAAGTAAATACTGAGAGTAATGGATTACAATCCATAGAACAAAATAGTGAATCATGCTTAATTTAAGTAATTGGAAAAATAAACGAAGGAGAAGGAACAGCTCTTGCTTAAATAGAATTCTAATTAATAAATGTAGAAGTAGTGATGGAAATAGGAAATAACTGTTGGGTAAACACCACAGTAGTGATCATTGCAGACCAGACCTCCCCACGCATGCTAAAGTTTGTAGGTGAAAGTATGGTGACAAGTGGGATATTTGCACGGTCTCAGAGTTATCTCTTCACAAGATACGTAAGGTATAAAGGGAAAACACAACTTTCAATGGAGAAACCTAGACAGACACCACATTAAACAAGTGTTCAAAGTTACCATCATCTGTAATGAGATCAGCAGGATTTTACCTCCTGATAAAATGCATTGAAAAATGTACAACATCACTTCAATGGGGAGTTTCAAATTGTATTTTTTATTTTGAAAAAAATACAGATTCACATGTAGTTTTATGAAAAATATAGAGATTACATGTATCCTTTACGGGTTTTCCCCTAGTGACAACTATAGTTGCAAAATGTACTTCATTATCATAACCAAGATATTGATAGTGATGTAGTCACATTACAGAACATTTCCATCACTACAGGGATTCCTGGCATTGCCCTTGTATAGCCTCGCTCCTTTTTTTTCCCTTTTTTTAAAAGATTTATTTACCCCAGAGAGAGAGAGACCGCAGGAGAGCATGGGAGCAGGGGGAGAGAGAAAGGGAGAGAGAGAATCCCAAGCAGATTCCCTGCTGATTGGGAAGCCCAATGTGGGGCTCGATCTCACCACCCCAAGATCGTGAGGTCATGACCACAAGGTCATGAACCTGAGCTGAAATCAAGGGTTGGAGGCCCAACCAACTGAGCCACCCAGGCACCCCAGCCTTGCTCCTTTTTAAAATCGGGCTGCTTGTTTTCTGTTATTGAGTTGTAAGAATTTTTTTATATATTCTAAATCATATGGAGTTTCCCTTCCAGTCTGTTAATATAGTGAATTATACAGATTTTTTTGGTATTAAAAATTGTGGTAAAATATACATAAAAATTACCATCATAACTATTTTCAAGTGTATAGTTCAGTGGTATCAACTACATTCATATTGTACAAACACCACCACTGTCCATCTCCAGAACTCTCTTTATCCTGCAAAACTGAAACTCGATACCCATTAAATAGCTCCCTGTTCTCTCTCATCTACTGGCCCCTGGCAATCACTATTCTGTTTTCTTCCTATGTGAATTTGACTAATCTGAGTGGCTTATATAGGTGATATCATACAGTATTTGTCTTTTGTGACTGGCTTACTTCACTTAACCTAATGTCTTCAAGGTTCATCCATGTTGTAGCATGGATTTCCCTACTCTGTAAGGCTGGATAATATTCACTGTATATTCCACATCCTGTTTTTCCAGGATGCTGTCGACAGACAGTTGGGTTGCTTTCACCTTTTGGCTAATGTGAGTAACGCCTGCTGTGGACATGGTCATACCACTACTCTCTTTAAGACCCTGCTTTCATTTCTTCTGGGTATATACCCAGAAGTGGAATTGCTGAATTATATCTAGTTTTTTCTTTTACTCTCCCTACTTTCTATTCTGCAAGCCCTGTCTCTCTCTGAATATCTTTTCCTTGTAGAGATTTAAGTTTTTTAAAGTTCTCATCTGTTTGTTTCTTTAAATAACATAGTAAACCCTTAATTAAAAAGACTGTTTGGAGAACAGAGTATAGTGGTTATTGAATTTCCAGGCTAAGTGGCCAGGAAACCCCCTTTGTTTCAGCCCTTGCTATTGCAGTGTGTTAATTCATTTTATTCCCTTAGTAAGTACATTATAGCAGACCTAATTGAATTTCTCTGATAATTCAGCATCTTGTGATGCTTCAAGGCTATCGTTACAAACATAGACTCACAGTATAATATACCACAGGGCAAAAGTTATTGGAGAGTGGAGCCAAGTACAAACCCTTCTGGACTCTTTACAAAACTAAATCGGTGATATAAGTTTGTTTTCTCATGTTAAGTATGTGCTATAAGAAAATCAAACAATATAGTATAGTTAGTCGATGTTTGAAAGATGTTTACTAAACTTAGTTTCTCATCTGGCTATCTTTACTATTTCTTTCTTCTCTGCCTTCCTCTTTGCATCCGTCTCCCATATCACCAGATAATGGGCTGTCACCCTCGGAGTAAGCACATTCAGTAGGCGTAACGTGTAGAAGCAGATGGAATCTGGAATGCAGTATTCTGCACATCTTGGTCTCCCAGCTGCATTTCTTTCTTTTACTACACTTCAAGGAATAAAAACAGAGCTTTGGAGAAGATAGGACTAGAGAAAGAAAGAGGTAGAAGAACTGTGATGAGGAGAAAGAGCAAAGAATTTTTGAAGAATTTTGAAGAAGCACAAAGGAGGAAAAGTAAGAGGAGGGTAGGGCTGGGGCTCGGTGGCGGGGGGGAGGGGAAAGGACAGGGTTATAAAAGTCCCAAAGTCAGGCTTCATGGAGTCCCTCCTTTGGACTAAATAAAGTTCTGAACCCTGTGAGTCTGAGGACGAATTTCTAGGAACTTCTACAGTGTGACAAGTGGGTAATTAAACCAGAGGTCAGTTGGGCCAGAATGAATTTAATCAGCATCCTACAACAGGCATTTCTTGAGTGCCTGTTGTCCACAGCCTCCTGAACTCAGTGACCACCAGTCTACCAGCCAAGAATAGAAAAGACCAAACCTCCATCCCAGATGTTCTGTTCACCACTCTGTGAACATAAGGGGAACAGTCCCCCAGGTTCTGCAAGTAGTTCCTTCTCTGCCCTTGCCAGACTTGTCTTTCTCTGGTCTTGGGACTGGAGGATTGGAGGGGAGGCTTGAAGTTCTGCCGTCTTTACCCTTTCAGCTGATAATGCCCGTGATGCTTGGATGTGGAGGTCCCACTGTACCAAACTATTAATTAGTCTTACTGATTTGAACTTTTCTTGGTAAGTAGTAATACCATACTGTCTTTATAGATAACAAAGAAACAAAAAATAAAAATACCCCTGACGTATTTGAAACATAATTCCCTAGGCAGGTGTGATGGGTTCTTCTCACTTTTATTTTTATCAGATTGTATAGCGTTTGCATGATATATATGTCCAGGCTTCCGAGCAGACCTAGGAACCCAACAGCTTAACAGTTTTAAATGTACCTTTCCCATGTGTTAATCCAGAATGAAGCTGAATATATTTTTCGAGTAACTTAGTTACAATGAAATTATGACTAAGCCTACATTTTTGTACACTAGTCAGGAAACAAGTAAAAAATATAGGCAGGCTAATCCATCTTAATAGATTACTGATGTTGCACTATTTGTGGCCTAGTTTGCTGCTCACACTTCTGATCTGAAATTGCTATTCTCCCATGGCCTAAATAAGTTGTTAAAAAGTCTAAAGTAGTTTTCCTCACAAATGTCATTTCTGTCCTAGAATTTCCAGTCTGACCAAGAAATTAACAGGAACAGGTGCCATGTGTGATGAGCGAATTGCTTGCAAAGAGATGCTCATGAGGATAGCAGAAATCAGTAGTTCTCAGCCAGGGCGATTCTGACCCCCAGGACTCTGTGATAATGTCTGGCGACGGTTTTGATTGTCATGCCTGAGGAGGAGGTGCTACTAGAGGTCAGGGATGCTGCTGAACCTCCTGCAGTGCGCAGGCCAGGCCCATGCAGTGAAGAATTATCTGGTCTAAAATGGCAATAGTGCTAAGGTTAAAACATGCTGTCAGAAATATGCAGGAGGTACAGTATGGACTGACTGATAATCAGCTATGTTAGGAAAAACCCAAGATGGTGTCTACAGTTGTGGCTGTTTTCTCTGGGTTTTTCAGGTTTTTTTTTAAACTCTCAGATTTCTATTTTGAAATCATTTTAGATGTACAGACTCATCTCTTACTCTATTTCCTTAGCACTTGGTACACGAGAGGCTTTGCAGAATGTTGAGTGAAGTGAAAGAGAACAAAGAAAGAGACACATTAGGGACAGATCTATTTAGGTTTCACTTCCACGGTGAGCTATGTGAAACACTGCTCAGAGCAGAAAGTTTGTAGATAAGCTTCTTGGTTTCCTGGAAACACCAGTAGGTCACCCCCTACACCCCCTGTACCCTTCTGCTTGGCTTGGGTTGCTTAGTGCCAGTGGAGTTGGGGGCAGGGAGAACTTCTACTAATTGGGCCATGGATGAGCTTGGTTGGGTCTTGAAAGAGATTATTTCATGCCTCATTATCTTACCCAGCCATTGCTGGTGACTAGGACAACCCTCCAGGCCATTACCTGTTAAATCTTATGTGTGTATTGGGGTGCCTGGGTGGCTCAGTGGGTTAAAGCCTCTGCCTTCGGCTCAGGTCATGATCTCAGGGTCCTGGGATCGAGCCCCGCATCAGGCTCTCTGCTTAGCAGGGAGCCTGCTTCCTCCTCTCTCGCTGCCTACTTGTGATCTCTCTCTCTCTGTCAAGTACATAAATAAAATCTCTAAAAAAAAAAAAAAAATCTTGTGTGTGTATGTATTCTGATGAAAACATAGAAACCTAAAATGTGGAAATCTTCTGCAATCCTGATAATAAATTGGTATATATTCCTCTAGTTCTTAAATGTATATATTACCATGTATATTAATATATAATTATTAAATATAGAATAGAATTAGGATTTTATAGTCTACTACCTTACAGCATGTTTTTACTGAACTATATCGTGGGCATTCGGTGTTATAGAGGGAGGGGTAAAACATTTAAAATTGTAAAGTAATATACCCATTTCAGAGGTATTAGAAAGACATAAGTTAAAATTTGTATAGTGTTGAGTTTATTAGATGAAAATACCATGATGTTATTTTGTACCACGCTGTATTTTTCATTGATTATAACAATGTTGAATGATTCTATTACTGGTTTCTTTTGACGGTGAAATATTTTTAAAAATATCTGATCCTCTGAAAGAAACCATTATGGCTACATTAACGTAGTTTGTGTCAAACTTTTTGGTGTTCCCCGCAGGCAAATACGTGTATCAGCCCATGACCCCTGTGGAGCAGCTTCCGAGCACGGAGATTCCTGCCAAGCCTCGGGAACCCACAAACACCATTCAGATCTCGGTGTCACTCACTGAACACTTTTTGAAATTTGCATCCGTCTTCCAGCCGCCCCTCCCCCCTGATTCACCAAGGTACTGTATGATCTCAGACCTCTTTATCGACAACTATCAGGTTAAATGCATTAATGGGAAGATGTGTTATGTGCAGAAGCAGCCAGCGCCGCATTCCCACAAAATGAGCCCCGAGGAGGTCTCTGCACACGATGCCTTAATTTCAAGAGAGGGCAGTACACCTAAAATAGATCACTGCTCTTCTCCCTCAAGTTCTGAGGACTCCGGGATCAATGCAATTGGGGCTCACTATGTGGAATCGTGTGATGAGGACACAGAGGAAGGAGCAGAACTGAGTTCCGAGGAAGATTACAGTCCCGAGAGCAGCTGGGAGCCGGATGAGTGCACCCTTCTTTCCCCTTCACAGTCTGATCTGGAAGTGATTGAGACAATAGAAACCACCGTGTGAGAGCCCAGGCGGGAAGCCACGGCCTCTGATCTGTGCTGAGCTTTTGTACTTCTGTCCGAGGGATCCTTTTTCCAATGCAGTTGGTATTTTCTACCCCTCTCTAACAACCGTAGCAGTTCACCGGTCTGCTGATTAGCATCACTCTTACATTAGTCTGATAACTAAGACATTCTTTTTCTTATAAATGGTTTTCTTTTGTATCTTGACTTATTTTCTATGTAGCATCTGGTGTCACGAATTGTGACCCAGCCTTAATTTCACTGGGAACTTTGAAAGCGATGAAGTGATGATCACAGAGTATCATGGAACAGGTTGAGGAGCTACCCGGAGTGAAGAAGGCGGTGAAGGAGCCGGTTCTTCACACGCACACACACACACACACACACACACACCCCTCTTGGGTTTCCTTCCGGTGTGCCGACAGGCACCCCCACCCTGCTAGTCTCAAATGGGAATCAGCTTATGAGAGGGGAACAGAGTGTGCACTGGTAGATGCCATTCTGTCCCTTTTCCCTTCTCCCTCCACCTGCACGGGCTTGGGCCGGTGTTGCCCCGGCTCACTGCTGGGGGTTCCTGGAGACCCCCACTCAACCCCTAGTTATGACCAGTGTTCGCATTCTGTGCGTGACCGGGGGTGGAGCCAGACCTTCATTGAACAAGGGCTGACACCTTCAGTTTCATGTTCAGTCCAGCTTGAGCCGAGAGCCTGTGCTCTGCGGAGTGCAGCGTGGGGATGCAGACTGAAGAAGACCTGAGTCCTGACAGGAAGGGGCCCGCGGTCCAATAGAGCACTGCGCCAATGGCTGCATGCCACGGTACCCAGAGCGCTCTGGGAACCCCGGGGAGGGAGAGGGGTGCTAGGCTTGCAGCTGGGGAGTGTGTCACAGTGTTGGAGCTGGCCTCTTGGGTGGGTTCCTCAACGTTTCCTTGTTTTTCTTAATTGTTCTTCAAATCTGGGGAAAACTTTTAGGAACTTATATAGGTATTATATTTAGGAGGCAGCCACATCTGACATCTTAAGAAAAAAAATCAGTAATAGTTTTAGTTAGCATGGAAATGCTAAAGACAGCAGTCCTTTAGGGATTAGGAATGAATCTAATAGGTTTGATTAATTCTGCTTCATTTGGTTGTATGAAGCATTAGAGTGGTTTAGGTGAGAAATGGATTAGAATTCAGTATGATGCATGGATTTTTTATGCAAATGCAAAAGCAGTTGAAATAGTTTGCTGCTAAGTCAGGAGAAAATATTTTGTGTGATATTCATTCACTTTACTACAGTAATAGTCATAGTCTGTTGTACACGTTCTCTTTTCTCACACACACAAAATAGTAAATAATTCTTTCTTATTTAGTTCTCTTCAGAATTCTCCTACTTTCCATTTATACAAGTATTTTTGTGTGAGTTGCTTATCTGCCATTTCTCCAGATCTGCTTTCTGTAAAGCATAGTTAAGAATCCAGGATGTTTAAAATATGGCCCTATTGAAACCAGAACTATCCGAGGTGGAGAGAGAGAGAACTACGTCTCGAATCCTAACCGTGAGCGTGCTCTTGCAGCATTATCTCGTGCTCCGTCCGCATTTTGGCACATCCCTTCTGTCACATGAGTGTGTATTTTAAGAAATAAGAAGAGGCCCATTGTGTTCTTCCCCGAAGGCTTCGTTTGGCATCCTTCACAAATCCCTCTAGGTGGAGTCTGCTTTCTTAGTTGTGTGTGTCGTTCACGTGATTGGCCAGAACACTTCGTTAGGCTTAGGTGCCCAGAACATCCCTAGGGATTAGAGAGCAGAGTATGCGTAATCCTTTGAAAACAGTGTTAGTTAAAACTTCCTGTGCTAGATGAGAATGCAGCATATGGTTCCCACTTAGTGAAATGTAAAGACCCAACAAGTCAGACCGGGAAGGTGGTGAGAGGAGCTGCAGGAGCAGCAGGGTACAGGAGAGGGCGGGCGGAGGCGGGCGCGGAGAGCGGCTTGCCCAGCCCGGATGGCTTAGGCACCTCGGATGAGTCTGCCCGCGGTTCTCAGTGCCTCCCGTGATGGAGTCGCCAGCTGGAGGAGGGCATGGAGACCCAGTCCTGGGAGCCGAGCGGTGCAGCCAGCCACCGTGTGCCCCTGCCCTGTGGGTGGGCTCACTGAAGCCCCGGGGGGGGGGGAGCACATGGAGGGTCTTCTTTCTTCACACCGCTCCTATCAGTTCTCAACTCTGGGCCCACATTCCCATTCATTGAACTGATTGGAGTCAACCACCAGGTCTCCAAAGCCATGGAAATACGTGGTCACAGGGCCACGTTTCTAGCTGTGTCAGCGTTGGGGCCTTTACTGGTAATATCTACGACTTTTGCCTAGGTTCCTGTTTTTTAAACTCCTGAACTGCCATTCAGATTACCCATGATTTTAATGGAATTTTTGGATTTAATAATGGTTGATAATCACTTTAAATATTTGCACAATCTCTTTATTATTAAAAACTCACTAAGCTTCACTTGCTACTATTTTATAGAATTGGAGATATTCCACTGGATTCTAAATATCAGATGCTCCTGGATCTCAAAATAGCCTTTTCTACACAAGCACAAGCAAGAATTTCTTTGTCCTAGCACTGTTAATAATTCTCTGAAAATCATATGTGATTGAACCAGAATTGTTTCTTTATGCTTGCATTCCAAAAACAACTGATGAGGATATAAAAATGTGTATTTACAACTTCAATTCTAGGCCTATCTGTTATATATTATATAAAAGAATTTCTCTGTAAACCTGATATTATATTGCTCATTTGTATAAGCATATTTATAGGCACTTTAGAAAATGTTTAGACTGTAATGTGTATTATAGACATCAAACACAGTCATGTTAAATAGTCTTTTGGTTTGATACTTATACATTGACAGGTATGAAAACTTTATAACGTAAACCTGGTAGTTTGCTCACTTGGAACGAAAGGTTGGGCTGTGTGGATGGAGAAGTTGCTTTTGGGGTCCTTGGTGGAAACTCGGCTCCATTCCCACTTACTGCAAGTTGGTGTAAACGCTATCAGGCCGAAGATGCAAAATCAGTGCTGTACCGAATTGAGCTTTCTTACTGAACCAACATTTATTTTAGAATTTTCAAGGTTCAAATAGGCTCATAACTTTTCTGAGCAATGACAAACCAATTAAATTGCTTTTGCGGTTATAACTCTTTGGCACATTAACAATTAAGGCTTGGCCGTCAAATCTAGGTATTTTTTTACCTTGTAATTTTTAAGATTTGAAGTAAGAATGTGAGAAAACCCTGGAGAAAAACCAGTTGCTTTCCTGGAAAAGCAAAATGTGTATTTCAAGGTAATACAATACAAAACCAAACCAAATAAACCCACCCAAACCCAAACAAAACCGTGAAGTGGCTGTCCTGAGGTCCCTTTTGGATTTGATCTAGGATTTGATCCCATTTTAGGGCTGGGGGTTTTATTTTTTAACCTCCACTTCCTGGCCTATTTGAAACCGTTCTTTTGGGACTAATCATAATAACCTCCTTTTATAAAATTTCTCTATTTGGGTAACAGGACACCACCTATTTTAGAAAGCTGTCAAAATACCCAGACATGTTTGGTGGTATGAATACTACTAGGCAAGGGGAAAAAAAGCACAAGTTAAACACTAATATTTATATGTCAGCTCTTGATTTTTCCATCTTGTTTGCAAAGTTGTATTGACATGTTTTGGCTTTTCACATGAGGGAAACATTTTAACAGTTTTCTTTTCCTACTCCCCTCCCCACGGGAGATGGGAGCTAGAACTGAGGAGGCCAGTTGCATTCTAGGCTTTTCCGGTGAACTGTATGGGCTGTGTCTCCTCCCATTGAGGAGGAGAAGGGAAGGAAGTGGGAGTTGTACTCGCTGTTTCCGTGCCGGGAATTCCAGCGGTGTCTGTGTTTCTCACCTCCGAACATAAGTATAAGGGCACTTCTCAAAATTAATTTTGGAATTCTTTTTTTTTTTTAAGATTTTATTTGTCAGAGAGAGAGAGAGAGAGCACAAGCAGGGGGAGTGGCAGGCAGAGCAGGCAGAGGGAGAAGGAGGCTCCCCGCCAAGCAAGGAGCCCGATGCGGGACTTGATCCCAGGACCCTGGGATCATGACCTGAGCTGAAGGCAGCCGCTTAACTGACTGGGCCACCCAGACATCCCTGGAATTCTTTAGCTTTTACAAATGTTATGTCTCTGCTCCCTTTCATTACTCTGGGGAGTGGAGAGTTGACTGTACTGCGTGCGAAAGGGCCGTGATTCTGTTAGTGCTTTGAGTTCTTCTCTCGGGACGGAAGCCGTGCTCTCTTACTCGTGTGAGCAAGTCTGAAAGCACATCATCACCAGAAGCTTTAATATTGAGCTTCTGTATCATTGTGTCCATCTACACTTTTTAAGGCTGTTCATACCTTGCAAAATTCACTTACTGTGCTAGTTTTTGCACCTGTTTTAAAGTTTTAAGCACAATGTCGACCCCTCTGTAATTTCCTAAAATTGTATTGTTTTCCTACAGACAGCTCAACTTTCCTTTATGTATAATACTTTAGGAAAATACTTACTTGTAAAATAAATGTAATTTTTTTCTTTTGTACCAGCAGAAATCTGATATTTTGGAGATTGGACTATTCCCCCCCCCCCCCCCCACTTTCTCCTTTGGAGAGGTTCTGTCTGTTTTAACCTGCATTTGTAAAATGTGTAACATGTATATTGAGTGCTTACTCTGTGCCACACTTAGGCTGAACAAAAACGATGACACGCAGCTGAGTGTTCTTACCCGTAACGGTAATATACTCCCGGTCACCACTCCCAGAACACTTTGTAACAAGAACTTTTTTGTCGGCTACATCAGGTTTATACTAAGAAAACTTACATCCCCCCACCCATCTTCTTTCACACAAAGCCACAGCTTTGTATTTCGTTTACACATGCATGTGAGACTGTTCTAACCATAGGTCCTGGGGGTGCAGTCACTTGGTCACCAAGGCTCAGGGTCCAGACCTCCGCGTGGCAAATCCAGAGGCTCAATTTGCTAATTCACACCTAGAAAAGAGCAGCTTCCGGGGTTGGATTTCAGCGAATAACCTCAGTAGGGACTGCTAAATAAATTCACTTATCAGTAACGATAACAATGCCATTGTTACTATTATTAGTAATCACGGCCCAACCTTACACTTTCTACAAGTAAGCCTCACACCAACCCTCTGAGGGAGATTTCAGCACTGCATTTCACAGATCAGGAAAAGTGCTCAAGGAGTAAATATATTTGCTCCAAGTGGCCAGCTTGTAGGTAGTAGGAGTCAGAATGGAACCCAGTTACTTTGGCTCTAGAGCTCATATTCCTGGCCCTTTGCCTGAGTTGTTCCCTCTGGTGGCTGCCCCCCCACCCCCAGGGTAGTTGGCTATCTCTAACCCAGCACACCCCTCCCCAGGCTGGGGCCTCACACCTCTCCCGATGCGGTGTTGGAGCAACACCAACAGACTTCCTTCCCCCCTCCCCCCTTTCTGTGCTTCACACAGACCACTGCCTGGCGTGGGCGTGCGCGCGCGCGCACACACACACACACACACACACGTCCCAGCTTGCTGCAGATATTTCAGGGCTCTGATGAGGCTGTGGCTTCTTCCATGTTTAATCACATCTTGACTAGCATTCTAGGCTAGCTGTTTCTGCCTTCACAAAAGATGACTTGTCTGAAAATGACTTTTGCCGACAGCTAATCTCATCTACTGCGTGTGCATTTTACTCACTTAACTCTACATGATCGTACTGCCAAGTTCTAGAAGGCATCTCATTGTAGCCTCTTACAAATGCTGACTACATACACTTTTATTCTGCAATAAACTTTAATTCAGCATCTCGTCCTCATTACAATTCAATCACTGTGAACTGGTAATGCCTTTAACCCTTGCTGTGCCATCCCCATTCTGTGCTGTCTGAAGGGAGTGAGGCAGAACCTGGGACTCAGGCCTGGCACAGTAGGGTTCAAGGAGGTGTGCATCAGAGGCAGATGGAATTCTGCAGGGACCAAGCAGGTACGGGAACTGATGGAAGTGGAAAACAAGGCAAAGCAAAGATGGCAGGTATTAGTGGTGTTTTTCTATTTGCCTTTTTGAATTTTCCTAGTTGTCTAAAATGAATCAATACTACTTTATAATCAGAAACCTAGTGAATTATTTTGAAGATGACAAGTCCTAGGCCATTGAGTACAGGTGGAACATTTGCAGGGTGTGTGGGGTGGAGGTGGAGAGCCCACAAGTCTGACGGGCAGTGACTCACCTGCTCAGGGACCTGCTGGATGAGACTAAAGGCTGCACTGGGGAGTGCGTGTCCTTGAACTAACCAACCTCCACTGAGCCTGACTCCGTTCCAGGCCTCCAACCGTGGATGGAAAGTTCTTGCGCCAGTGGGTTGGAGAAAGAGGAGAGGATTTGTTTCTTACTGTCTTTCTCAGTCCCCAGCCTGAAGCTCTGCATGGGAATTTGGAGATGGGCGATCAGAAGGCTGGGCTTCGGTGGGATATCTTAGCCCTCTGTGTCACCTAGTGTGAGACCCCAGATGATTTATCCCAAGAAAGAGATCTGGAGTGTCGCCGTGAGACGATGACCATGCAGCACTATGAATCAGCAAAGGAATGCAACATCTGAATGGGGATGTGACCGAGCATTTTCCCAGATGTCAGTCGTCCACACCCCGTAACTCTGCGTGGTGGGCAGGAGATGATAATTTCGTGAATTTATGGCTGAAGCAACCAATGGGAAAGTCAACGATAAAGGCAGGTGAGTGAGTCCTGCGTGGCAGGTAAGTCACTGGGCCAGGGCTCCACACGTCTACTGAGATCCAGAGCTAGCTGGTGTGACTCCCTCACTGGCTGAGTCTGTGCAGCCAAACCGGTTCTGCTCCTGCTTGGGCCTATTCCCTCTGCTCCCGCTCACCTGTCCCTCTCCTCCCCACCCCTGAGGATCTCAGGTGGTCCATTGCACACACCCAGGCCCACCTCTGTCAGGACCAGCCCTGGCGCGAGGTGGAGGTGTCAGCGAGCTGCAGCTCAGCCCCCTGGGCACCCCGATGTTGCCCTTGTTGCTAAGTCACTCTGGCTCTGTGTCCAGCTCGGCTGGACCGGGACCTGGGTCTGGCCTGGGACCTCAGACACTGCCTTGTGCTCGGGTGGGGTCCCAGATCTAAGGACTCTGTTGGGAATTGGCCTCCGACCGTAGCCCTTGTGTTACCCGTTGCCCCTGCCTTCCCCCCGCGCCAGCGCTGTCGGGGTGGGGCCTTTGACGCCAGCTGCTTTCTTAATCATCACGCATCCTTCTGTCATCACCTGTTACGGACTTGCCTCTTGGGACCAGTTTACTTCAGGAGACTGTGTAGACCCGGACTCCAATTACCTGGTCGTGAACGTCTGAAATCTGCCTAAACAGGGCCCCACGCAGTAGACAAAGGGCTGAGGTTCTGCTCTCATATTTAGAATCCGCCTGTGTGAACTGTAGTGCCAAAAGTCACAGAGCAAGTTTAGGCACATGCACGTATCTATAGAAGGACTCGGCGAAGCCGTTGCCGTGTGTTCACAGTACCACTCTAGGAGGCCACCCGGGCCAGGAGCTCTCGGGAGGGCCCGTTGGGGGGCTGCTCTGTGTGTGTGTGGGTGCTCGCTGAGGCCTGGGATTTGCACAGGGATCCACACAGACTGTTCAACCCGGGAATCTAGAAGAATGAACGTTAACTCTAGCACGATTTAGGGGCTGCACTGAGTATATGGAGAGGACACCAGGGATTTGGGTTTTCCAAGGAACCCAAGGCCCTAGATAAATGTGGAACCATATTTATCTCTGGATAGGTCACCGAGAGGTCAATGTAAGATCAGTGGGTCCAACTGGAATTCACTGGGTGTCCTTTTAGATTACTGGGGGTCCCAAAGGGGTCAGTTCTGCCCAAAAGAATTGATTTTCATCCTATAATCAATATACCCAAGAGTCGGAGAGAGGCTGTGAATTCCTGGAGCTACAATGTTCCCTGAATCAAATGGGAAATCACTGGGCCCCATGTTATGTCTGACACAGCCACTCAGAAAGGAAATAATGGGGTCACAGGTCAGCAAAGGGGAGGGCGAAGGGAGGAATCACCAGCTCAGCTGGAGGCGGGGTGTAGTGAGGGAATGCTAGAGGGTGATGGGCAGACACGCACTTCCAGAGAGAAGAGGCTGGGTTGGGCAGACCGTGACATCTTGGGGCCTGGCACCCCGCAGACTGTTGGGAACAAATCCTGACCTTTGAGATGGTTGTGCAGAGTTCTGAGAGAACAGATGTCAGGTAGCAACGGGGGCTCCCAGGCTCCTCGGTTTTGGAGAAGAGCCCCAGTGTGGAGCTGAGGCCCAGCCCCACCAGCGGCTTCGTAAGCGGATCCTGTCGGGCTCCTGAGCTAACCACCTACCTGCTGGCTGGGGCAGGAGGCAGATTTCAGGGCTTGTGCACTAAAAGCCAAGCTCAGGAGGGGACGGAACCAGGCTGGCGTGCACGTGTCCCGTCTTCCGTACCCCATCATCCCCCGCCGAAGCTGTAGACATGCATGCATGCAGCCGGGCATATATTCCGAAAGGGGTCAATTACCTCCACCTTTTGACCCTGCAAGATCATTCCTAAGCTCATACCCAACACAACTGCATAGAGACGTTCACCGAGACAGGAAGAAGAATGGCAATAGGCCCATACTGGAAACAACCCAAATGCCCATTAACAACACAATGGATGAATTACGGTATATTCATATACTAGACTACTATTCAGCAATGAGAAGGAATAAGAAAGATAAATCTCACAAGCAGAATTGGAGTGAAGGAAGCCACTTCCAAAAGAGTGCATAATATACTTTATTTCTATAAAGTTCAAAACAAGCAAAACTATGCTGTTAGAGGTCAGGATGGTGGTTAAGTTAGGGGGCATGATGCACAGAGAATTCAGGGGCCTCTGGGGTGCTGGTCATTTCCATTTGCTTGACCTGGGTGCTGGTTCTCCAGGTGTCCCCACTGAATTAATCCAGCTATACGCATTGGGTTTGTGAACATTTCTGTCCATAAAAAAAGTGACTTTAAAGAAACTGGTGACCCCCAGTACATTTTAAGCACTGCGTTACGGAGGTCACGGGAGTGTACAGAACGGAATTCTGCTCTCAAGCGATGGAGACAGACAGGAAATCCCCCCAAGTGTGGACAAAGGGTGAGTCAAACTGCCATTTTCCTCCAGGCTTCGTGCAAGGCTTCAGAGTATCAGCGCAGGAGGCTGGTGGCAGAAGGAGGGGCCCCTGGGATGAAAGCCACGGCTGCCCTCCAGAACCTCAAGGGTGCTCCGACTCCCCGGGGCCTCGAGTTGGCTGTGGGCCGCCCAGAGGACAACACACGAAGAGGCCTTCCCTGAATCTTCGGGCACGTCAAAAGCATCTGATTCTGGAGATGCGCCTTTGGAAAAACATTTTCAGCAGGCAGAGCTGAGTGGAAACATACTGTTTCTAAAAGGATCCCCAAAGCTCTGAATTATTTATTCACTAAAGCATTCATCATTGATGAGGCCCCCTGTTGGCTTTCCTCTTCTACAAACACCTGCCCTCCCCCTCACCACAGAAGGTTCTGGTTGGCAATGTTATCTTTGGAAAGCATCTTCCCACCCATCACTTGGACCTTTGCTTATAGATGGAGCAGATCGCTTTTATTTTTCTTTCTCAGAAGAGCAGACAGCCTTCCTCAGCTCTCACGGGGACCAGTGGTGGGGGCCTGATTGGCAACCCAGCACTCCTGCCAGCACTCCATTCTGCTGTTGGTGGAGAACTGGGCGAGACTCTCCCCCTGATGGGTGGGTTGGGAGGCAAACACAGTTGGCAGGGGGCACTCAGCTGAAGCTGGGAGCTGAGAGTAACCGTTTTTAGGTGGGCCACAGCAATACTCAAATACTGTTTACCAGGAAGGAACAAAGCTGCAATGGATAGTGCCGTGTTTTGGCCAACCAGAATCCACTCCCCTCTCCCATCAGGGCCTCGATGTCCTTCCAGAGGATCATCTCTTCCTCCCCCACGGTGGGGGGCAGCATGAGAAGGGACTCTTGAGACCAGGTACCTGCCCTCCCCAAACGGTACCTGAGTGGTCTGTGGAAACTTCCTCCCCAGACCCTTCCTTTGCCACCTGTCACAGCCAAGGGGTGAGCATGGGACCTAGCAAAGCAGCTGGAGCTCAGCACTGGGGCTGGAATGGGGGGACACGTAGAGCTGCCTGCTCCGAGTCTGCTCCTTGATCCTGGGAGCTCCCCCGCTCCCCTCTGTGAGCTCCGCGGAGATGTCAGCGGAACTGCTGCTGTTGCTGGGCCTAGAAATACTTCCAGACAAATATTTGCCCCTAAGGGACTGCTTTCGAAGCAGGACCTGACATCCCTGCAGAGTAGAACATCTGCTCAGTGCCATGAGAGGGGACAGGGATGGCGGCTTCCAGATGGCAGGCGTTGAGGCTCAGCTCGAGCCTGACACATCCCCAGTGCCCAGGGCTGCCCCCCACTCAAGAGTCTGTTTCTCATCTACCCTTAGGTGAGACAAGAGGGCTCTTCAAATCCAATCCAGAGTATGTTCTTAGGAAGGTGTGACCTGAATATAAAGATGCCGTAATTGGTTCAGTGGTGCTGTGACTGGAATGAGAAGTTGAAGGACTCAAGGACTGGTAAAACAGGACAGGGGCTAAAGAAGTCATTTGTTGTTACTGGCCCTGATTTGAACAGAAGTTCTGATATTAAGAAGAGCTTTTGCTCTTTAGACTATAAAATGAAGAAGGGCAATCACCACATTTTTCTTTGAGAATATCAAGTGCCTTCGGCTTTAATTTCAGGCTCATTGAGAAACCTGATATGTAATTTGGGCAGGGAGCATCAGTAGCTCTGGAATCACAGTTCTGAGTTCAAATCGCTGATCTACCACTTAAACAATTACATTTTGGGTGTACAGTTTTGTAATTCAACGTCTGTCTGTACTACAAAGTGGTCACTGCCATCCATCACCGAACACTTGACTCCTTCATCCATTTGCCCATCCTTCAGCCCCGTTCCCCTCTGGTAACCACGAGTCTTTTCTCTGTATCTATGAGTTTGTTTTGTTTAATTTTGTTCGTTTGCTTTGTTGTTGTTTTTTTTTTAGATTCCATATTTGAGTGAAATCATACAGTACTTGTCTTTTTTCTGTCTGACTTATTTTGCAATAAATCCACAAGTTCCATCCATGTTGTAAACATCAAGATCTCATTCTTTTTTTTTTTTTTTTAAGATTTTATTTATTTATTTGAGAGACAGAAAGTGAGAGACAGAGCACAAGTGGAGGGGGAAGGGCAAAGGGAGAGGGAGAAGCAGACTCTCCACTAAGCAGGGAGCCCGATGTGGAACTCGATCCCAGGACCTGGGATCATGCCCTGAGCCAAAGGCAGATGTTTAACGACTGAGCCACCCAGGTGCCCTTTTTTATGGCTGAACAATATTCCACTTTGTAAATATACCACATCTTCTTTATCCATTCAGCTATCAATGGATACTTTGGTTGTTTCCATATCTTAGTTATTGTAAATAATGCTGAAATGGACACAAGGGTGAATATATCTTTTTGAATTAGTATTTTCATATTCTTCAGATAAATATCCAGAAGTTGAACTACTGGATCATATGGTAGTTCTATTCTTAATTTTTTGAGGAATAAGCATGCCCTTTCTGTAGTGGCTACACCAATTTACATTCCCACCAATAGTGTATAAGGGTTCCCTTTTCTCTACATCCCTCCAACAATTGTCATTTCTTGCCTTTTTGATAATTCCAATAAGTGTTAAGGGATATATTATTGTGGTTTCGATTTGCATTTTCCTATTAATTGGTGCTCTTAAGCCCCTTTTCATATGCTTGTCCAACTGTATGTCCTTTTTGGAGAAATGTCTATTCAAATCCTCTGCCCATTTTTTAATCAAGTTTTGTTGTTGTTGTTGTTGTTGTTATTGTTGTTGGGTTGTATGAGTTCCTTGTATGTTTTGGATACTAACCCCTTACTGGATATATGGTTTACAAATATCTTCTCCATTCAATAGGTTGCCTTTTGTTTTGATGATGGTTTCTTTTGCTGTGCAGAAGTTTTTTGGTTTGATGTAGTCCCGTTTATTTTTGCTTTTGTTTCCTTTGCCTTTGGAGTCAGATCCACAAAGACGTTACTAAGACCAATATCAAGGAGTTTATGCCTATGTTTTCTTCTAGGAGTTTTATGGTTTCAGGTGTTACATTCAAGTCTTCAATCTATTTTGAGTTAATTTTTGTGTGTAGTGTAAAATAGTTGTTTAGTTTCATTCCTTTGCATGTAGCTGTCCAGTTTTTCCGGCACCATTTATTGAAGACACCGTCCTTTTTCCATTGTGTGCTCTTGGATCTTTTGTCGTAGATTTATTGTCTCTATATATGTCAGTTTATTTTGGGCTCTCAGTTCTGTTCCACTGACTTGTGTATCTGTTTTTGTGCCGATGCCATACTGTTTTAATTACTCTAGCTTTGTGCTGTAGTGTGAAATCAGAGGTGTGGTATCTCTGGCTTTGTTATTCTTATTCTTTCTCAAGATTGCTTTGGCTATTTGGGATTTTTTGTGGTTCCATGAAAATTTTAGAATGACTTGTGGAGTCTGCCATTGGTATTTTGATAGGTATTGCATCGAATCTGTAGATTGTCTTCTTCAATTTCTTTCTTTCTTTTTTTTTTTTTTAAAGATTTTATTTATTTATTTATTTGTCAGAGAGAGAGCGCACAAGCAGGCAGAGAGGCAGGCAGAGGCAGAGGGAGAAGCAGGCTCCCCGCCGAGCAAGGAGCCCAATGCAGGACTCGATCCCAGGACCCTGGGATCATGACCCGAGCTGAAGGCAGCTGCTTAACCAACTGAGCCACCCAGGCATCCCTCTTCTTCAATTTCTTTCCTCACTGTCTTGTAGTTTTCAGTGTACAGATCTTCTTGGTTAAATTTATTTCTGAGCATTTCACTCTTTTCAATGCAATTATAACTAGGATTGTTTTCTTAATTTCTCTGTTTTTTGTTATTTGTGTATAGATAGGCCACAGTTTCTGTATATTAATTTTATATCATGCAAATTTACTGAACTTATTAGTTCTAACAGTTTTTTGGTGGATTCTTTTGAGTATCCTATATATAGCATCACGTCATGTGCAAATAGTGACAGTTTTATTTCTTCCTTTCTGATTTGGATGCCCGTTATTTCTTTTTCTTGCCAAATTACTTTGGCTAGGACTTCCAATACTATGTCGAATAAAAGTGGTAAGAGTGGGCATATTGATTGTACGTTCTTTTTTTTTCTTGTTCCCATTCTTAAAGGAAAAGTTTTCAAGTTTTCACCATTAAGTATGATGTTAGGTTGTAAGACTGTCATATATGGCAATTTGTTGAGGTACCCACTTTTGGTACTTAATACCCACTTTGTTGAGAGATTTTTTTAGCCATAATTGGATGTTGCATTTTGTCAGATGGTTTTTCTGTATCTATTGAAATGATCATATGATCTTTATCTTTCATTTTGTTCAGGTGATGTATCATATTGATTGATTTGCAGATATTGAACCATCCTTGAATATCTGGAATAAATCCCACTTGACCATAGCTTTTAATGTATCTTTGGATTTCATCTGCTAATATTTTGTTGAGGACTTTTGCATCTATGTGTATCAAGGATATATCAAGGATATTGGCTTATAATTTTCCTTTTTTGTGGTGTTCTTGTCTGGTTTTGGTATCAGGGTAATACTGGCCCCATAAAATGTGTTTGGCAGCTTTCCCTCCTCTTCAATTTTTTGAAATAGTTTGAGAAGAATAGGTAGTAAATCTTTGAATGTTTGGTAGAATTCACCAGTAAATCCACCCAATCCCAGACTTTTTTTTTTTTTTATTGGGAGGCTTCTGATTACTTTTTTAATCTGCTTACTAGTAATTGGACTATTCAGATTTTCTACTTATTTATAATTCAGTCTTAGAAGATCATATTATTTTAGGAATTTATCCATTTCCTCTAGGTTGTTCAGTTTGTTGGCATGTAATTGTAGTCTCATGATCCTTTGTATTTTTGTGGTATCAATTATAACTTCTCTTTCATTCTCGATTTTATTTATTTGAGTCCTCTCTTTTTTCTTGGGTTGTCTAGCTAAGGGTTTGTTGATTTGGTTTATCTTTTCAAAGAATCACCTCTTAGTGTCATTTATCTTTTCCTTTGTCCTTTCAGTCTTTATTTCATTTATTTCCATTCTGATCTTTATTATTTCCTTCCTTTTACTAATACTTGGCTTTGTTCTTTTTCTAGTTCTTTTAGGTGTAAAGTTAAGAGAGATTTTACTTATTTTTTTGAGGTGGGCCTGTATTGCTATGAATTCCCTTCTTAGAGCTGCTTTTGCAGCACCCTGTAGATATTGATATATTCTGTTTCTTTTTCCATTTGTCTCTAGGTAATTTTTTTATTTCTCCTTTGATTTCTTTGATGACCCATTGGTTGTTTAGTAGTATGTTATTTAATCTCCACGTTTTTGTGGTTTTCCCATTTTCCTCTTGTAATTAATTTCTAGTTTCAGTCAGAAAAGGTGCTTTATGTGATTTAAATTTTCTTGAATTTACTGAGACTTGTTTTGTGGCCCAACACGTGACTATTTTGGAAAATGTTCCATGTACATTCCATCTGCTTTAGAATGGATGTTCTGCATATATCTAGTAAGTCCATCTGGTCTAATGTGTTGTTTAAGGCCAATATTTTCGAATTAATTTTTTGCTTGGATGATCTATCCATTGATGAAAGGAAGGTATTAAAGTCCCTTACTATTATTGCATTGCTTTCAATTTATCTCTTTAGTTGTGTTACTATTTGCTGTATATACTTTGGAGCTCCTATGTTGGGTGCATATATATTTATAAATGTTATATCTTCTTGCTGGATTGAACTCTTTATCATTTTTTAAACAAGATTTTATTTATTTGAGAGAGAGCAAGAGAGTGAGTGAGGGAGCACAAGCAGGAGGAGCAACAGAGGGAGAGCTTTCAGTCTGTATGTGTCTCTAGATCTGAAGTGAGACTCTTGTAGTCACTATATGGATAGTTCTTGCCTTTTTTAAATCTATTCCGCCACCCTCTAGTTTTTGACTGATAGTTTTAAACTATTCAATCACCCTCTAGTTTTTACTTCCAGTGAAAGTAATTATTGATGAGTATATACTTATTGCCATTTTGTTGTTTTCTGGCTGTTTTGGTAGTTTCTCCCTGCTCCTTCTTTTCTTGGTCTCTTCCCTTGTGGTGGTTCATTGCTTTTCTTTCTCTTCTTTCTTTCCCTTCCTCTCTCTCTTTCTCTCTTTATTTCCTTTCTTCCTCTCCCTCCCTCCCTTCCTGCCTTCTTTCCTGTCTCGTTCTCTCTTCTTTTTCTTTCTCTTTTTATCTCTTTCTCTCTATATTGTTTGGGCTCCTTTCTCTTTCTTTTTCGTGTATCTAGGTTTTTGGTTGTGGTTACCATGAGGTTTATATATATTGAAACAATCAAACACAGAGCAGTCTATTTTAGGCAGATAGTTGCTTAAGTTTGAACACATTCTAATAGCACTACATTTTTACCCCCCTCCCTAGTTTTGTTTTTGATGTCCTATTTTACATCTTTTGTTTTGTGTATCCCTTAACAACTTCTTGTAGTTACAGTTGATTTTTTTTTCCCCAAATACTTTTATTTTATTTTTTCAGTGTTACAAGATTCATTGTTTATGTACCACACCCAGTGCTCCATGCAATACGTGCCCTCCTCAATACCCACCACCAGGCTCG
>CM052898.1:120018975-120051339 GCA_028534135.1 Potos flavus | reverse complement strand
TCCTACCTTCCGGAAAGTGGTCGATCCTCTGTTCTTAGAGGTGCTGTTCTTCTCTTCTATCTCCTGCTAAGTTTGTAGTTGTTTAAAGTGGTTTGATAACTATCTAGCTGAACTTCTGGGATCAGTCACTATCTCCGCCTCCTACTTCTCCGCCATCTTGCTCCTCCCCCCCCTTTTTTTTTTTTTGTCTTTTAATCTTCATACTAGCTTTGGAAGTGGCTGATTCACTGCCTTTATTATGTATTTGCCTTTACCAGTGATATTTTTTCTTTCATTTGTTTTATTATTTCTGGCTATAGCTTTTTCAGTTCCATTTAAAGAAGACCCTTTAGCATTTCTTGTGAGGTTGGTTAAATGATGAACTCCTTTAGTTTTTGCCTATCCTAACCTTCAATTCTAAACAATAATCTTGCCAGGTAGAGTATTCTTGGTTGGAATACTTTCAGTGCTTTAAGTATATCTTGCCAGTCCCTTCTGGCCTTTCTGCTGGAAAATCAGTTTCTGCTGGAAAATCAGCTGATAGTTTTATGGGGTTTTCCTTGTATATGATTTTGCTTGCTGCTTTTAAGATTCTCTCTTTAACATTTACCATTTTAATGATAAAATGTCTTCATGTGGTTTTCTTTGGGTTCATCTTATTTGGAACTCTGTGCTTTGTGGACCTGAATGTCCTTTTCTTTTCCCAGGTTAGGGAAGTTTTTAGCCATTATTTCTTCAAGGAAGTTTTCTGCTCCCTTCTCTCTTTCTGGGACCTCTATAATGTGAATGTTAGTATATGTGTTTTCCTAGAGGCCCCTTAAATATCCTCATTTTACAAAAAATGATTTTACAGAATCATGAACTGTCTTTTCCCTGTTCTGGTGATTTCCCCTATTCTCTCTCTGATTGCCGATTCATTCTTCTGCATCATCTTATCTGCCGTTGACTCCCTCTAGTGTATTTTTCATTTGAATTATTGTATCCATCAGCTCTGATTGGTTATTTCTTATATTTTCTCTTTGTTGAAGTTTTCCCTGTGTTCCTCCATTCTTTTCCCAATTTCAGTGAGCGTTTTTATGACAATTACTTTGAATTCATTATCAGATGAATTACCTCTATTAGGATTTTTTTCCTGGGGTTTTTATCTTGTTTGGTTTGAAATATATTTCTCTGTCTCCTCATTTTGATTTTCTATGTTTGTTTCTATGAATTAGGTGGAACAGCTCACCTATCCTGGTCTGGAAGGAGTGGCCCTGTGTGGGAGCATTTCCCGTGGAGACTGCTGTGATGGGAAGCTTTAGCAGGCTGGCGGGAGCTACACACGTGTGGGCTGGGGCGGGAGGGGATCTCAGGGCACTCACTCCATGTCAGGGCTGCCTTGGCATAGTGGTTGTAGCTGGAGTGAGCACAGGCCAGGGCGTCCTTGGGTGCACCACGCCAGGGCCACCTTGATGGGACAGCTGGATTTGGAGTGGTCATGGGCTGGAGGACCTAGAGTGTGCCTTGTCAAGGGGCACAGTGCCAGAGCTGCCCTGGCAGGCTGGCTGGACCTGGAGCAGGCTGGGAGTCCTGGAGCACACCGTGCCAGGGCTGCCCTTGCAGGACAGCAGGCACACGCTGGGAGAGAATTCCGGGGCGTGCTGCACTGGGGCTGTGTTTGTGTGATGCCTGAGCTGGGTGCCTGCTGGGAGTGGCGGGGGTAGTCTCTGTGCCAGAGACTATCTTGTGGGGGATGGCTGGAGCTGGTGTGGGCCAGGGATCTAGGGTGCACTGGGGCAGCCCTAACAGGCTGGTGTGAGCGCCTGGACCCTGCTCCTGCCTGTGCTGTCAAGGTGGAAGGCGAGTATGAAAAATGACACTCACGGTGCCTCTTACCCTGGAGAGAGTTCCAGCAGTTCCCTGCCAGTTTGGTGGATGCCCTAAGGTTAGTAAATGGATTTCCTTCGCTTACAATCTAATTAGTCTTTAAGCCACTGTTGTTTTGACTGTGCCTCAAAGCAGGGGAGTCTGGACAGGGACCCTCAGTGACATGCTTCCCTATTGCACTGGGAGTGTGTTCCCATGGTTACCATGTCTCCATCTCTCCTAGTCTTCTCTGTGGGGTCCCTCTACTGTGTGTTGGGTAGAGGCTGTTCAATCAGCCCTCAGTTCTTTAGAAGGAATTGCTCTATATGTAGGCGTATATAAAGTGTTTCAGTGGGAGGTGAGTTTAGGGTCTTTCTCTGCTGCCATCTTGAACCACCTTCCTTGATTTTACTCCTTTTGTCTTTTAACCTTCATGTTTGCTTTGTAAGTGATTGATCCACTAGCTTCGTTGTATTTTTCTAGTGAGATTTAAAAAAAATATTTTGCTTATTATCTCTACACTCAATGTGGGGCTCGAACTCACAACCCCAAGATCAAGAGTTGCACACTATTCTGAGCTAGCCAGGCACTGCTTTCCAGTGAGATTTTTGCTTTAATATGCTTTCTTATTAGTGCCATTTCTTTTCATCTTAAATAAATCCATTTAAAACATTGTAGGGTTGGTTTAGTGCTAACTCCTTTAGCTTTTGCTTATCTGGAAAGCTCTTAACCTCTCTTTCAATTCTGAATGGGACTCTTGCTGGGCAGAGAATTCTTGGAAGTTTTTCCTTTCTTTTTTTTTTTTTTGAAGTTTTTCCTTTCTGAACTTTGAATATGTCATGCCATTTTCTCCTGGTCAGTAAAGTTTCTGCTGAAAAATCTGATAGCTTTATGGGGTTTTCCTTATACATAACAAATGGTTTTTCCTCTTGCTCCTGATTCTCTAATTTCTACCATTTTTAAAAAAGATTTTATTCACTTATTTGAAAGAGAGAGTGAGAGAGAGTGAGCTTGAGCAGGGGCTGAGAGGGTAGAGGAGCAGAGGGAGAGGGAGAAGCAGACTCCCTCGTGAGCCCGGAGCCAAATGTGGGGCTCGATCCCAGGAGTCCAGAATCATGAGCTGGAGCCAAAGGTAGATGCTTAACTGAGCCACCCAGGTGCCCCTAATTTCTACCATTTTGATTATAATGTGTATTTGTGTGGTTTCCTTTGGTTTGTCCTGGACCTGGATGTCTGATTCCTTTCCCAGAGTAGAGAAGTTTTCAGCCAGTATTCCTTCAAATATTTTTTCTGGCCCTTTCTGTCTTCCTTTAGGATCTATATAATGTGAATGCTATTCTGTTTGATAAGACCCAAGGGTCCCTTAAGGTATTTTCACTTTTCTTAACTCATTTTGCTTTGTCTGTTGGGTTCCATTGCTGCTCCTCCGGCTCACTGATCTGTTCTCCTACATCATCCAGTCTCTTCTGCGGCCCCTCTAGTGTATTTTTTAGCTCAGTTATAACTTCTGTTTGATATTTTCTTACATATTCTCCTTGTTGAAGCTCTGTGCTCGTTTGTCCTTCTCCCGAATTTGGTGAGCATCCTTATGACCATTTTATCAGGTAGTTTGGAAATCTTGTTTCATTTAGTTCTTCTCCTGAGGTCTCGTGCTTTTGCTTGGAGATATTCTTTTATCCCCTAATTTTGCCTATCTCTGTGTTCTTCCATGTATTGGGTAAGTCAGTGACCTCAGTACTGAAGAAGTGGCCTTTTGTAGGAGGTGTCCCGTGGGAGGCAGAAGGACAGTATCCTCTGGTCCCCTCCGTGAGCCGTGCGCTCCCTGCTATCGGGCTGGGCTGTGGCTGGGGTGCGCTGGTGGGTGGGCGGGTCCCTGGCCGGACTATGGCAGTGTGTGTGTGGGGGGCTGTCAGTGGAGTGTGAGCTCTCTGGGGCTAGCAGATTCGAGGGCAATTGCACAAGTGGCCCACCAGTGCTGGTATTACCGAGGTGCACGGAGATGACAGATGCGGCTCCCACCAGTATCTCAGCCCCAGGGGGAGTCTGCTGTTTCCTGCCTCTTCGGCAGATGCTTCATGGCTCATAAATGGGTCTCCTTTACTTAGTCTATGTGCTCTTTAAATTGGTGTTTTTGCAGTGAGTACAGTGAGTCTGTGCCTCAGCCCTTTCAGAGCAGGTTTTCCAGTTTTCCTGGACATAATCCCCACTGATTTTCAGAACTCGGTGTTGTGGGGGCTCCTCTCTCCTGATCGCCTGTGGAGGATCTGAGGGTTGGGGTATCTATGTAGAGCTCAAATCCCTCGCTCCTCCGCGAACGGTTCCACACCTCACGATCCCTCACAATTGTGCTTCCCCACGGCTGAAGTTTTCTCCCGGCAAGTCCATGTCTTTGCCTCTTGCCCACCTTGATGTTGTCCTTTCAGGCTTCGCTGCGGAGGCTCTGTTCATTCAGTTGTCAGTTCCCGGCAGAGGGAATGATTCCCTGTGTAGTTGTTGCTGTGTTGTGTCCGTAGGAGGAGATGGGCTCAGGATCTGGTTATACTGCCGTCTTGAACCCCGCTTTGTTCTCCCATTTCTTTTTCTTTTTTGAAGGAGGGAGCACAGGTACGAGCCGGGGGAGGGGCTGCTGGGCAGCGGGAGGGAGGAAGAATCTTAAGCAGAATCCATGCTCAGCACGGAGCCCCATGTGGGGCTCGATCTCACGACGCCGAGATCATGACCTGAGCGGAAATAGAGAGTCGGACACTTAACTGAGCGAGCCCCACCTGCCACTTCCTGAGTGTGTTGCCTTGGTTATTCCTCATGTGAGTCTCAGATTTTATCTGTAAGAGAGGGCTGACTCTGAACTAATAAAACTGAACTGTGGCAACAAGGGCTCTAAATGTCCTTCGTGACTGGGCAGACCGAGAGCTAGCCAGCAGGCCTGCAGAACTTAAACACAGAGGCATTTATTGTTAGGGCAAATCTTACATTCAAGTGGGTTTTAACATAAACGCATCAAAAGGGAGATGCCCTGCCCCCAGGTCTTTGCTCTCAGTTCTCCTGCAGCCTGGCCCACAAGAGCTCAAGTTCCTCCGTGTCACCCAGCAGCTGGAGGGGACGAAGGAGGACAGACTCCTGAATGCCATCTGCCTGAGTTCCATCTATTCTCGAAGCTTCAGGGAAACTGGAAATAGTCCCAAAGGGCAACGCATATGTTCTTAAAAAGCTGGATGGAAGTATGGGACATCCCTTTGCTGAACAAGCAAAATCAACTGGTCTGGTGAACTGATGCTGCCACGGCATCCTGGGAGAGACCGGGAGGCTCCCCGGGGAAGGACGGGCACGGGGAAAGGCCGGGGCCGGCCGTCCTCCTCGGCACCTCCGCTCAGAAGGGGCAGGGCGAAGGGGCCAAGCCAGTTAGACAGGGGGTCCCTCCCTGGCTGCATCAGGATCGTCTCTGGTCTCCAGTTCCAGGCCCCAGAGAGACCTCAGTCCTCAGTCACAGGTGGGGGAATGAGCTGCAGCTGGAAATTCTCATTCTGGAAGATGCTGTTGAAAGCAGGGCCGCTCTGGGAGCCACTGAATGGCCTGTAGCTCTCACTGCTGCGATTCTGGGAGAGTTCTGTGAGGAGAGCCAGCTGCAAAAGAAGGGACACACGTCAGCCCGGTGTGGAACGGAGGTGAAGGATCTCTGACTCCCCTACCTCAGATACCCAAGGGACAGCGCCGCCCCGCAGAGAGAGCATAAAGCGGGGTCTGGATCCCAGGTCGCTGTCTCACAAACAAGTAATGTGACTTGGGGCGAGTTCACTGCATTTCCAGGGCCCGAGTTATTTTACCAATGCTGCGACCCGACTGCGCACGGCCAGCCGGGACCTCCTGCGCTCTGAGTGCTTCTGGCCTGGCTGGCGACACAGCCCGCACCCCCTCTTCCCTGCGGATGCGCCCCGAGCCGAGGGTCTCTGCTCCCTGTGGATCTCGTTCCACACTCTCCCTCTCGGTGAGTTCCTCAGAGCGAATGACCCTGAATCACGACCCCCGGCTCCGATGCCAGCGCCCAGCCCCTACTTCAGCCGCGAGGAGGGAGCCGGCAGACACGGCTGGGCCACCAGGTCGGGGTCAGGCTCCGGACCCCACGTCTGCAGCAACTTCTGGTGCGAGGTAGCTGCACCGAGAGCACTGCGCCAGGCCCTCTACGTGCGCGCAAGGTCTAATCTTCCACAAGAACCCTCTGTGTACAAAACCCAGAGTCCTCAGAGTTAAGCTGCTCTAAGTCACCAGCGGTGAGTGGAAGTGTAGGACTCAGCCTCCACTCCATGTGGCAAATTCTGCTCAGCCGAGCCACCTGCAGTCCTGCCTTCCCTGCTCTGTCACTTGTTCCCACTTACCCACCCTGCCAGGAGCCCTGTCCTCTGGCTGATCTAGCCACTGAGGGGTTCTCCCTCCATCCAGGCGGTAACGGCACAAGGGTCACACGGATCCATCTGTCACTTCTGTTGAAAACGCACTACCAGTGATTGTGGGAACTGGAGAGACAGCCGGCCGGACTCTCCGTTCACGCCCCAGGCTCTGGAGCTGCCCCTGCGAGGACGCAGCAGGCTAGGAGGGGCCAGGACTAGCGGCAGGCATGCACACTGACACAGGCCTGCCTGGGACACAGACGTCCCCTGGCCCGCTGGGCCCCGTCTTTGCCGCTTCTCATCCTCTCTAACCCTGGCTGCTGCCCGTCAGCCTAGGAAGGTCTCCCTATGAACAATTCTGTACAAGACGAACAGAAGAGGTGACAGATGTTACATCAGCTCAAAGTTCTGTCACATTCAGATCCTGTGAGGGTTCGAAAGATCAACCGCAAACATCTTTTCTATTTCCTAAGACAAGAAGTGTGTTCCACTTCTGTAACTCTGTGATCTGGAAATCAAGGAGCCCTGAGTAACAAACGGCGCAACAGTTTGCAGCAGAACGTGGCCAAGGCTGAGACCGGACGGAGGGGCTGCCGTTCTGGAGACCCCTGGAGAAGTTTCTCTCTAGGAGGGAACACGGTTTGTCCTCAGGGCGGCCGAGCCCCAGCAGCTCTTTGCACAAGAACAGGGAGGAGGAGCAGGGAGTCCAGGCTCAGAAGCAGAGCCACACACGGGCTGCGTGGAGCTCAAGACAACGCCGAGAACAAATCCGGCCTGGCTGGAGTTCAAGGCGACTCGGGGTGTCCAGGAGGTGGTAGGTCTGGACTCCACCTTCCGGTGAGGAGATGCAGGACATAAGTGGGTAACCAGATACTGGGGTTCGGAGCGAGTCCCCAGGCAGCAGGAGGCAGGGACAGAAGGCCATTCAGAGGGAAAGGGGAGAAAGCCGCAGGAGGTATAGACAAGGTGCCTCCGGGAGCTCCGTGGAGAGCAGAGGGGGGCTGCCAGGCTTCTGCCCTGGGTGCCTGGATGGGGAGCCAGCTGCAGACAGGCACTAGGCGAGGGGGAACAGGTGGAGAGACTTATCGTGCCCTTGGGGGGGGGGTGCGCAGACGGACGTGGGGGCGGGGCTGCTAGCAGCTCTCCCAGGCCGAGCTCTTCTGCGGGTCTGTAGGGGTGCCGGTCATTTCAGCCCATGGCCCTCGGCAGTAAGACCCATTGCCCAGACTCCGCTGCAGTCAGGTGTGGTCGTGTGTCTAAGTTCTGGACAATGGAAATGAATATGCAACTTCTAGAACTGTTATTTCCCCCTGCCCCCTTTTTCTCCACCTCGTTAGCCCGCATGCAGCTGTGACCGGGAAGCCGGAGCAGCTCCGAGCTCAGGATGGCGGGAGAGAGAAGAAAGCCGGAGGCAGGCTCATGGCGGGGCCCTGGGCTGCCTGCGTTTCCACTTTTGTCTTGGGTACCCGTCACTCAGCATTTGGGTTTCATGGCCAAAAAGCATTCAGCCAGCACAGATGTCCAGCGGGGGCTGGGGCTTCAGGCGGATGGGACCATCTTTAGCATAAACAAAGGCCTCCAGAAGGGAGTACACACGCAGATGCCCTTCTGTGTCCTCAGCAAGTAAGGGTCGGAGGTCTGCCCACTTCTCTGTAACCTCTGCTAATTCGGGAGTGCTCCCTGGGGCCAGGGCTCTGCACCACCTTAACCGGGGTTCTAACCTAAGAGGAGGCTGGAGTGTGGACTGGAGGATGCTGCACTTCCCAAACAGTAGTTATAAACAGGGAAATAAAAATGTAAACCACTGGGCGTCTGGGTGGCTCAGACGGGTAAGCGGCTGCCTTCAGCTCGGGTCATGATCCCGGGGGCCTGGGATCGAGCCCCGCATCGGGCTCCCTGCTCGGTGGGGAGTCTGCTTCTCCTTCTCCCTCTCCCTCTGCCTGCTGTTCCCTGCTCGTGCTCTGTCAAATAAATAAATAAAATCTTTAAAAAAAAATGTAAACCACCACAAAAACATTACCCGGGAACTTCCTCGGTAGAGACGGCAAAGCTGATCAAACGCTTGGATTTGCTGTGGGTCCAGGACGGGTTCTGAGGCTGCCTGGAAATTGGAAACAAGAAGGTAAGCACCACACACGGGCAGCCTCTGCACTTAGCCGTGCCGACACAGTACGTGGCCTTCCTTCACGCCTTTCCAAGGCAACCCATGCTCCCAGCAGTTAGCGAGAGAGACCTTACTGAACATTAATTAGAAATGGGTACGTCCTTCCGAAGCCCCTTGGTGCCACCCCCCAGGCTGACCTGTGTGTGGACTGTCCCCACTGGGGTCTAAGCGTCCATACACAAGCTTCCCTCGGGGCTCCTTGACCTCAACCGTTTTGCCTTTACTGCGCAGGGCAGTATCGCTTTTTCTCTGTAATTTGGTAGGAAAAACGATCATATTCTTGGACATAAAGTGTATGGAGTATCACACTTCTGACAGATACTAAGTGAAATACACAGGGAAGATCCAAGCTCAAGATGATTGGAAAGTCTGAGAAATACTACACACCGAGCTCAAACAAAGCAAAACAAGAAAAATGCATAATTACCTTCGAGAGACTTAACGAAAAAATACGGTTTTGCCACCTGATTTCCCGAATCCCTTCAGTATCACTGGCATAAACTGGGGAGCGGGACGGGTTAAGGACAAGGGTGACGCTTATCTTTCACCGACCATTCAAAACCTCAGCTGTGGGGCCTGCCACTGCCCCAGTCCACAGGACAAGGGTCCAGCCACCCTGCTGTCACCTTTGCTTAGTCCCCGGTTACTCTGTGATAAGGTTTCACAGAGAAGGTCCAAACAGAAACAAGTCAGTAGTCGACTCGGTAAGGTAGTGGAGGATGGGGTTCACGGTGAGGGGAAGGCAGCTTCATTACACAGAAGGTTTACATGCCAAGTTAGCATACGATGAAACAGCAAGAGCCAGGAAAAGTCTCTCCTTATAGAGGTACTTTTATAAAGCAGCCCTTGGCCTCGAAGGGATATTGTAAGAAAAAAAAATCTCATGAAATGTACCACTGTACTTGTTACAGAAATGTGGACGGTACCGGCCACTTAATGGTGACCCACTGAAGAAATGCCCATCACACCTGTACCGGACACAGACCTGCTAATAATTGCATTTTCTTTTTTGTTGTTGTTTTTAGCACTAGGGGACTCTAAATGGTTAGTTACGTGGAACTAGCAACTGCTTAGCACTTGGTGGCAAACATTTATATATGCAATTATAACCCGGTTTTATAATAAAGTTTTCCTCATTTATTTCATTCTACTGGATGTAGTATTTTGGAAACCAACTCAAACCATTCTGGCAAACTGAAGGTCAGGTCAAAAGTAGAAAATGCCACTGCTAAAAATAGAATGCTGCCGTCACCCCCCCTTGGGAAAGACTGTGGGAAGATGAGTCTATTCTAGGCACAGAATAAATGGCTCTAGCCCCGGAGGGTTCGCTCACTGAGGCAGAAAGTGCAGAACTCATGCTTTCTGATTCACTCCTTCTCGGACTGGATTGTGCGGAAGAATCCCTGGGAGATCTTGTTACAATGCAGAGTCCGGTTAGCAGGTGTGAGGTGGGGTCTAAGGTGTTGGGTTTTTTTTTTTTTTTAAAGATTTATTTATTTATTTGACACACAGAGATCACAAGTAGGCAGAGAGGCAGGCAGAGAGAGAGGAGGAAGCAGGCTCCCCGCCGAGCAGAGAGCCCGATGCAGGGCTCGATCCCAGGACCCTGAGATCATGACCTGAGCTGAAGGCAGAGGCTTAACCCACTGAGCCACCCAGGCGCCCCTAAGGTGTTGGGTTTCTAACGTGCTCGCAGGTGACGCTGAAAATGCTAGTCCTCGGTCTGCACTTCGGGCAACCAGGCGCTACCCTGTGTTTCTAGAGCGGCTGGGGGGGGGGGGGGAGCGGGGTAGGGGATTTTGTGTCCTGAGTCCTGCGCTAACAGGAAACTCTCAGGTTGTGAGGAATTTACCTCCTACTGATTCCACTGACCAAATCAATCAATCCACTAGCATTTCTCTTTCTCTAAGGCGCCCACGGATTAGGGACGTTGGTTTTCAACACTTACTAGGTTCACAGGCATCTTAGCAACCCTGGGATAGAATAAGAAAGTTTAGTAAGGATGCTACTGCCACCTGGTTTATCTTGAATCTTATGGAATTGCAAGCCCTACACCTATTTTACTAAGTAAGGAAACAGGATCGTATAAATTGAGGAAGAGGCTAGGAGACTTACCTAACAGGAGTACAAAAGTCATAACCAATTAAGGGTCATAAACAGGGCCTTTACCTTATAAACCCTCGTCCCCCTCTGCTAGAACAAACAGGTAAGCACGCACGTGCACACACACACACACACACACACACACACACACACACACACACACCCATAATTTCAAACAACACGAGCTGCCAGAGAAGTGTGCAGGGGCGGCCTGTGGGGGTCTTATTCCTCCCTCAGACCCTTAAACTCCTTGGCAAGAGCACAAGAAAGGGCTTCCAATGATGACGTCCTTTAGGAACTGAAGAATGTCGCTGTCGCATGGGTGTGAAGTACCTGAGGGTTACAGTCCTATCGTACCATGCAAGCCATCATCCAGGGCCACCAGAGACTCAGCTGAGGAGCGGCTGCTGGGGCTGCCCTGGAACCCTCCGGAAGCCACAGGATGGACATGCCCTGTTCTTGGCTGGGCCACACAGGCTCTGTGGTAAAGTGAAGACCAGTCATTTGAGGCAAAATGGGTGAGCTCTTTACAGACACGCCTAGGACCTAGGAGATGCTCACCTGTCTTAAAATCCTTCCTGGAATAAGACCGTCCTTTGAGAAAGGAAGCACACAGGAAATGACTACTAATCACTGACGCAGGGATTTCTGTACCCTTCTCCCATGGTCCTGCAGGCTCCAAAAGTGGGGCGTGGAGTCTGTGAGGGGAGGCGCAGGGCCTCTGCGAGGTCAGTGTGTCCACAGAGGGCTCCCTCCCCGGCCCAGGCCTCGGGAACTAAGGTCCCTCTCTCTGGGTTAACGAACCTCTCTGGAGTCCCTACCAGTATCGGGTCTGGGGTACAAAGATGAACAACAGGAATTTAATGTCCCAGAATCTGTGGGACATTAAAACCCCACAAAAATCCCACATCCTCCAGTGCTGATAAGCAAAGCCTGAGAGTCACTGAGCCACCACCAACCAGCCGCTGCTTCTCTGCAGGGCACGCCTCGTCTGCCACACGCTCTCCCGTCATCGACAGAAACCAGCAGATCTCCCTGAGGCTACAACATTTGTGGGCCCAGATCACACTCTTGCACGCGAGACGCGGAAGCCTCAGCTCCAGCACCCTCTCTAGAACGCTCCTGTGTGTGCCTGAGTCCTGGGCCTCCTCACTACGGTGCGATTCTCTGGGTATTGGGTTCATCCCTGAGACCGGGGGCTCCCCGCATGGTGGGACTGCATCTTCGTCGCCCTTCTGTTCCCCGTGCTCCACAGCCAGCAAATGGGCGAAAAACAGCTGCTCAAGAATCCCACCTCCAGGCCACTCTGGAACTCTCCATTTTAGGTGTCTGAGCAGGCAGCCACTCGGCCCTCCTGGCCCAGCGTGCCATCACTGGCATCTGTCTTCCTATTTTCAAGAACTGGGACTTATAAAGTTCCTTTGTGATTGGCAAGTTTGTCCTGTATTTCAGCGAAAATACCCATTTCATTTTATTTAATTCACTTTTGGGGAGAGGATATTTTTAATTGTCAAAAATACATGTGTTGCCCCTTTTAAGAAGATAGGAACGTGTACCAAGCAAGCAGAGATTGTAGTGAAAAGCCTCTCTCTGCTGTTGCCCAATACTCCTAGTGCCACCGCCGCCTCTCCGTGTGACTGCCGGCCTGTGGCGGGGAGGCCGGGCCCGCTGCCCAAGTGCCCGGGACACCGCAGCGGCTGCGGCGAAGGGCCCCCACACTGGTCTGCCCGAGCCTGAGCCTGGCATCGCCCGGCGCTAGATGACACTCGGAGACAAGTGGCCTATTCTTTCTGAGCTGGTTGGGCTTTTTTGCTTTTTGTCACAGGTAAGAGAAGAGCTGTGCCACGGGAAGTGGCTGAGATGAGGAAGGGAAGGCCTCCGGCACGGGGTCACTGGCCAGGACGCTGTGACTTCCCAGAGGGGACCCGGGAGGGCCCTGTGGGCGCCACGCACAGAGCCAGTCGGGATGGGACATGTGTCCCGCGTACCTAGTCCTCACATGGCTCCAAGAGAGAAAGAAAGGAGACTCAGAGCACAGTGCTGTCCCCAGCGGCAAACGTGCCAATGGAAGGGATGCCGGAGAGAGAGACTGGGGAGGGGGGAAGCTCTAAGAACACAGGCCTCCGTCCCTCTTGCTTCCTGGCACCGAGTGCTGCACTCGGCACAGAGACGTGGGAACTTTTGCTCTTAGATGGACGAAGGGATGGGAAGGGCAAGCAGATAGATTTTCTCCTTGCTACAAGCTGCCTGGAGCTTTCATAAGCCCTCTAGACGCAGGAAGAACACAGGACGCACACTCAGACAGCCCTGAGCTCCATCTGGATTCTGCAACAACTAGCTGAATGCCTCTGGCCCACTTAGCTTCTCTCAGTCTCTTTCTCTGTAAACTACAGAACTGTGAGGACGGAGACCACGTATGGGCCCAGACCCTATTTGATGTTCAGTACACGGCAGCGATGACTGCCACTGTGTCATCTATTCTCCCGAGAGCTGCCCTGGAAGAGAGAACGTGGGCTGGGACTCAGGAGCCCTGAGCTCTAATCCTGTCCCAGCTCCCCGCGTCACCTGGGCGGGTCACCGCCCTCCCCCGGGTCTATACTCTGATGTAGCGGAAGGCGATGCCACCACCGGCCACTCTCTCCCACTCAGGAAAGACTCACAGGAGGTAACAGGCGTGTGAGAGCATGTAGGTTTCAAGTAAGAAAGTAACATTCACTGAAGGTACTCACGGCTTTTATGACTTAATCATACGCACTAGGGCTAGGGACCAGAGACCCCATCGGAAGCCCCACGACAGCCCAGACGAGAAAGAAGAGTTGGTCTAAGATGCTGTACAGAGAAAGCGAGCTGCCAAATCAGCGTCCGGCACAACATCAAAGTGGGAGTGACCAGAACTGAATGCAATCTCCGTGGGGCAAATGCATAAGCACGAAGCCCCCTGCCAGTGTCCCCAGTCCCTGTGACCTCCCTCCCCCACTGAGAACGGATCACGAGGGGTTTTCCAATTTGGAAGAGAAGGGAAAACACATTCGACGCTGTCTGCCAGAGCCCATTTTCTTCTTCCCATGTAATAAAGTCTAGTGATAAAAGCTGACAGTTAAACTGTGGCTGAACATCAGAGGGAGAAGAAGAGGGACGGCCCGGCAGCGACCCCCCAGCACCCCGCATTCCAGCAGAGCCGGGCAAAAGGCGGACCTGACGGCAAAAGGCGGACCTGACGGCCGAGGAGAGCCCGGGGGGTGGGGGCGGGGGGGGGGGGGAGACGCAGGGCTGATGTGCTGCGCCAGCACATTTCAAAGCTCGCACTCCCACAGGGTGGACAGGAGAGCTGTCATTACAGCCGTGGGAAGGCAGAAAACCACTCAGGGCCTTCAGGATCCACAGACTCAACTAGCACGCCAAGCTTCGAGATCAGAAAGCCACCAGGATCCACCGCTGTCCAGGGGGCTGGAGTCCCATCAACCCAGGGATGATAACAGTAATGCCAGGGAACCCGGATCTGAAGGCTCCCACGTCATCCACAGACATAGGGAGCCACGGAATCTCTACAATAAGTAAGGTCCTACAATCAAAACTCCAACATTCCTTCCCTAATCGTCTTCCCACATGAGCACACGAGGAGCCAAACCTAGTTTGCCAGCGATGTGGGACACTTCATCTAATTCTGCAACATAATTACTTGTCTTTCCTGTATTTCAGGACCTTCTACTGGCATTTTTGTAATTTGCCGGTGGGGCCGGAGCTGGAGGTGGAGTGGGATGAGTGGAAGGAGAACCATATTTTCCCACTTTTCTCCCTTCCTGTTGGTGGCCTCCCTCTAAAATCTTTCTTTCTAGCTGTTACAGGCCTCAGACTTTTGCCACTACCTAAGCTGTTTCAAACTAGAGGTCCTTAATATTTTTCCTAAAATGAAACCCTGGCTTCAGAGATAAGAGGGAGGTGACACTTCCCTCCTCCCTGCAAACAGAAACCCCCTTCCTAAAATTCCACCCCATGCGCACTTTGCTCCGGAGAGAACCCCGACCTCTCACTCGTGCTCCTCTCCGAATGCCTCCACTCTCTCCATAGGTCACAATTAATAACAGATTAGGTAACAAAAGGACAAAATAAGCAGGGACGTTGCTAAGCGGCCTGGAGAGAGGAGGGAAACACCTGGCAGAACATCTGTTAAGGAGCTTTCACTCAGCGCAGTGACGACGGCTCCAGAGCGAGCGGCGGGCGACCGAGAGGACGAGTAGCTGACTAGAAAATACCCATCAAAGCCGAGACCATGGGTACCACAATTAAAAAGAAACACAGTGACTTCACGGCAGCAGGAAGAACATGCTGGAGTAAGTGGGCGAAGATGTGAAAGAAGCTCAATTACGGAGCAAGCAACCACTGCCGTCCCGCCCCTGTTCGGGGAGCAGTGCGTGCATTAGCTCATCTGATCGTCACAAAACCCCGTGAGGGCCAACTTCCGGCATCCGTATGTCCCAGCTAAAGCAACTAAGGTCCTGGGGTGCAGTGCTGTGCCCGTGGTCACTCTGGGTGGTGGCGGAAGCCAGACCTGAATTTGTGCAGTCTAGTTCCAGAGGTTTCTTTCATGTGCCTTGCTCCTGGCATCAGTTTGGAAGAAGCCTGACAGAAAGTCACTTTTCAGGGACACAGAAGGTTGTGTCAGGAGCAGAGTAGGACTAGCTGGGGGTCAAGGTGCCTACGCCATGCTCTGGAAACACGGATGGCCTCTGATGTCTTTCTGAGATCCTTCACGATTCTGCTTTCTAGTTAAAGAAACTCATCCCATCAGGCCCAGGAAGTCTTAATAAAAGGCTCTGGAGAGAGAACAGTTGATGAAACGAGCTACACTGATTAGTGTCATGCTTAAAAATACATTTTGGAGGACCGAGCTGAAATAGCCCAGTGAGAGCTGACAATGTTAAGGACTAAAGCTAAGTTCTTAGAACAAATATGGAACCACAAAAGATCCCCAACAACCAAAGACATCTTAAAAAAGGAGAAGAAAACTGGCGGTACCACAATCCCAGATTTCAAGACAGACTACAAAGCTGTAGTCATCAAACAGTATGGCACTGGCACCGAAACGAATACACGGATCAGTGGACCAGAATGGAGCCCGGAAATAAACCCATGATTGTATGGTCCGGTAATCTTCGACAAGGGAGGCAAGAATACGCGGCAGGAAAAAAGACAGTCTCTTCAACAAACTGTGTTAGGAAAACTGGACAGCAACATGCAAAAGAATGAAACTAGACCACTGTCTTACACCACACACAGAAATACACTCAAAATGAACTACAGACCTAAATGTAAGACCTGAAACCATAAAAATCCTAGAAGAGAGCCTAGGCAGCAATTTCTCTGACACTGGCTGTAGCAACACTTTTCTAGATATGTCTCCTCAGGGAAGGGAAACAAAAGCAAAAATAAGCTATTGGGACTACATCGAAATAAAAAGCTTTTGCTCAGCAAAGGAAACAATCAAAACTAAAAGACAGCTTACGGAATGCGAGAAGATATTTGCAAATGACATATCTGATAAAGGGTTAGTGTCCAAAATACATGAAGAATTTCTACAACTCAACACCAAAAACCCAAATAATTAAAAAATGGGTAGAAGGCATGGATAGATATTTTTACAAAGAAGATATACACATGAGTGATGAAAAGATGCTCAGCATCACTCATCATCATGAAATGCAAATCAACACCCCGAGGTGTCACTTCACACCTGTTAGAAGGCTAAAATAAAAACCTCAAGCAACGACAAGTGCTGGTGAGGATGCAGACAGAAAGGAATCCTGAGGTACTGTGGGTGGGAACGCAAACTGGGACAGCCACTACGGAACCATGGAGGTTCCTCAAAAAATTCAAAACAGAACTACCATATGATTTAGTAATTCCACTACTGGGTATTTATGCAAAGAATACGAAAATGCTAATTCAAAAAGATACATGCACCCCTATGTTTACCACAGTATTACTTACAATAGCCAAATGATGGAAGCAACCCAAATGTCTATTAATAGATGAATGGACAAAGAAGATATGGCGTGTATGCGTGTGCTTGCCCATCTGTGTCTGTGTACACACACGCACAACAGAATATCATTTAGCCAAAAAAACAATGAAATCTTGCCATTTGCAACATGGTGGATCTAGAGGGTATAATGCTAAGTGAAATAAGTCAGAAGAACAAATACCGTATAATTTCATTCAAATGTGAAATTTAAGAAACAAAACAAATGAACAAAGTAAAAAAGAGACAAACAAAAAGCCAAACTCTTAAATACAGAGAACTGATGGATCCCAGAGGGGAGGGGATGGTGAAAAAGTTAAAGTGGATTAAAAAGTACAGTTATGATGAGCACTGAGTCAGGTACAGAACCGCTGAATCACTATACTGCACACCTGAAACTAACACCACACTGTATGTTGACTATACTGGGGAAAAAAAAGAACTAAAGCTAACTTCTTCAGTGAGAGACCCCACACACAACAATGTGAAGACGGTTTTGTGCGTACACTAGCTGCTCATGAATATTTTCTGCCATCACAGAAGAAATTCTGAACTTGGCTCTGACACTAATTACTGACGCTAATTAGTTGTGTTGATATCCTTGATGTTAGTTAGTTAGTTGTCACCAATGTGAGATAGTGGGCTATCAGATTAGACCTATCTAATAGGTCAGTTTTCTTATGTGTCAATTAGAGACAATGAAGGCTAATGTATACATTGGGCTAATGTGTGTGTTAAACGTGGAAGTAACTAGGATAAGCCAGAGACCACTCCAGTTGCCTCACAAGAGCCTCACGAAGTAGGCTATGCAGGTATTTTCTCTGTTGTCTAGACAAACATAAGGTACTAGGGGTGCACGAGGCATTATGGACTTCCCATGGGCCACCCGAACTGCTCAGTGTGCTGGCAGTGAGGGACCCAGTGCCCCACCAGTGTCCTCGGCGGGCCCGCCACAGTGTTAGTGCCCCATCACGCTGGGTCATTAAGGAACACAGTCATCTTTGTTTGGTTTGTCTACCCATTTTGCTCCCTCACAAAAATGATTGTCACCAGATGGGTCTGAAGATTCTGATGCCTGTATATTCTACCTCTCCACGCTTACCTACTCCTTGCCTAACCTGCTTTGAAAGGTAACAACCTGGGGAAGATCCGTGCCAGCAAAAACTAATAATCTCATGATGCCTGAAAAAAAAAAAAGGACTTTTAAAAACTTTTAGGCAACTGTAGAATGTAGTTTAAATTTTAAAAAATATCGTTCCTTGGTCAAATGCGTTAAAACCTTCCTATTATCTTGACAGAGATTATTATTATTATTACAAAATGTTGGTCATCAATTGCCTCACGGGTATGGGAAACTCAAATTCTCAAACACATTTAAAACAACTGATGGATGTTGCTGCCTCCAGTGTTCGGCAGCATTAGAAACAGAAATAAAAAATGGTAGGCCTGGCCAATAAAATGGAAGACAACTGGGCTGGGACCCCCACCTCCTTCCTTCCTGAGGGACCTGTCCTGTGCAAACTTAGGTTCCTGCACTGAGGTTTATTACGGTCTTTCCTTTTTGTCAGGAAAGGAAGCTCTAAAAAAAAAAAATCTGGTAAGATTTATCTTTATGGGACGTGGAGTTACAAAGAAAGCGTCTTAGTGGGGTAGCATTTTTCTATCGCTAGTCAGAAGTCCTCCTTTGTCTTATCATTGACCTTATAAAAAAAAAATAAAAACAGGGAAAGCATTCACTCCATATATGTAATTAAGGCTTGTTACCCTTTGATTATTTAACTGATTGTTGCCTACTTAAGAACAAAGTCGAACAATTATCTTGATGGATGCCACTGTGGGCTAGCAATTATGACAAAGAGCTCTTCTGAGGGGAGGGTCCTTAATGATTTTCTATCAGAGCCATGATTGCTGGAACATTTTCAGTTCTACTATTCCTGCCCATCTTAACTACGCAGACCTAAAGATGATTAACTGATAATGAGAGGAATATAGAATTAAATGGAAAAGCAAGCTTAACCCTGAAATTAGCAAAACCCAAAACAAGTTAACGATGTAATTACAAATCAAAAGACAAAGAGCAGTGAAGTATTGTGGTCGTACTCTAGTTATTTTAGATGTCAATTCACTGTCCAAAAGAGAGAAAAGCTTTTGAACCATCTCTCTCTGTAGAACGTGGATGTTGGAAGGTAGAGGGCAGGAAGTGAAGTGATAATAAGGAAAGTGAATGAAAGTAATAATTAAGCTATTGTTTACTGTACTTTAAAAAACTCCCCCCAAACTACAGAGACTTCCAAATCTTGCCTTTATAAAGTAACGGTACTGAACTAGACTAGCTCTCCCATAATAACATAAAACCAGCCAAAATATATGTAGTTGTTGTTTTCTAACTTTGGACAAAAGGCAGAATGGGACTGTAATCCTTGACAGAAGGGAAACATTCAGAGTCCCATGATTTCTCTGGAATTCTATCGGAGACACTTTCTAAATGAGAGCCCAAGTAGAGCATGGCAGTCTTGCTGAACTGAGAAATTAGAGATGGGAGTTTGGGGCTGGCAGTGGGTAAATCTGAAGAGGAGGAAGCTTAGCTGAAAATCTGTATAGGAGTCCCCTTAAGTTTGTGGCCTAAAACTCAGCTGCACATATGTTGGCACGACTCTAGAAGCCTGGGAGAACAGGTGCTGGGGAGCTGTGAGTTAAATGGAGCTTCTAGAGGTTGCAAAGTGCTGGAAGACGTGGAATACTAACCAGCTAGAGTGCAAAGACCCTGATAAACGCCCTGGGTATCCAATGAGATTACCAAAAAGCTACTATGTATTAGGAGCAGGGTATCCTAGACCTGCCTGCACACAGTTTAAAAATAAGCCTCAAAAACATGTAACTGATTTAACAGTAAATAGCCTGCCAGAACAAAACTCAGAAATCTCTCAAGGAAGACGACAAAGTCTAGACGCTCAACAACACGGCATCCACAATGCCTACCACACCATCAAAAGTTTCTAGATTGGTGGAGTAGGAGAACATGACTTACAACCAGGGAAGCAATTGATAAAAACAGACTAAGAGATGGCAGAGAGATACTGGGTTAGCAGACAAGGAATTTAAAATATCTATTTTATAAATATGTTTAAAGATTTAAAGGATGGCCCCAATAAATGAATACACGAGGGAACCCCAGTAGAAAAATGGAAGCTATAAAAAGAACTAAATGATGAGAGGTTAGTAAATGGACCTATAGCACTGCAAGCTTCCTATATTTTATGTTAGGTAGTAAAATAGTAACTCTAATTAGACTGTGCTAAGGTAAAGATGTATTCTGTAATCCCTACAGCTACCACTAAAAAAAAAAAAAAGCAGAGAGATATAGCTAAAAAAGCAATAGAAGAATCAAAATCAATATTAAAAAATAAAAAAATAGTCAAATAACCCCAAAGAAGAGAGGGAAGAAGTCACAGAGGAGAACACAGGTAAGGAGGGTTGCTGGGTCCCGCAGGGCCTGCCCTGCATTCACTCACACAGCACACAGGCCTCTGCACGCTCTCGTCTGCAAGTTGCACGGCAACCACTGTAGTCCTTACCAAGTATTTCTGACATGACCGTGTAAACTGTAAGGAATCAATATCCTGGGTACACATAAGACTTTCTTCCTGGGAACCAAGGTGAATGTGAAGGACAAAAACGGAGGCAATGCAAATGTGGGTTTCGATGGGATGATACAGTAATGATTTACATATTTTCCAGTTTCAATAAACTATCCTATTTTAGGTAGTGGAGATTTCAAGAAAATTTCATTCAAGATTCCTCCTCCCCAAATGCTTTAAGCTATTACTGAATTCTACTCAGATATATTTTCATTTTTTTCTGACACCCTCAGTTATTCATTTCTGTCCTTCTTTGCCGCGTGTATATTGAAAGTTGCCTCAAAGCAGCTGAGGAGCCAGGTGAGGTATAACACATTTAAGGAAAACAACAAATAACAAGTTAGAAAGTTAGGCCAGACCCCAAAAACAATAATAGAAGGTAGTGTATGCCGAGTGCCAAATGAAGAATGGGCAAGAACTGCTACAAGAATTCAGAGTAAGAGGTGACTGGCTCAAAGACCATTAAACTCACGATTACAAACTGCAAGCAGCCTCCCTGAGACTTCCCTAGTCTACTCACTCTGCCACATGCTTACTTCCTATCTTCTTCACTCCTCTCTTCAAACCTCCAACATTTCTCACCCCTTCCATATTGTCAACTGACTCCACAGGCGTCCATTTCCTCAGTGACCTAGAACACAAGGATGATGGGAACCCCCACACTGAGTGCCCACGCACAGGGGCCTCATCATTCCTGGGCCACGCCGGGCGTTCTCCTGCTTCGAGACCTCTGCATTTGCTGTTCCTTCTGCCTAGAATGCTCGTTGCCCTGAACTGCACCTTCACATTTTTTTTTAGATGGAAAATATTACCTATCAACCTTCCATGATCACTCCATATAAAACAGCAATCTCTCTTTTTATCTCCCTCATAATGCTTTTCTTCCATAGCCTTATCAAAATCTGAAATACCGAGGGCACTTGGGTGGCTCAGTGGGTTAAGTGTCTGACTCCTGATTTCAGCTCAGGTCATGGTATCAGGGTTGTGAGACGGAGCCTGGGCTCGGAGCTCAGCAGGGAGTCTGCTGGAGATTCTTTCTCTCTCCCGCTGCCCCTCCCCCGACCCACATGCTCACTCTCTTGCTCTAAAATAAATAAGTATATCTTAAAAAAAAAAATCAGAGTTACCGTATCTTCATTTATTTAATATCTACCCTCTGCCACCGGAATGGGGGCTCTGCAAAGGCAGAGACTGGTTTGGTTCCCTACAGGATCGCCTGCACTTAGACCCATGCCTCCCACATAGTAAGTGCCCAGTACATGGTTTTTGAATGAAATAAAGCAGAATTTGAACTGGAGGCTAAAAACAAGGCATCACAAAAGCAGATATATGGACACGGGACTGGTTATATTTAGGAAATGAGAAATTTCCACTGATTAACAAAGGAAGGAAAGAAGACGAAGATGAAGAGTGGGCCGGTGACGCATCCAAAGCCTACGCTGTCCATCTAAACCAATTTGGACTTCACTTTGTTCGCGACAGGGCTCCTCTCAAGTTTTCCAAGCATTAGAAGAGGTAGAGCATGGACTGGAGCCCCAGAAGCCAGAGACCGTGGAGCTGGCAGACTTCCGGGACAGCGGCGGTACACACTGCCTGGGGAGCGACGACACTGCTGCGGTAAACAGGAAGTACGGAGGGCTTCTCGGAGCGAAGTGAAAGCAGAGAGAGGACACGGGAATTAGAGGAGTTCTTTCCAATGACTACAGGGACATTTCTGTATAATTTCATTGTTCTCTTATATTGCTGTGAAGGTGCCAGAGACAGGTATGGAATGTCCTATTTAGTACCATAAAAAGGCAGTCTTAACTGCCTTAGTTAATAAATGAAAAAGTTAACTGACTTCACCATGTAGAGAGGAGTTTCTCCTTTTAAGAATATGCTGTATCTGGAATCACGTTTACCATCAGTAGATACTTCACACAAAACAGGGAGCTATAACTTATTTATGGCCCAAGAGAAGAACCAACGTAAGTCACAACTAGAATGTCCCTACGATAGGCAAAACAACAAAGCCCAGGAGACCCACGGCAGTGGCTTTTGTCAGAGAGAACAGATGGCACTCGGCACCCGCTCCCATTTCATCTTCTCCTTTCCTTCGACTTTACCCAAACACTTCTCGCAGTTTCGCAGTTTCTCGAATAGACTCGACCCCGTGTTCGGATACTGTACGAAAGGCGCGAGCTCTCAGGGGCGGCGCGTGAACTGATGAGGAAAGGGGTCCAGACGGAAAGCTCTGCCCTGTGGTAAGAGCAGATGGGCTGCTCAAGGCCGACACATTGCTCGGAGCAGCTCCAACCTCGCGGAGCTCTGCTCTTCGGACTCCGGGACCTTTCCAAACAGGTGATCTCTCGGCACAGTGCGATTAAGAATGGCCTCCGGAGTTGTTTTAATGCAAAATAATAGGCTGTGAGCTGCTCTGTCATACATACTGAAGAGAAAAAGACCCCTGCCACGTATTGTAGGAGAGCCCGGAGAGCTTCGCCAGGAAGCTCTGTTGGAAGGGAAAGGCCCATTTCTAACTTGAGCAATACTCCAACTTCAGGAGGGCCCCAAATTCCAGGGAAACGGTAGACATGGGGACACTACTTGTTTGGTGAGGGAGTGCATTCCCATGTCCTGAGAGGGCACCGGGACGGAAGAGGGAGCAGCCACCGGCTCGGACGCGGTCTCACATACAGCCCCACTTTTATGATCAGATTCTGCTCTGAAAACCATGTCAACTGTTCAGGAAGGAGTGTCCTATTAGAAGCAGAAAAATCACACCCATTACCACCCAATGAACATAGCCTGGTGACTAATAAGCAAGACTAGCTCCGTCTCTGTGGGGCTCTACCCCCGGCTCCGCTTTATACAAATATTTTATCAGTTAGCTGGATCAAGATAAAAGAGGCCAAAGCACGGAATGAAAAAACTCAATTCCAAAGGGGTAATCCGAAACACTACAAGAAAAGTCGTGCACCAGGCCCTAGGAACCAACGGCAGTTACACAGGGTGCGGTCAGTGGCGTGTGTGAGCAGAATCAGGAGTGTGCGATCACCATGTTCGTTGAGTCAACCGTGCAGAATGTTCGTTGAGTCAACCGTGCAGAATGGCTGCTAAAAACCTAACGTGCTTTCGGTTTCATTTCGAGAACCGAGAATAAGGACAGGGATGATCTCACGTGCTCTCAGGTGACCTGCCCTGAAGCAGCACAGTGGGAGCAGAAGAGATGGGGTATGACAGGGCAGAGGCGAGCGAGGACCAAACCGTGACTGTTGTGCCCGCACAGGAGAAGACGAAGGGCTGGGGACTCAGGACCTCACCTACGGGGAGCACTGGGAAGGCTGCTATATAAAAAAGGAACAAGCTATCTTTCTGATGGCTTCCAGAGGAAGGGCCAGGAGCAACAGGTAGAGAGGTGTCAACCAGAATAAGGAATAACTCTCAAAGATGGGACGTCCTGCTTCAGGACGTGGTTTTCACTCGGAGGCAGGACAGTGCTGATTAGAAACGGATGAGGAGAGACATCAACTCCTACTAGCATGATAGCACGAGATGCTCCGATGATCTTTTCACCACGGAAGCCATATATATGTGCATCTATATAGATAGATATAGACACACATGCACACCTCCACACGCGCACTCAAAATCAACCTTTTATAGACCTTGGAAATTGTCCTAAGGTCAAATAGCAAATGAAGAAATATCTATTTTTAAAAATCAATATGAAATCATTAAGAAAGGCAAGTGTGTGGTTTCTGAACCAAAACTGCTCCCCTCTCCCACCCCAGCTTAGCGGGGTAGAGACGCCACCCCAGACTGCTGTCGCCAAGGACACCAAGCTCCATCTCTCTCAAGTTCCTAGTTGGAGGGCTTTCCTTTCAGTAGAAGCAGGACTTCAGCATTTCTCCTCTTGCCTCCAGCTACCTGCTGCTGAGGCTAAGTCCTAGGCAAGCACACTCAAGAAGTGGTGGGGGCTCCCTTCTTCCACCCGGACTCCACTCCTGGAATCCAGGCTCCCTCCTGGGGACTGTCCACTAAAAACACCTGGCTCTTTGGGGTGCCTGGGTGGCTCTGTCGTTAAGCATCTGCCTTCGGCTCAGGTCATGAGATCCCAGGGTCCTGGGATCGAGCCCCGCATCAGGCTCCCTGCTCGGGGGGGGGGGGGTCGGGGGGGGGAAGCCTACTTCCCCCTCTCCCACTCCCCCTGGTTGAGTTCCCTCTCTCCCTGTGTCTCTCTCTGTCAAATAAATAAATACAATCTTTAAAAACGAACAAACAAAAAACACCACCTGGCTCTCTGATCACCCTACTCCAGTCTGTGAGGCAGTGGTTCATCACAGGAAAGGCCAAGAGGACCTCAAGCTGTTCCTTCTTCCAACAAGCATTCTAGCCCTAAGTGGAGGTGTCTTTCAGAGAGAAGCTTGCCTCTGTCTCTACCCCCAGCAACAGAGTCCTGGTTCAGAGATTACTCCTTGGGGGAGAAGCAGGCAGTACAACAGACAGGAACTAATCTCTTCTCAAAGAAACTGACTTCATTTGCAACTGAGTGTGGAGAAGTTTGAACCTAAGAACAACAGTGAAGGCTGTGGTGAAAGGCAACTAGGAGGAGATTTATGGATTTAATGTAGACACAACCTCCACAAGGCTAGCTACTCTGTAGAAGAGAACTGAGGAAAATGATAGCTTGGGGGGGGAACCCTAATAAGGAGGTCAAGACAAATACTGAAAACAGAGCTCAGAAACTATTCCTTCTAGGGAGTCACAATTTCACTGGATCAGTGTGTAGAGCAATTTATGCACCCAGGGCATTGTTGACAACAACAGAACAATCAGTAGAGTTTAACAGCTGGTTTGGCCAAGGAAAAAGAGAAATAGAGCCCTACCAATGCCATTGCCATCCCAGCTTTCTGTGGGTACCCCCAAGGCTGCATCTCCCAAGGAGCAATATCAGAGGCTTAACACTGGGGGGTGGGTAGGGGGATCGACTTCATTAAAATAACCCAGCCAGTCACTAAAAGTAATAGTAATAGCTTGGGCTGCAGCAGCCTGCAGTGGAGTGGAGTGGAGCAAGTAAGAATAACTCCAGGAGTGGGGGATCAATGCACAGAGTTGCTATGTTACCTAAAATATCTAGTTTCTAACCAAAAACTACAAGGCATATAAAGAAATAGGAAAGTGTGATCACATACTGGGGAAAAAAAAAGTAGATAACACAATCTGCCTGAGAGAGTAACCAGATGCTAGACTTAACATAAAGACTTTAAAATCAGCCATGATAAATATACTTACAGAACCAAAAAAAAAACAAAAAAAACACCAAACAAACAACAACAATTAAAAAACCCACACCCCCCACAGGAAATGGATGAAATGTAGGAAAGCATGATTTTAAAAGTAAAGGAAGGTATGATGGCAATGTTGTACCCCCAATATGGAATATCAATAAAGAGGGGCACCTGGGCAGCTCACTAGGTGGGTGTCCGCTTTCAGCTCGAGTCGTGATCCCAGGGTCATGGGATTGAGCCCCATGTCAGCGGGGAGCCTGCTTCTCCCTCTGCTCCTCCCCCCCAATTGTGTGTACAGGCAGTGCTCGCTCTTCAAATAAATAAATAAAATCTTAAAAAAAAAGAATATAAATAAAGAGAAACAGATTACAAAAAAGGATCGCATAGAACTTCTAGAGTTGAAAGTATAATAACTAAAATAAATTCAGGAGAGAGGCTCAATAGTAGATCTGAACTGGCAGAAGAAATAATGAACTTGAAAATAAATCAATAGAGTATGCAAGCTGAAGACAAGGGAGATGACGAATGAAGAAAACTGAACAGAGAAATGCAAGACACCATTAGTACCACAACAAATACATAATGGAGTAAGAAAATGAGAGGAGAGCAAATGAGAAGACAAAATATTTGAAGAAATTAGGGCTGAAGAGTCACAAAGTTATTGAAAAGCAGTAACCTAGGGGAGCCTGGGTGGCTCAGTAGGTCAAGTGTCTGCCTTTGGCTCAGGTCATGATCCTGGAGACTCAGGATCAAGCCCCACATCAGGCTCCCTGCTCAGTGGGGAGTCTGCCTCTCCCTCTGCTCCTCCCTCGCCCTCCCCGCCCCTGTTCATCTTCTCTCTCTCTCTCAAATGGATAAATACAAATCTTTAATAAAGAAAAGAAAAGAAAAGAAAAGAAAAGAAAAGAAAAGAAAAAGAAAAGAAAAAGCAGTAACCTACCCATCCAGAAAGCTCAACAAACTCCAAGCAGGATTAAGGCCAAGAGATCCACAAATATCTCACAGTAAATATGCTGCAAGTCAAAGACTTGGAGAAAATCTTGAAAAGCAGCAAGAGAAAAATGACTAGTCACTTGTCAGGGAACCCCAGTAAGATCAGTAACTGAATTCCAGGCAGAAACAAGAGAGGCCAGAAGGCAACAGGACAGCATATTCAAAGTGTTCCAACAAAAAACCTGTCAATCAATAATCTTATATCCAACAAAGCTATCTTTCAAAAATGAAGATGAAAGAAACACTTTCCCAAGTCAACAAAAACAGAGAGAAGTTGTTGCTAACAGACCCACCTTACAAAAAAAAAACTAATGTAAGTTCATTAGATACTGTTCACAGTCATTAGTGGAAAGCAATTCAAATCCACATAAGAAAAACCAAAAGAGAACTGCTAAAAAGAACTATAAGGCAGCTGTATAATAATATGTATATAATGTAATGTTGGCCTATAACATGCAGAAATGAAATATATGTGTAATATATTTGCAGAAAGGAGATGGGTAGGGACAAAGCTTTACTGGGCTAAGAAAGTGGCTACAGACAGTAAAGCAATAATTATCACAATGTATTGCTGGATTTGTAACATTAATAGATATACCATGTATAAGAGTATCACAAAATGTGGGGAAAAGTAACAGAGCTAAATGGGAGTAGCACTTCTATATATGACTCGAATTAAGCTAGTTTAAATCAGAAGCTGAATCAGAAAAGTTAAGATGTATAGGGTAAACCCTAGAGCACCACTAAAACAAAAAACAAAAACCAGAGAAAAACCCTCAAAATCATTTAAAGACCTCACCAAAGAAGATATACAAATGGTAAATAAGCATATGAAAAAATACTCAAATCAAATGTCATTCAAGACAACACTACTGGAATGGCTAATATCCAAAAAACAGACACCACCAAATGCTGGCAAGGATGTAGGACAATAGGAGCTCACATTCACTGTGTGGGAATGCAAAAATAGTACAGCCACTTTGGAAGATAGTTTGGCAGCTTCTCAGAACACTGAACATTCTTACCATACAATCCAGCAGCTGCTCCTTGGTATTTACCCAAATGAGCTGAAAACGTATGTCCACACAAAACCCTGCACATGGGATATTTATAGTAGCTTTATTGACAACTGCTAAAACCTGGAAGCAACCAAGATGTCCTTTAGTAGATGAATGGATGAACAACAAGCTGGTATATCCAGACAATGGCATATTATTCAAAGCTAAAAAGAGATGAGATATCAAGCCACAAGAAGACATGGAGGAACCTTAAATGGGTATCACTGAATAAGAGAAGCCAATCTGCAAAGGCTACATACTGTCCGACTACATGACATTCTGGAAAAGGCAAAACTATGGAGACAGTAAAAAGATGAGCAGTTGCCAGATGTTTGGGGGGTGCGAGGGAAGGCTGAATAAGTGACACATGGGATTTCTGGGGTAGTGTAACCGTTCTGCATAATACTGTAATGGTGGCTACATTTCATTATGCATTTGTCAGAACCCACAGAATGTACAAGATGTGACCGCTGTTGTAAACTATGGACTTACATTAACGATAATGTATCTATGCTAGCTCATCAGTTGTAATAAATGTAGCACAGGAATGCGAGATGTTAATAACAGGGGGAAATGGAGGGGGAGATGTATGGGAACTGTACTTTCTGCTCACTTTTTCTATAAACCTAAAACTGCTCTAGAAAACCAGTCCATTATTGGGGCACCTGGGGGGCTCAGTTGGTTCAGCGTCTGACTCGACTTCAGCTCAGGTCATGATCTCAGGGCCATGAGATGGAGCCCTGCGTCGGGCTTTGTGCTGAGCGTGGAGCCTGCTTAAGATTCTGTCTCTCTCCCTCTCCCTCTGCCCCTTGCTTGCACTCTCGCTCTCTTCAAAAAAAAAAAAAAAAAAAAAAAGTCTATTAATTTAAAATATCATTAAAGAAATCCAAATGCTGCATTTGAAAATATTCACTTAACACAAAGAAATGGGTGAGGAGTAGATTTGTACGTTGGGTAAGAACTCTGAGATCCTTTGAAACTCTCAGCTAGTCTCACTTTTTCGGCCATTAGATAGGCCCACTCATCGGCAAGAGGGAATACCACAAGCCAGGTCACCACTGTCCTTCCCGGTAGCTCTTTCCAGCTAACATTCTCTTCCTCTACACGAGGACTACTAAGCAGGTTTCAGACAGGCCCCGGCCATGGACTTCAGATCATAATCATGGAGAGGAGTAAAGAAAGAACATGGCCGCGTGGTCAGACCCGTGACTATGTTATACTTCACCTGCACCGAGTTCCTGAAGAACAGCTGCAGTTAAGGAAATGCCCATACCCTGCTGTGGGAAACAGCTTACTGCAAAGACCACCCTTCCCCGTAAGTCCGAGACAAAATCCACCACGCCACCCAGGTCATCCATAACAAAGCCAGACACAGACCCACCGAATTTCCAGTCTTGGCCTCTTAAGAGATGAGCAGAACTGTCTGTCCTGATTCGATGGAACAAAATGCTTCTTAACTGATGACCAAACTTTAGTTAAGCTTCTCTCCCTCCCCCAAGCCCTTGACCCTCCTTCAACCTGAGCCGCCTACGATCCTTAGTGATCCCTTTCAAGAATCAGCTGATTGCATGGAAGACATTTTTAATCAACTATCTATCACCTACTCTCCCACATTTGGTTCTTTCTACCCCTGTTTACTGGCCCCTGTAAAAAAATTCCTTTCTGCCTGATTTTTTTTTTTTTTTTTTTTTTTTAAGTAACCTCTATGCCCAGTGTGGGGTGGGGCTCAAACTCACAACTTCAAGATCAAGAGGCACACGTTGTACTTACTGAGCCAGCCAGGCGCCCCTGCCTGATTTTTTGACACCTTTGTGGATCTTAAGGTTGGAACCATCTCCTCATAGCAAAAGCCCCTCCTCTTTCTGCAATTATTCTTTTGAATAAAGTATCTCCTTCCCTAAGCCCAAATTTGTTTTTTGTTTTTTTGTTCTTTATAGACTCTACTTGTTCAGGCTAGATGACGGGGTCTAACCGAAATCATCCAGCACATCAATGAACACGTCACTTGACTTTAATACAACTGCAGACTTCGTAAAATCCTAACATACCAAGGGATCTAAAAATTAACCAGCCCACCTCTTATCCATGGCAGGAAAAGCTCAGCGACAGCTCCGAGGGGCAGACATGCTGTGGGGATCAACGCCTGTGGTAACAGATCACGTGCTATCTCGCAAGGCAACCTGTTCCACTCTCGGAAAATGCTCCCAACTAAGGTGACATCTCCATCTACACAGCAGTTACCCACGGGCACCGGTTCTGTCCTCTGAACTACAAGAATGCCTAGGTTTCCTTCCACATCTTTCGGCTGTCTGGAGGCAACCGCACCCCAGCCTCCTCGCGTCAGCATACAAGGGCACCTGGCCTGTGAAGCTCTTCCACCTGTCTGCGCAAAAACAAACACTAAATCCTGTCCTCGGCTTCCTTTTTTATTTTTAATCAGTAGAGGCATGGAAGTCACATTTGGATATATGTCCTACTAAGAAAATAAGGAAAGAGGCAGCAGACATCCATCAAGGGCGATCACTTTTTGTTCATGAGGGGCCAGTCAGCTGAGACACTGCAGCCAGCTTTTTCTGTTGTTATGGAAACTGTGGCTCTGTGAGGCTTTTTCCCTTAAAAATACCGCCCCCCAGACCACCACCACCCCCTCCGCCCCGCCAATGATTCAATAAAAATCATGAGTGAGTACAGTCGTCTACATTCCTGACAGGAGTGGCAAGATCAGAAACAGACTATAAAAATTTTACCTCACCAGAACACTTGGACAAAACAAACAAAAAACTGCTCCAAATTCCTGTAATACACTTGAATACTTAAGGAACTGCTAATCAGTCTCTGGGAGGTTTGGCTAGGAAATCTAACAGTTCAGTCACTACTCCCTTGGAAATGTGTTGACAGCAAGAACTGTATTTCCCTGACCTTGGTCCTTCCCAGACCTGACATCTGGAAGTATGTGGAATATTCACTGAATTTACCCCAGACTTATGAGAAAGCCTTTCCCACTCTACCTCTCCTTGTGCCTATCCTTAGCTGGAGAAGTCACTCTGGGAAGACCATCAACTGTGGACTCTTCCAGTGAGTGTCACCAGCCTGAGGATACTCATTAGTCAGAGCTCCTGACTCCTCAGGCTTCTGCAAACACACCAGCAGAGAAAGCTCATCTAAAACAGGGGACGGCTCAGGGAGCATAACTATGCTTTTGTGATTGAGATGTAAGACAAAATTGCTTTCTCTGGGGACCACGCACATAATAATCCCAATCTTGCAAATTCCGGGTTGGTGTTTCTTCAGTAGTTGAGAAAAGATGCATCAGAGCTGAGTGGTTTTTGATGCTGCTTCAACTAACTCTCTAAACTCATTTATCACCTTAAACATTATCAACACCTCCAATTTTAATCTATTCTAGTAGGTTAATTGGAAGAAACTGTGATAGTAATTTTTATCTTGGGAAAATGCTTCCTGATTTTTAAATTTCCGGCCATCCGGGGTGCCTGGGTGGCTCAGTGGGTTAAAGCCCCTGCCTTCGGCTCAGGTCATGATCTCAGGGTCCTGGGATCGAGCCCCGCATCGGGCTCTCTGCTCAGCGGGGAGCCTGCTTCCCCCTCTCTCTCTGCCTGCCTCTCTGCCTAACTTGTGATCTCTCTCTCTCTCTCTCTCTCTCTCTGTTAAATAAATAAATAAATAAATAAAAATCTTTAAATTTCCGGCCATCCATAATCAAACACTGCACAAGCCCTAAAGTAGCATGTGTATCTTCTAACTTTACTGAAGTTATCAGAGCCACTTAATATTTATATACATAAATATTACACACAAATTTTATATGCCACATATATATAATATACAACAAGTATTTCTAATCCAGAGCTTTCTAAAAGAATACCTAAAATGCAAAATGCTTGTGTTGCAAAAAGAGTTACGTACACATACTCATAGAATTTGCTAGATTCTGACAGGTGGTAGCAGAGTGGAAGAGCGACTCCTACATGAGACACCTACCCCAGGACGTTAAGCAGAACCCTACAGAAAATGGCTGTTTCCTCGGCACTTGCGTCCAGCTCTGGCCAGAGCCAATACTGACGACGTAGTCACCACTTTTTTCGGTTCTTGGTCAACAGAGAACCTTCAGCTCAAATGAAGAACACTACTGCTCCGCTGTGTTTCTTACACGTCACTTTGGCAGTCAACCGCTCAACAGACACTGCTGGTGCCTGCATCTGTCAATGCAGCTTTGACGATGGAGCTCCAGGATGATACCCAGAATGTACATGCAGACGTCCACATGTATGTACACACAAACGCACACACACAAACACATATACAACTAGGGAATACCAATTAGGTATTGAGTTTCACGCTGGTCTCACTCAGAATACTGCTGACGTGGCTCAAACAGTAAGGGCCTGACCGTGCTGGGAATATAAGCCTGGGACAGGTTTCATTTGTTCTTTCTCTATTTATTCAGGCTCAGAAACAACTTCTTCCCCCTCTCTTCCCGTAAACAGCTATGAAGTCCTGTGGAATCTCTTTCACGTATCTCTCATTTGCTCGACAACTACCGACTACTTGGTTTTGCATGTAGGGATATGAGAGCAAGCAAGTCTGAGGCAGTGGCTGCCTTCCTGAGGTGGACAGTCTCCAGTGGGGCAGACATGGAAGTCAAGAGGCAATTTCAACACAGTCAAGAGGCAATTTCAATACGGTAAACATGTTGGTAGGCGGGGACTAGTTCAGGGTGCCAGAAGAGAGAGCTCAAAACGGGAAGGACAAATTGTAAATATCTATGCCCCTAACATGGGAGCAGCCAACTATATAAATCAATTAATAACAAAATCAAAGAAACACATCAACAATAATACAATAATAGTAGGGGACTTTAATACCCCTCTTACCGAAATGGACAGATCATCTAA
>CM052898.1:119989124-120018475 GCA_028534135.1 Potos flavus | reverse complement strand
TTAGGAATGCCACCTAGGGCCAGTCACTGGCTTTGGAAGTTTCTGTTTGTCCGACACTGATTACAAGAATAAGAGAATCCTACTTTGTAACACTGCTACACCCCTGACCGTGGTCAGACACCTAACATGACAGATAGCTAGGCCATTACCAAGTTTAAAAAATAAGTTACATGAGGCTATTTCTAAATGAGTATTTAATATCCCTTTCCATATTTTCATTGTTAGTGTATAAGAAAGCAACTGATTTCTGTGCTTGGATTTTGTATCCTGCCACATTACTGAATTCCTGTATGAGTTCTAGTAGTTTAGGGGTGGAGTCTTTTGTATTTAATAAACATCTTTAAGTATGGCTAGATTTGCTTTCATTATAATTAGTAACAAAGCTTTAGGGGAGCAGCTGAGCATTTCTCAAACTTCTTCACTGGGCTTTTTACTATGAGAGCATAAGAGTCGTATTAAATCCACTTAGTCACCCCACACAACCCCTCCTCTCTGCTCCTGTGTACCCCATGCATCTTCCGTAGCATGGGTCAACGTATACAGTCATTGTCAGTTTACATGTCTACCTTCCCCAATAAGTGCTGAGGTCCTTGAGAACAAAGATTGTGTTTTTCATCTCTGTAGTCCTTTGCTTAGCTTAGTATCTACATACAGAAATGCCTGCTAAATGGACAATATAAAGTAGCAATAATAAAGTGATAGAACATCTAACTAGGATTGGGGAATTTGTGTTTTAACACCAGTTTCAGTAACACCTGAGTCCCTGCTATGTGTCAATAATTTACCAGGGACTTACTGTGTGTCAAACACAGTGTTAGGCCCTTAAATAGTATCTCATTTAGTCTTCAGGATACTTCTGAGAAGTAGCATCATCATTTACAACAGAGGAAGCAGAGAGGCTGACTCAGAGAGTTATTCCACTAGGGGCACCTGGGTAGCTCAGTCAGTTAAGTGTCTGACTCTTGATTTTGGCTTGGGTCAAGATCTCAGGGTTGTGAGATTGAGCCCCGCATTGGGCTCCATATGGGGTATGGAGCCTGCTTAAGATTCTCTCTCTCTCTCTTAAAAAAAAAAAGAAAGAAAGAAAGAAAGAAAGTTATTCAGATAAATAAGCAGAAGAGTCAATCTTTGAACCCATGTCTAGTTGAATCGAAAGCACGTTTTTAACCTCTACTCTAGAAGGGTGTCCCATAGCTAACACTTGAAAGCTTAGGCAAAAAAAACATCCCTCTGGATTCCAATTTTCTCATCTGTTTACAGAGCGAGGACACCAGGTGACTCAAGCCCCCCTCACCCCAGGTCACATTGCGGGGGCTCTGGGCGGCAGCAGTCATTGCCTCAGTCCACCTGCCCTTGCGCTCCTGACAAAAATGGAAGAGATTTTCCTGGGCAGTGTGGAATAGGGCTTTTCAGATAACATATTTTCTTTTTATTCTTTTTCTCTTTTAAAAATGTCTCAGGGGATCCTACAGGCAGAGAAAAGGGACCCATTTTTGGCACACGGCTTTGAAGCTAGAACCTGCTGTTAGGTACCAGAGCTAGCAAGTTGTTATTTTTGTTCTACAATTCTTCACTGACATGGATGCTGGCTGAAATTATAAAAAGGGCAAGGAAAGCAAACCTACATCCAGGGACACTTCAGTTGTCAGCAAAATAAGTGGTAAAAGAAAACAGTAAAAATGTCAGCTTGTTTATCACATTTCTACTGCACTATTGCAGCTGTATAGAGAAAAGGATTTTGGACCTGGTTCTCTTGACACCACCTGAGAACTGCTCGATTGAAAGGCTCACACCCTTTCTGTGCTACAAAGTTTTAGTCAGGGACTGAAGTGGCACACTAAGAGTACCATCCCACAAGTATTTATTGAGCACTTGCTTCTGCAGTATGAAACGCTAATATCTCGTGCCAGTTTTCTTTAGGCTCAGCTATCTGGAGGGAAAGCACATTAGTAGGGAAAGAATACCGTAGGCTATCCTCCTTAGAATATCTTTTATCTGCTAGCACTCACTGATCAGGACACCTGCCTGGTAAAGAGAATGGGAATTCTAGAACAATGAAAGTTCTTAGTTGCCAGGAGACTGATGCTAGGTCCAACGCCCCATTTGGCTTCCTGGAAGAGCCAAGGAATTCTGGTGATATGTTATTAAGGCATCCAATCAGAAAGAACCTTTGACAGCACTGAGATGATAAAAAATCATTGCCATTTTGAGAAAGTTGTTCAAGAGAGGAGAACAAAGACACAGAAGAGGGAAGGTGGATTTGTGCCTTTAAAACTCACTATCTTCTAGAAATGAGCAGAGGGAAAAAAAGAGATAAAACAAGAGACAGACTGTGAACTATAGAGAACCAACTGATGGTTACCTGAGGGAAACAGAGTGGGGGGAATGGATAAAATAGACCATGGGGATTAAGGAGTGCACTGGCCACGAAGAGCACTGGTGATGCATAGAAGTGTTGAATCACACATGGTACACCTGACCATGTAGCTATACTGGAATTAAAATAAAAACTTAATAAATTAAAAAAAAAAACTCACCTTCTTAACAGCAGAATCTCCTTTGGATGGATGACAAGAAGGAGACATTTTTACCTAGAAAAAAAGGCAAACACTTTAATATCCTTTTCGTCATAATCTAGTTTTATTTGATCCACATTCAAAATAACTCAACTAGAATTGGTATAACTGAGATAAAACAGACATTTTCAGAGGAACAATGAATGGATTTTTTTTTTTGTTTTGGTTAAGTTCCTTTGAAACTTTTCTGAGATCAAAAGTCAGTAGTTAGCCGAGATAAAAAATATGATTAGGGTAAGATAAGTAGAACTGACGGTCCAGATTGGTTTTAACCAAATGGTGAGGAATCAGACAGATATGTATCTTTGCTGACAATGTTAATCAACTGATGCAATACGCAATGGTCAGCATTTCTTACAGAGGCCAACTCAAAGTATCTTTGATGATATAATATCCCCTTTAGGCAAGACATGCAAAAAAGAATTTCATAAAATAGGGAAAGATTAAGAAAAAGTATGAGCCAAACCATAATAAAAGGATGTTTAGAGCTCAAGGAAGAGAAGACTGATGGTGTAGGGATACCTTGAAATACCTGAGGGTGGAAAGAGATTGTCAGATCAGAAAAAAAGAGCAAGACTCAACTACATGTTATGTGCAAAACCATATTTTAAATGTAAAGGCACAAATAGGTTACAAGCAAAAGGACTGCAAAGATATACCATGCTAGCACTAGATTTCAGAGCAAAGACTATTACCAGGGATAAAGAAGATCACTTCAGAATAATAAAGGGGTTGATTCATCAGGAAGACATAACAATCCCAGATATCAATGCATCTAATAGCTTAAAAATACATAAAATAAAAATTGATAGAATTGAAAGGAGAAAAAGATTTTATAGTCAGAGATTTCCACACCATTCTCTCTATATATATTGAAGAACAAGGAGGCAGATATTTAGAAAGGATTTAGAAGATTTACAGAACACAATCAACTAACTAGTTCAGCTGCACATTTATAGAGCACTCCACCCAGCAAAAGCAGAATACACATTCTTTTCGGGTATACACAGACCACCACACAGACCATTTCCTGTTAATAAAGTAATTCTCAATAAATTTAAACAGATCCAAGTCATCCTAAAGAAGGTTCTCTGATAACATGAGAAGTAAATTAGACTCAGCAATAAGAAAGATCTCCAAAAAAAATTTCCAAATATTTAAGAGCTAAGTTACATTTTCAAATAACCCGCGGGTCAATGAAGAAATTAAAAGGCACTTAGATCCTAGAAACACACAACCTACCAAGAATGAATCATGAAGAAACAGAAAATCTGAATAGACAACAACTAGTAAGAAGATTGAATCAGTAATCAAAAACTTCCTAATAAAGAAAAGTGCAAGTCCAGGTAACTTTATTGGTGAATTCCACCAAATATTCAAAGAATTAACACCAAACCTTCCATAAACTCTTCCAAAAAATTAAAGAGAAGGGAACACTTCCAACTTCATTGTAGGAGGTCAGCATTACCCTAATATCAAAGCCAGACAAGGACACTACAAGAAAAGTAAATTACAGGCCAATATCCCTGGTGAACAAAGATGGAAAATCCTCAACAAAATACTAGCGAACAGGGCGCCTGGGTGGCTCAGTTGTTTGAGCAACTGCCTTCAGCTCAGGTCATGATCCTGGAGTCCCAGGATCGAGTCCAGCATAGGGCTCCCTGCCCAGCAGGGGGTCTGCTTCTCCCTCCGACCTTCCCCCTCTCATGCTCCCTCGCTCTCATTCTCTCTCTCTCAAATAAATAAAATCTTTAAAAAAAAAATACTAGCGAACAGAATTCAACAGCATATTAAGAGGATCACACACCATGATCAAGTGGGATTTATCCCTGGGATACAAAGATGCTTCAACATATACAAATGAGTAAGTGTGGTATCCACACTTAAGAGAATTAAGGAAAAAAAAACTATATGATCATCTCACTCAATGCAGAAAAAAATCTTTGCCTTTTCATGATAAAAACACTCAACAAACTAGGATTAGAAGGAAACTATCTCAACACAATAAAGGCCGTGTATTAAAAAACCCCACAGCTAACATCACACTCAGTGATGAAGACGGAAAGCTTTTCCTCTGAAATTAGAAACAAGAATGCTTGTTTTCACCACTTCTACTGAACATAGTATTAGAAATTCTAGTCAGGGCAATCAGGCAAGAAAAAGAAATAAAGACCATTCAAATTGGAAAGGGGAAAAGTAAAACTATGTTTTCAGATGACAGGTTTTATGTAGAAAACTCTATAGAGTCGACAAAAGTAACTGTTAGCATAAACAAATTAAATAAAATAGGCTACAAAATCAGCACACAAAAATCAGTGTTTCTGTGCACTAACAACGAACAATCTAAAAAAGACATTAAGAAAACAATTCCATTTGGGGTGCCTGGGTGGCTCAGTGGGTTAAAGCCTCTGCCTTTGGCTCAGGTCATGATCTCGGGGTCCTGGGATCGAGCCCCGCATCGGGCTCTCTGCTCAGCAGGGAGCCTGCTTCCCCCTCTCTCTGCCTGCCTCTCTGTCTACTTGTGATCTCTCTCTCTCTCTCTCTGTCAAATAAAAAAAAGAAAAAAAAACTTAAAAAAAAAAAAAAAAAGAAAGAAAACAATTCCATTTACCATAGCATCAAAATGAACTTAGGAATAAACTGAGCCAAGGAGGCAAAGATAAAAAGAAAACATCCTGTATTCCGGGATTGTAAGACTTAATTGTTAAGATGTCCACACTACCAAAATCAATCTACAAATTCAAGGCGATCCCTATCAAAATCCCAGTGGCATTGTAGCGGATATAGAAAAATCTATCCTAAAATTCATATGGAACCTCATGGGACCCTAAATAGCCACAATCTTGAAAAAGACCAAAGTTGGAGGTCTCACACTTTCTTAACTTACTACAAAGCTACAGTAATCAAAATTGTGCTACTGGGATAAAGACAGACATGTAGACCAATGGAATAGAGAGACCAGAAATAAATCTTCACATATAAGGTCAAATGATTTTTGACAAGTGTATCAAGACCATTCAATGGGAGAAAGAATAGTCTTTTCAACAAGTGGTGCTAGAAAACTACATATCCATATGCAAAAGAATAAAGTTAGACTATTACCTCACACCATACATAGAAACTAATTCATTGTGGATCAAAGGCCTAAAAGCAAAAGCTAGAACGATAAAACTCTTCATTAGAAGGAAACAAAAGTTTCATGACACTGGATTTAGCAATGATTTCTTAAAGATGACACCAAAGACACAAGCTACAATTAACAAAAAAAAATAGAAAAACTGGACTGTATCAAAATTATAAATTTTTGTATACCAAATACATAAATATAATAAAAAGGTAATTCATAGAATGGAAGAATATATTTGCAAATAATATGGGATAAATATCCAAATTAAGGAATTACTATCCAGAATATACAGAGGTCTCTTAAAACTCAACAACAGAAAACCAAACAACCTGATCAAAAAAATGCACAAAGGACTTGGACATTTCTGTAAAGGTGTATGGATAGCCAATAAGCACAAGAAAAGATGCTCAACATCATTAGTCATTCACAAAATGCAAAGTAAAAACACAACGAGATACCATTACACACCAACTAGAGTAGCCGAAACTAAAAAGACTATACCAAAGATGCGGGGGAACTGGAACCCTCACACGATGCTGGTAGGAGACTAAAATGGTACAACCACTTGGGAAAGCAGTTTGGTAGCTTCTTAAGATGATAAACACACATTTGCCATATTCGTCAACCATTCCATTCCAAAGGTATTTACCCAAGAGAAATGAAAGTATATGTCCATACAAAGACTTGTACACAAATCTTCAAGACAGCTTTATCTGTAACAGCCAGAAACTGGACAGCCACAAACACCTATCACCAACTGGTGCTATCATAAACCAACCATGGTATATGCATTACACTGAAATACCACTCAGCAGTAAGAAGAAACAAACTCTTATAACCACATGGATGAATCTTAAATAATTACGCTAAGTGGAAGAAGAACTTACTTGATGGTTCCATTCATGTGAAATCCTAGAAAATGCAAATTATTCTATTAAAACAAAAAGCCAATTGGTGGTTTCTGGGGAACAGATGGTAGAAACTGAGTAAGTTTTTAGCAGTGAGAGGGTATCTTGATTGTAGTGATGGATTCGGATAGATACATGTCATATTTGTATGCCTTTGTATACGTAAATTTATTTAAGATCAGTTATACTTTAATAAAGCATTTAAAGAAATTTGTAGGATGCAGCTAAAAACAGTGCTTAGAGGAAGTAATTTACAGCTTTTTATACTACACTGGAGAATAAGAAAGGTTAAAATGAAGGACCTATGCTTCCAATTTAACAAGCTAGAAAAAGAAAATCAAAGTAAAACCAAACTAAGTAGAAGGAAGGAAATAAGGAGCAGAAATCAATTGACAGAAAGCAAACAAAACACTAGAGAAAATTAATAAAGCCAAAAGTTGGTTCTTTGAAAATATCAGTGAGACTGATAAACTGTTATTTAGATTAAGAAAATATAAATCAATAATATCAGCAATGAAAGATATATTACTACATACTGTAACACTTATACACATTTAAAAGAGGCTATTATGAACAATTTTATGTCAATAAATTTGACAACTTCTTTATTGGGGGAGAGGCAGAGAGAGGAGGAGGCAGAGAGAGAATCTTAAGCAGGCTCCACACCCAGTGGATCTGGGGTGCCCCAATCTTGAGACCCTGAGATCATGTCCTGAGGAGAAATCAAGAATCAGACACTGAAGACTGAGCCACCCAGGAGCCCCAAATATGACAAATTAAAAGGACACATTCCTTGAAAAACAGCTTATAAAGATGAATCCAAGATGAAACAGGAAATATGAATAACCCTTTATTAAAAAAACTGAATCTTATCTAATTGTGTCAGCAGTGAATTCTAGAAAATATGAAGTACACAGGGATTAGTATCTGAAATCGGAATAGCGACTCGTTAGTTACAAGGAAAAATATAATCCTTATTGCAAGCAGTGCAACAGGCAGTAGACAGGATCGGTCTAGGATGATGTAGCCAGGGTGTAAGTATTAGGCAAGGAACTGGATTTGAGTTCTCCAGCCCCTTCAATTCTGACAGGCTAATTCTAAGAGCCTCCAGTACAGATGATGAAGCCATTTCCTAACACTGTGGCATCAAGCTATTCAAGGACCATGTTGCAGCCCTTTTTTTTTTTCTTTTCCCCTCTGACTTTCAGAATAACTTTAGAAAACATACCTCATCTCAGGGGTCAAAACGGCTGGCTGTCCAGACTGTCCTTTTGGTTTTAGCAGGTCTGCAAAAATTAGACTTGACGGTCTTTGCTTTAACATACCATGACATTAATACTCTGGAATTCACTCCAGATGTACGATATAGCTTGCTAAACATGATCCAATTTTAACTCCTGGTATGCTCTTTTTGAAAAGGGAGAAAATAGATTTTCAAAGCAAAGTAGATATTTAAGCTTAAAAAATGACCTCATGAAAGAATCTGCAGATTTTTAAAAAACAAGCCAAGAACTAGATGTGATGCTGGACAATTTATCTGAGAAAGCTGTTCTCTGGAGATTAAGTTAGAGAGTGTTTGAAGTGGCAACAGAAATGGTTCAGCATCACCCATGAAAGGTCTTATTTTTCATTTAACAGGATTCCTTCTGGAAATGCCTCAGGCAATGCGGCTTGAAAGAGACACTTTAAATCAGGTGTGCACACACTAGATCTGGGGATATGGACGATATATTAAGCTATGGCCTTAATAATGTTAAACTTTTGTGGTATATAATTTCTGACTTAAAGAAGTTAATGATTTCTGACTTAAAGAAGCAATCTGATCTGAAGTTTAATAGCAATAGGGATACCTTCCTTATCACATTTTTTTTTAAAGATTTTATTTATTTATTTGACAGAGAGAGATCACAAGTAGGCAGAGAGGCAGGCAGAGAGGCAGGCAGAGAGATCGGGGGAAGCAGGCTCCCTGCTGAGCAGAGAGCTCAATGTGGGGCTCCATCCCAGGACCCTGAGATCATGACCTGAGCCGAAGGCAGAGGCTTTAATCCACTGAGCCACCCAGGCGCCCTCACTTTTTTTTTTTTTAAACAAGCCTTGATGTTCTGCTTACCAAAGGAATATATGTTCACAAATAGAAATTTAGAAAATACTAAAAAGCTAAACAAAAGAAATAAAAATCACAATCCGACTGCACAGCAATAACTACTATTAACATTTAGAATCACACTGTTTTGTGATCTTTCCATGTTACCTGCTGAAAGTGTTTATTTCACCATATCTGTATTATTCCACAACGTGATTTTTCTATTAAGCAGTCCCTTCACTGCAGAGATATACTATCACTAATTTCACCAACTATTGGAAAGCTACTGGGACATTTAGGTTGTTTTCAATTTTTTTTTTAATTAAAAAAATGTTGTCATAAACATCTTATATATACTTGGCACACACTCTTGATGTGTTATTTCCATTGCACATATAAGTCCTTGCTTCAAAGGGTACAGGACATTTAAAAACACATGTTGCCAATTTTTCTCCTGGCAAGGAAGATGGATCCAACACCCCTTTTCCTAGAATTCTGAAATCCCAAAAACACTGAAACAAAAAAATATATATATTTTTAAAACTTTTGGCACTGACAGCAAAAACCACCTGAAGTGAAATAACACTATTTATAGTCTTTATTTATCCTACATATTATGGGATGCTGCCCTAGACCCCATTGGGAATGTTCTGTAATAACAATATATGCACCATATTACCTTTCTTTTAGCACTTCAAATATGCCTTTTTTTTTTTTTTTGAGAAGTCAGCCAACTTCTGTTTGTTCTCTAAACAACATTTTTCCATATTTTGTTTAGAGCTTATAATTGTTTAGCAGAGAGGTTGTCCAGTACAGGTTACCCTGCCATTACTAGAATTGGAACTCTCTGTATTACATTTCAAATACTTTTTCTGTATGATCCCCATCCCTACTTTGTCCAGGACTCCAATTACAGGTGTATTTTGCCACCTGAAGTGGTTCCATAGCTCACTGCTGCTCTATTCATTTCTTTCCAATCTTTTTTCTGTGTTTGATTTGGCATAATTGTTGCGATATATATTCAAGTTCACTGATCATTTCTTCTGCAATATCCATTGTGCTGTTAATCTTATCCGGTGTGCTCTTCAACTCAGACACTGGAGTTTTAATCTTTAGATGTTCTACTGACGTTATGACTTCCACATCTCTATTGAACATGTCCAGGCTCGCCTCTAGCTTCTTGAACATACGGAATAAAATTATAATAACTTTTAATGTTCTTGTTTACTCATTCTATCATCTGTGCTATTTCTGGGTCTGTTTCAATGGACTGCTTTTTTTAAAGACAATTTTTTTCGAGCAGTTTGAGGTTCATAGAAAAACTGAGAGGAAGTACAGAAATACTGCATACATCCTATGCTCCCATCCATGCACAGCGTCCCCTATTATCCATAGGCCCCATCAGAAAGCTACACTTGCAAAAAAAAAAAAAAAAAAAAAAGAAAGCTACACTTGCTATAGCTGATGACACATTACACTGACACATCATTATTACCTAAAGTCCACAGTTTACATTAGAGTTCACTTTTGGTGGTGTGCCTTCTATGGGTTTGGACAAATGTGGAATGATATCTGTCTACCACTATAGTAGTATACAGAGTATTTTCATTGCCTGAAAAGTCTCTGTGTTCCATTTATTCACCCCCCCACCCCGCCCCCGCTAGCTCCTGGCAACCACTGATGTTCTTACTGCCTCCATAGTTTTGCCTTCTCCAGAATGTCATATAGTTGTGATTTTTTTTCTCCGCTTTATGACTTGCATTTTTCCTGCTTTCTTGATCAAATGCCAGACATTGTGAATTTCACCTTGTTGGGTAAAATACTTTTATAATCCTTAACATATTCTTGAACTTTGTTCTGGGATGTGGTTAAAATACTTGGAAATAATTTGGGGCGCCTGGCTGGCTCCGCCGGAAGAGCGTGTGACCCTTCATCTCAGGATCGTGAGTTTAAACCCCATGTTGGATACGCATATTACTACAAAAAACCAAAAAAACAAAACAAAACAAAACACCTTAAATACTTGGAGATAATTGGATCTTTTTTAGGTTTTGCATTTCAGCTTTGTTAGATAATTGGATCTTTTTTAGGTTTTGCGTTTTAGCTTTGTTAGGTGGGATCAGAGCTGCGGTTAGTCTAGGGTTAACTTCCCCCCAGTACTAAGGTTCAGACGGGACTTAGTACTCAGTGAGCCCCATGAAGTATGCAGTGCCCCTGGCCGGCATTATTCCTGACTCTGTGTGAATCTGGAGGCACTGCTACTCTAAGCCTTTTGTGTGGTTCTTCTTCTGGCCTTGAGCGTATACTATACTATTTCCTCACGCAGTGGACGGTATTCAACTTGATACTGAAAGCTGTCTTCTGCAGATCTCTGGGCAGCTCTCTCCCGTCCGTACTCTGTTCTGAGAACTGCAGCGAACTCCAGCCACCTTGCTGCCCTGGACTCCAGCTCTGTCTCCTGGACTCTGAGAGACTGGTGTGCTCTGCCTCGGTTTCCCCTCCCTGGGCCATGGCATGGAAACTTTCCACTGGCAGTACACTAGGGATGAGTCTAGGGCTCACGTTATCTGTTTCTCATCTCTCCGGAGTCACGCTCCCTCACTGCTTGATGTCCACGAGAACCACTGCTGTATATATGTTGGTCCATGTTCCCGCGAGAAACTCCGAATGAATCCTGTCAGAAGCTGAAGTCCCTATAATACCTTCTAAAATGAAATCTAAAATCAGAAAAATTCTCACTTCTGAAACCTATCTGGTCAGAGGCATGTGCCTAAGGGACTGCAGACCTGAGCAATATGCGCTCCCACTGGTGATGCAGAAAGTGTCTGTCTCTTCACATCCTCATCAATATAAATGTGTATGTATTTTGAAATGTAGGACAGTTTACCGTGTATTTTTTAAAAATTTGCCAGTTCGGTAAGTTTAAGAAATGGCATCATATTTCTGTTTTAATTTGTATTTCTTTGCTCACTGATGGAGTTGAACATTTTTCACATTTCACTGAACAACAGAATTTTCAAATGTCATTTGCCCACATTCCCATCAAGGCTTCGGCGCTACACAAAGGCTCGAAACACTCTTTGGGCACTATTGTTATCCCCTGGTCTCCTGGACACAAGCCATCCCTGGATCAGAGGGAAGTGAGCCCATTTCCAGGACCTGAAGCATCCGATTTCCAAACTGTGCCGGCAGCGGCGACAACAGAGCCGTTCATCATGATGCGGCTGTCGATCCATTTTCCACAGTCACAGGAAATGGACCGCAGCAGTCCCCTGTTTCAAAGCCTTCAGTGTTGCCTACTACTTTAAGAGTAAAAAGCAAACTCTTCACCAGACCCTCCCGGCTCCTCAGGACATGGTCCTACCTCTTCAACCTCATTCCTTGCCACGCTCCCCTTTAGTTTCTCTGTTCCGCCACTGAGCTTCTCTCAGTTCCTCGAACACGTCATTCCTCCCCTTGGTTCCCCAGGCTTACTGTTCTCCTGCTTGCACGGTCTTCGCATGGCTGGCACCTTCCTATCTTTCAGGTCTTAGCTTAAATACCACCTCTGCAATGGAGATCCCCTAACCCCCCTCCAACGCAAGTTGCCCCTCATGTTATTCTTCCCACAACATTCTATTCTTCGCCCTGATAGCACTCACAACCTATCACAAGTTGGAATGACAAATCTGGTATATTTTGTTTACAATTTATTGTCTAGCTCTCTTCCTACATGGTAAGCTACATAATGGTGGGAAATATATTTTCAGTTTTGGGGGGGGCAGTTGTTCAGTAATGTATACTTAGTCCAAGAATATAGCATTTGGCCCAAATGAATCACTAAATACTAGGGTATAATAACAAGATTATTGTAAAATGGGCAAAAGTCTCCTCAAAAAGATTCATTTAAATTAGAATCATTTATCACCTCTCTGCACTTCTAAGATACATTAACCCTCATTTAACTTGTAAATTTAAGTTCTAAGGATATTCTTTGGAGAAATGTTGCTGTCACCAAATACTGAAATTTCACTGTTTAGCATTTAATTTTCATCTAACTTGTTTGTAACGGGGAACTAACATTCTTTAAAAATGGACAAATGAAAACAGGCATTAATATCAGTGTTCCAGTTTCATTAAACAGCCTCTAAACCAAATCTCTAATTTACAGTGGGGATCCAAACTAAATAAGCAATGGATAATGGCTAATAGAAAACTATGACCAGTGAGCACAAATAAATGCCATTTATTGAATAATTTCTTGGAAGTTATAAATACTTCTCTCTGACAGTATTTATAAATCTCCAAAAGATAAAACATTTTCTTAGACAACTCTAAAAATCAAGAAATAAAACCAACTCAAAGTACCAAGAAAAGTATCAGCTTATTTCATTTAATTCTTTCCTGTTCTGATTATTAAAAGATGAGGAAGTGGCTATATGTTTATTTCCAATCCCCTTCTCCTCAGATATCTACCTTATTGAGGGGGAAAAAAACTTTGATATTTGACTAATGTACATGGCTTTCTACCAACAAGAGATGATTTATCCAACTCTGTAAAGATATCAAGCAATAGGTTATAAAACTTTCTAATGAGTCTCTAAATGCTCTTGTTCTTTGAAGTTTTAAAAGGAACAACAATTTGAATGTTTCTGGCACATAAAATGTGTTAGCTTAGGGGTAACCTGGGTGGCTCAGTCGGTTGAGTGTCTGACTCTTGATTTTGGCTCAAGTCATGATCTCAGAGTCCTGGGATCGAGCTCCGCATTGGGCTCCATGCTCAATGGGGAATCTGCTTGAGGATTCTCTCTCCCTCACCCTCCGCCCCTTCTCCCACTCACATGTTCTCTCTCTAAAATAAATAAATCTTAAAAAAAAAAAAGTATTAATAGCAGCTCTCAAAAATTCTAAGCCCTGTTAATAATATAAAGTTAAAACTACAATTTAGTAAATCTTCAATTATGTTTCTTGAATTTATATCATGTTGCCTGTTGATCAACAATTATTTTGAAAATGAATCGCAAGTTAATTTCTCCTATTGCTCATCAGTGTCAATGAAGATGCTACTATAAATTTAATAAAGGAATAAGCAAATAATCCAAGAAAATCATTGCATTATATTATATAGCATATGGAATAACATTTGAGGAGAAAATGATAAGAATGATAAGTACTTCAGTTGAAATTAATTTCTCCAATGTAGTTCATCTGTGGGTAACAGGTTACCAAAATCAAACTAGAGAATCAGATAGACTTGCAAGATCTATTTATGGATCTGAACATTTCAGATTGAGCTGTTGTAAACCTGAGGCAAGGAGAGGAGATAAGGAAGGAAAGAAAGAAACATGAGTCATTTTTCCTGCTCATAAGGAATAAAAGTAGTTATTCCAGAGGAGAGCAGGCTTTCTGGGGGAATAACTCCCTATCGTGTCTGTGCAGATCGGGAGGCAACTAATATGTCAGAGTTCTTGTTTATATATACTGAGCAGTTGTGCAAGACAGAAATGAGGTAAGAAGCAGCAAGAAGGCAGGCCTCATCCACCAAAGCCACAGTTTTGAGGGTAACTGTTGCATCTTGTTGGGCTGGAGTCAGAAACTGAACAAGTGAAAAATCATCACAAGTCTTGGAAAAGGAAACAAAAAGCAACTGGACCGAAGGATCATGTTACAGAGGCAGTGAGAAGGTTCAAATGCACTCAGTGTCTCGTGGGAGTAGACAGCAACAAGTGGGAGCTGACCGGCAGCCTTGGCTTGATTTTGGAGTCACTGGCGCCCTCGCTTCTGTTCTCCTCCATGCACTGGTTGGAACTTAATGACCAGGGCTGATAGATTTTTCAAAGGAAATTAAGGCGCCCTCACTTCTGTTCTCCTCCATGCACTGCTTGGAACTTAATGACCAGGGCTGATAGATTTTTCAAAGGAAATTAAGTGAACAAAGGAGAACTTTCTTTTCTTTCTTTTTTAAAGATTTTATTTATTTATTGGAGAGAGAGAGAGAGAACACAAGCAGGATGGGGAGGAGCAGAGGGAGAGGGAGAAGCATCCCCGCGGAGCAGGAGTCCAATGCAGGGCTGGATCCCAAGACCCTGAAATCATGACCTGAGCCAAAGGCAGATGCTTAACTCACTGAGCCACCCAGGTGCCCCAGAGTAGAACTTTCATGAAATAAAATTTAATAAAAGCCATCAAATACAAAACTAGTATTTTCATTTTAAATTTTTTTTTTTTTAAGATTTTATTTATTTATTTGACAGAGAGGAGAGAGATCACAAGTGGGCAGAGAGGCAGGCAGAGAGAGAGGGGGAAGCAGGCTGAGCAGAGAGCCCAATGCACGGCTCGATCCCAGGACCCTGAGATCAGGACCTGAGCCGAAGGCAGAGGCTTTAACCCACTGAGACACCCAGGCGCCCCTCATTTTAAATTTTTTTAAAAATGGAATGGCTCACACATGGTAAGACATCTTAATTAGCACAGCCAATATGGTATGGAGGTATTTTAAAAATCAGTCTTACCAGGTTTCAATAAAGCCAAAATGCTAAAAATAGAACAGGTTGGAGGCAGGAAAACTGGGGGTGATGATGGTCCTACACAAATTGAGTTCAAATACCGGCCTCCCTCTCTGAGCTGCATATAGTTCCTTCAGCTGTAAAACAGGGACTATATCACCCTCGTAAAACTGTGAAGATTAGCATAAACACATCTACAGCATATGTTTGATAAATTTCATTTTCTCTTTCCTTCTTGTGTTACCAATCCACTAGATCTTTTTACAATGTCTTAGTAATAAAAATAAGAGAAGAAGACAGCTAGGAGAAAAGTTAAGAAATCCCAAATAGTTCTCATGAGAGAACTATTACTTCATATGATTCGAGAATCACTGCTTCATCATTAGGAAGTAACAAACAAAGATTTCCAAAAGGAACTGACCAGTAATCTTACTGGAGTTTCCTAAACAATGAAAAGGTTGAGTCATCTCTTCTCCCTTCCAGAATGGGAGAGCCTCAGATAGCTTCAGAAATAAAGCTGCCTTTGACATGTAGGTCCAATTTGAAGAGAATTCCCCCTTTCTAGGTGCTCTGAGAGAAGGCAGGAAGAAAGTCAGTGAAAGAGATTACTGTCTTTCTTCACTGTATGAGGTATGTGGATGTGGGTACAAGGCAACCAGTGTAGTATAAATGGCTTCAAAATTCGACACCTACTTAGGAACATAGTCTCAGCCAAACATGGAATAAAAAATAACTTCCTAAAACATGATATAAAGGTTACACACACACACAGTCTGTGATTAACATCATACTTGATGAAAAATTTGACGTTTTCTACCTAAGTTCAGTAACAAGGCAAAGAGGTTTCTTCTCACCATTCCTATTCAACACTATACCGAAGGTCAATGCAATAAGGCAAGAAATAAAAGGCATAAGATTGGAAAGAAGAAATAAAAGTCTTTATTTGCATATGATATGACTGTCTATGTAAAAAATACCAAAGAACCTATTTTTTAAAAAAAATACTAGTACTAACAAGTAAGCTTTTTAAGGTCACTGGTCACTGGATACAAATCAATATACCAAAATAAATTGCATTTCTATATTCTAGCAATGAATAATTAGAAAGCAAAATATAAAACAGTAAAATATATAATACATCAAAGGTCATTACATACTTAGAAATAAATCTTAGAAACAAACATGTAAGATTTACATGCCAAAAACTTAAAACACTGATGAAATAAATGCAAAAAGATAGAAGTAAATTGATAGATATACCATGTTGATGGATTGGAAGACTCAATATTGTTAAAATATCAACTCCCAAATCGATCAGTCAGTAGATCTAACACAATCCTAATAAAATCCCAGCATGACTTTTTGGTAGAAATTGACGAGCTGATTTTAAATTTTACATGGAAAAGCAAAGGAATTAGAATAGTCAAATGTTAGTAAGAAGAATAAAGTTGGAGGACTCATACTACCTGATATTCACATTTACTATAAAACCACAGTACTAGAGAAAGGATAGGTATACAGATCACTGGAAGAATACAAAATCAAGAAATAGACCTACACATACATAGTCAATGGATTTTTGACTAAGGTACAAAGGCAGTTCAATGGATAATCACGTGCAAAGAATAAACTCCAATCCTTATCTTGTAGCCTAATAAAAATGAACTCAAAATGGATCTGTGGTTGCCAGGAATTGAGAGTAGAGCAAAGGCTAACTACAAAGAGATATGGGAGACATCTGAGAGTAGGTAATAATACTATATCTTGATTGTAAAGGTGACTGTCAAAAGTTATGGAACGTAAATTTTACTGTTTGAAATTATGTATTAAAATACGTAATTACATGCATAAAACGTAATTTTATTTTTTAAAAAAAAGAAAAAAGGTCTATTTTAGCTGCTCAGGACTATCTAGAAAGAAAAATTTAATTGGTAATATCCAAACAATAATATAATACAATCATAAATTGGTTTATGAATAGGATAGAATTGAAAGAGAAAGAAAAAAACTAAAATGCCCCAAGATGTGACTTAAGAATTTACATAAGAATTTGGATTCAGCTTGGAAACATGTTGGAAATCACAAGGCCTGTCTTTCTTTCCCTAAATGCAAACAAGGATGTTTTCTGGATGACTAGTTAATAAAATTTCCAATCCGGAAACCACACTCAACATCTTTACCTGTATTGTCCTGCCGAAGTCTCTAAATTCAACAATGAATTCTCTTATTCCCAAGTCTATTCTTTGTTTACTGCTTCCTATCTCTTTACTGCTTCCTATCTTGGTAAATGATACCATCACCCATCAATTGTTTAAGTAAGGAATCTGGATACTATTTTTGACTCCTCCCTTTGTCTCATCTGCCCCATCTAACACATTTATCACCAAGTCCTGATAAATTCTCTCTCAATTAAATGCTGTGAAGCAGAAAAGAACACGGAACTGGAAGTTGAATGTGACTGGATGAGAGGGTGAAAAGAGAGTGGCCTGAGATGCAGGTAGTGAGGAAAGCAGGGACCATTATTAATTATTCTGATGTTTGTGCACATCTCAAACACATCTCAAATATGTAGTATTTTCTCCATCCCAACTTCTATCATTCTAGTACAAGTTATCACTTCGTTCCTCTAAATTACCTCAATATTCTTGGGTCTCTCTGCATCTGTTCTTGCTTCCCTTTCAATCCATTTTCTACTCTGCAGTTAGAGTGCTCTAAGAATACTGCTCCGGAAAAAATTGCCATTCTGAGCAGATACCATTCGTTCCTTAAAACCCCTTAAAATCTTTTTTTTTTTTTTTTTTTAAGATTTTATTTGATAGAGAGAGAGAGAGTGAGCATAAGCAAGGGGAGCCACAGGAGAAGAGGGAGAAGCCGGCTCCCCACCGAGCAGGGAGCCCTACATGGGGCTTGATCCTAGGACCCTGGGGTCGGTCATGACCTGAGCTGAGGGCAGACTCTTAACCGACGGAGCCACCCTGGCACACCATATCCTCCCTGTTTCTCTGGTACAATCATCAAAGTAATTAATATGATTCCTTTTTACCACAGCAGCCTCACCTCATACCACTCACTCTCTCATATTCTTGATCCAGTCTTGCTCAATGTCTAGCTTCACAGCAAAGATGCTATGTTTGTTCTATCTATATTGTTTCCTTGGTCTAGAGTATCCCTCATTCTACCTACCACTGCACCTAAATTTGTCTACCTTACTTCCGTTTTTCCTTCGGGGCAGCTAACATGGCACTTCTAGGAAGCCTTCCGTGATTTCCCATGTTGATTAAGTCCGCTTATTACCTGATCTTACAGCATAGTTCATCTGCATATACTTGTGGCATAATGCAAAAAAATATTTATATATGTATATATTTGGTCTTTGTCCCTGGTTTCTGGTACATAGCTCCTTAAAATCTTGGAATCTCTGGAGTGATAAGAGTGCCTTCTGTATGCTAATGAGATGAGTGGTATCTCTGGTGCCCTAGATGGCTTCAGGTTGGGGGTTAGTCACTAGAGGGTGGGAACTTTCAGCTCTACCATCCTCTGTCCTGTCCCCCCATCCCCAACTTCTAGGGAGGAGAGAAAGGCTAGAGATTGAATTTAATCACCAATGGCCAATGATTTAATCAATTATGCCTATGTAACGAGACCTCTGCAGAAACCCTCGAATGGCCAGGTTCAAGGAGATTTTGAGTTAGTGAACGTACTGCGGTACTGGGAAGGCAGCATCCTGGGAGAGGACATGGAAGCATCCTTCTCCCCTCCATACCTCGTCCTGCTCATTTTTTCCATTTGGCTGTTCCTGAGTTGGATCCTTTCATAAACAGGTAAATGTAAAGCATTGTCCTAAGTTCTAGGAGTTGCTCTAGTGAATTATCGAACTACAGGGGGGTTGATCATGGGAACCTCTGAGTCTGTCAAGTCAGACAAAAGGGTGGGTAACTGGGGCATTCCATTTGCAAGCGGTGTTTGAAGTAAGGGTAGTCTTGTGTGAATGAATCCGTCAACCCATGGAATCTGACGCTAACTCCTGGTAGTTAGCGTCGGAAGTGAATTATTGGACACCTAGCTGGTGTCCAGAGTATTGATAGAATTAGTGTCGGACCCAGTGTTGAAAAAAATACCACATATTTGGTGACAGAAAGAACTTGAGAATACTAATTCAAAATCTGTTTGTAACTTCAGTGGTTATATACTCCACAAGACAAAATGTCTTGTCTATTGCTGGATCCCCGGCACTCGGCACAGTGCCTGGCATAGTGTCCCATACACACCACATGACTAGAAATGAATGCCTACCACCAGAGTATAAAAATTCTCAACTGAAGCTAAGACAGAGTTTTTTTTCTGGGTCTACTTCTAAAACAGCACTGAAGGCTGATGAAACAGAGAAAATCAACTTATTCAACTTTTCACGAAGTGATGTTAAGGCCAACTACAGGGTAGAGGGCACAGAGGAAGGAGCGAGAAACAGCAAATGTGACACCTCTTCTCAGTCTAAAGAGGAAATAAATCGAGAACAGAATAATGATCAAGTCATGGCAGCTAGCAACTGCTCCTCCTCCACACCGGGCCCTTCGTGTTGTCAAGTTCTGTTCTCCCAAAAGTTAGTAAGCAATGGAGCTCAACTGCACTACTGCCTGCTTAAGAAGAAAAGAAAGGCTGTAAAATGAACAAAAGTTGTATCTACTCCATTAGTCAGACTCTAAAGACAATGCCAATTTCTAAAATGAACCCTACTACATGACGTTCTTTGAAGAAAGGCACCCAGCTGAGGAAACCACGTACAGAGCATGTGTGTACTTACCTTGTCCGCCGGCCCCACTTCAGAGCGGCAGCTCTACACTCTTCCGCACACAGCTACTGTGAGGACTACGGCATCTGGACTTGCTGACCTCGTGCTTGGTCAAAGGCTCCTCAGCTGACTCATGGGGGTACATCCCTTCTGTTCAACTAGCTCTTACGCTTTTTAAGGGCAGAAAATGTCTTCTCTTGCTCCTAAGTCCCTGTTTTTCAGTGTGGGGCAAAGAGGAGAGGGTCTCTAAATACTGAATAGGGCTGAACAGAAGACGCCATGCACTGGACACCCATGAGGTAAACTTGTGGAGGCCTACAAGAAAAATGTGGCCAGGCCTGAAAGACATTGGTAAGAAAAGACTAACTCCATCTTGTCATGAAAACAAGTCTTACCTGGGATGGGGCTGTCTTCCCCTTTTTAATTTCAGATGAATTTTCACTTAACTTCCCTACTTTGTTACTTGAGCTGCATTTGTAGCATGTCCATCTGGTCTGCCCCTCGGTCTCCATGGTGCACTCTTTGTTTTGCAGACAGAATGAGTGGTACAAATGGCCACAGCTGCAAAATGAAGGCAGCCAATTTGCACTTTTCCCGTCATGAAATCCACAAACATATGCTACGTTAGAGTGTATTTATAAGTGGTAAAGATTTCCGATAAGCTGGAACGCACTAACTGTGGTATAGTTAAGAAGAAAAGAAATTTACTTGTTGCTGTCTTCTCTTTTAAAATCTGGACTCACATATCTATACACTTAAGTTGTGAGTAGCAACAGAATCACAGTACTCTGACTACAAACCACCTGAGAGAGGACTTGAACTTCTGTTCATTTCTCAAACTATGAAATATTTTTAGATAGTATAAAAAATGCAACTGGGGAAAATCATAATGCTTCAAGTAGCTTGATGACAACATGAGTGGTCTGCCTCATCAAATCCAAGGCAACAGTTGTGATTTGATTAAGTAGTTACAAAAATGTCAGTGCTACAGTAAATTCTTACACTATCCGTAAGAAGAAATTCCCTGGTGATTACTAAATGAGCCTCCCAGAAGTGAGTGTTGAATAGAATTCTCAGTCATCTATACTGATTCCTCCTCATTTCTCCAACCTGAAATGTTGGATATCCTCAGAAGTCAATTCTTTTCTACAGTCTTTCACTACTCTTTCTCTTCTATAGCTATGTTTTGCTCCTTTGGTGATTACTTTTGGTTCCATAGCTTTAAGACACCACCTACATGTGGATGGGATGTCTTATAGGCATCTTAATCTTAACACAAGTCAAACCAAATTCTTGATTTCCACTCTGCTCTAACCCCATTGCATGGTTCTCGTCCAACCTTCCACATCTCAGTAAAAAGCAACCACATTCTTCCAGTTGCTCAGGACAAAAACTTTTCTTTTTTTAAGTTTATTTATTTATTTGACAGAGACACAGTGAGAGAGGGAACACAAGCAAGGGGAGTGGGAGAGGGAGAAGCAGGCTCCCTTCCCACTGATCAGGGAGCTTGATGCGGAGTTCGATCCCAGGACCCCGGCATCATGACCTGAGCGGAAGGCAGAAGCTTAACAACTGAGCCAACCAGGTGCCCCTCAGGCCAAAAACTTTGGCATCATCCTTGACCATTCTCTTCCTTTCACACTTCGCATCCAATCTATAAAGAAACCTTATCAGCTCTACCTTCACAATATATCCAGAATCCTGCCACTTCTTATTTCATTACTACCACCTTGGGCCAGCTCTCACTTGGATTACTACAATAACCTAACCGGTCTCCCCGCTTTCACCCTTGGCCATCTGTAATTCATTCTCAACAAAGTAAAGTGATCTTTAAGACATAGGCCAGATTATGCCGAACCTATCCTCAACTATCCAATGGCTTCTCATCTCAGAGTAGAACTTAAACTCTTTATAATGACCCAGTTCCTACATGATTTGGCCTGTTCTTCCTCTGAAGCCATCTCTTATCATCTTCCCTTTCCTTCACTCTGCTCTGCCAACACAAGCCCACTCACTCACTACTCCTCAAGTTCATGGACTATGCTCCAGCCTCACCGTTTTTGCACTTGCTGATTCTCTGCCTGGGGCACCCTCTCCCTGATACTGCATGGCCGCTTCCCTTAGGTCTTTACTCAAATATCACTAAACTAGTGAGACTTTCCCTAATTACTCTTTGGAAAATAGTAGCTCCCAACATTCCTTACATCATATTTTATTTTATTCATGGTAATTATTACATTTTTATTAATTTTTAAATTGTCCGTTATTAAGTCACTGTATCAGTGATGCTTTTCCTGATCACCCTATATACCATTCTCCCCCACCCACCACAGTCACTAGCAGGCATTTTACTTGTTTGTCTGTCCCTGCCACTAGAATGTAAACTCCATGAGAACAGATCCTTTGTTCTGTTCATGTTGTACCCTAACCCTTCGAACAGTTTCTGGCACACAGTATGAGCTCAATAAATATGTGCTGAATGAATGGACTCTTTGTGTGATGAGAACTCCTTCCCTTTCCAACCATCAAATCTACCAATCTTCCTGTGTCTACAATAATAGAAGCTATAACACTTATATAGTGCTTACTGTATGTCGGCACGATGACACCTGTAATCTTCATAAAACCCTAAGGAAAAGGTCATTATTATCCCAATTTATAGATGAGGAAACTAAGATGTAAAGAGATTAAATAACATGTCTGAAGTCTCACAGGTAGTAAGTGATAGAATCAGGATCTGAACTCAAAAAGTTTGGGTCCAGAGTCCATCTTATATTGTCACCACCCATATATTCTCCCAATCCCTACGCAGAATGCTAAGGTCTATGACAGAAACTCTGCCTTGTTTTGTTCACTGCTAGAGTGATTGCCTAGGGCTGTGTATTCACGTGGATCCCTGCCTGGTCGTACCATACAAGTCACACACCATACTGTATAACATTTCCTTTCTCTTGCTTACCTAAAGACAATGATTTCATCAGCCATTTCTTGGCGTCTCTTGTACTGCTGCAAACATATGGAGCAGTAATCCTGCTTGGGATGCAGTCCTCTGGTGACTGAAGCTCTCAGGTTACACAATGACCAATGGAGATCTTGGTTTAGAAGGCTAGTAGTTGTTTCCAGCAGGGTCTATGAAAGACCAAAACAATATACACAGACAAATGGTTTATTAAGTGAAAGAGACAGAGGGGTGAGGGAGGAATAGCACTGTTGAGTTTTCAACACAAACAACTTAAGGTAGAATATACTATGAAGGCAAAACATTGATAAAACAAACACCAATTACTCCCAAACTTAAGTGGTTAACTTTGACGTGCAAGTAATGACAACTGCCTACGTTAAGATTCTCAAAATCCTTATTAAAAGGATGTCATTAGTTTCTACTGAGAAATGTGTGCTCTGCCATTCTGTGGCTTAATTCAGTACTGATGGCTTTCGAATGACTAGATAAACCCAAACCTGTTCGTTTATTTTATTTCTATAATAAGTTCCCTCTGAGTGACTCAAAGCGTGAACGAACAACCAAAAAATCCTGTTGTTGTTGTGGGGTTTTTTTATAGAAACTGCATCTGTGGCAATATTTCAAATAACCTTTCAATGAAAAAGCTAATGGCCATTACTCGGTTTTCATCTCCTTTGGGCAGAGAGATCACATTTTCCTGATCAGCACTTATAAGTCATTTGAATCTACTTAAGACTATGACATCTGTCAGTAAGTCACATAAAGACATTTTCATAGCTATCACATTAAGTCATTTTAAGGCTCTGTGTGCTTGTAAAGTATTGCTTTTATACTATCTAATTCTCAATATTCATATATATCATTTAGATGTGCAGTCCCAAAGGGGAAGACATACTGCCCATCCTCCCTGCTAGCCCTTTAATTTTATCTGTAATGCAGAATTTTTAGGTCTAACGGTCTTACCATTGTAATTCTTTCCAATCAACCCCATCTTTTCCTCCTCTTTGAAGAGTCTGCAAGAACTTCCTGCCTTGCCCTCAGCTTCCCTTCTGCCAACACGGAGTCCATGCCTGCAGGGGTGTCTCTTTCACTGGGCATACCCTAAGAAAAGCTCTGTCACCCCCAGTTTTTCTTTTCTTCTCTTGAGTTATTGAAAAAGCAGATACTGTATCTAACATGCCTAAATGGTGCTTTTCCTAGGTGGCTTCATGAGTCACTTTGATCTATACTAAGGAAAAATATCTGTATACCATGCCGGCTCCTGCTGAGAATTAATGCTCTAGATGGTTCTGAGTTAGAGGAAAACCAATGACCACTTTTGGTTAGTGGTAATTATCTGCTTCAGAATGTTTAAAAGAAAAGGAATTTTTCTTCCTTCAATTTTCTATATTCATGCTGACTCTTTCTTTTCATGGGTTACATTTTTGCATTAAATTATTTTTCCAGAAAGTTTCTCACACTTTTCATTTGGAAAAAAAAGAACTGGTCCGTTGCTAATGAGTCAAATGAATAAAATGAGTCCAACTTTGATGCATTTCCACACTCTAGAATATCTGTATGTGTATGCGCGCGCGCGCGCGTGTGTGTGTGTGTATAATATATATTAATGCCAAGAGATTTAAAAATGGTTTTTTTAAATCTCTTTTTAAAAAGCATACAATTCAAACTACCAAACTTCCATTAAATAGAAAGGAATTTTTTTTTAATAGACAGGAATTTTTAAAGAAAAAGTATAACTGCAAAGAAAAAGAAATAGCTTCTTTTTACCTTAGGACTCTTAGAAATAGAAAGTAGCTTACTTGTTCATAGTTAAAGGTATCCAACATTCCCAGAATAAGTCCCTGGATTTCTCCAAGTTTTCCTTTTCCATAAACTGGATCCTAATTAGAAAAAAGTCGCAAAAATGTTTAATTCTGTTCTTCGTATCTTAAGATTAATATATGTTATCGGAAAACGTCGAATACTCAAATACTTTTCTACAGTCACGAAGTATTTATTCTTCTTATGAACCTTCCACTGGAAATGCGTATCGGTTGACCTCTGGCCATCACAAATATTTGAAAAAGATAAATAAAATTTAAGTGATACAAGCCCCTTACTTGACAATCTTTTTTGCATGTCTCATTAAATTCACCCTGGTTTTGTTTTGGCAAGAACCTTCCTCTCCTTCGTATCACCTGTCCCTCTATGCACCCTTATTTATCTGCTACATTAAAACAACGCTCACCTGAATACCAGAACCTGTCCAACGAACCCTTCCTGTGACCCACATTTGGCCACCGCCTGGCCCCCACCAACTAAATCGAATCACTCAGTTTAGGAGACAAGACTTCCTGGGTCCAAGGAGCAGCTTTCAGTTTTTCAAAGCTTTTTTTAATAAAGTCCCTACTGATAAAGAACAGATATCTAGACACCCAATCTCTCCTCCACTGCTTTTCCTCTGAGGTATGCCAAGTAACTTGTTTATTCTGTACAATTTGGAAAACACTTCAGTGTATAGAAACAAATAGTAAACAGACACAAAAAACTGAAATCCAGCCACACAGAGATAAATACTATGGATATTGTTTTCCAGTCTTGTTTCTGGGAAAGGAAAGAAAGGGTAAGAGAGAGAGATGTATTTCTTAGTGTAGAGAATGAGTATTTTACATACTTTCATGATAGTATATTGTGAGCAGTATCAGCAAATATTTCATAACAACCACAGAGTATGAATAATGTGAAAATACCACGTGTCATTTAACCATTCTCTCTTGTTAGACATTTAAGTTTGCCTCCCCCTTCCCAAATCCCACTCATGATGGTTAAATGCTGGTAGCTGTAAATTTTGGTCTGAATCTCTGATTCTTTCTTTAGAGATTTTTAGAAAGGGAATTACAGATTAAAGAAGATTTTTATGGGTAATGATATATACTGCCAAATTGCTCTACCACAAAGTCGTATTATGCAACTTTTATCTCCATCAGCATATTTGTGTGCTCATTTTACTGTACCTTTGGCCAGGCTGAGAATTATAATTAAAACATTGCTAATAACTGAGTATGTCAAGTCTATTACTTTACTCTAATATGAGGTTATGTCTGACATAAATGACTCTCCCATGCTCAAAAGGGGAGCCTAACTCTACAGCAACAATGAAAATAGCTGCTATTTATACGTGTCATATCATTACATTCCTTCTAGAACTTTTATAAATGAAGAATTCAAGCTCAGAAAGGCGAAGTAAAACTCTCTAAGATCACAGAACTAGTAAGCAGATAAATTGGGATTTGAATCCAGGTACTTCAGAAACCATGTTTGTTTGTTTTTTTAAGATGAGAGAGAGAGAGAGAACATGCAGTGGAGAGGGGGAGAGGAAGAGAGAAACCCATGCAGACACTGTGCTGAGCCCCCCAACATAGGCCTCGATCCCATGACCCTGAGACCATGAGCCAAGCTGAACTCAAGACTTGGATCCCCAAAGGACTGCTACCCAGGCACACCAGAAACCATGTTTTGTTTTGTTTTTTATTTGACAGAGAGGAGATCACAAGTAGGCAGAGAGGTAGGCAGAGAGAGAGGGGGAAACAGGCTCCCTGCTGAGCAGAGAGCCCGATGCGGGGCTCGATCCCAGGACCCTGAGATCATGACTGAGCCGAAGGCAGAGGCTTTAACCCACCGAGCCACCCAGGCACCCCAGAAACCATGTTTTTTAATTAACATGTTATGCTGGTGTCCCAAGTATAGATACATAAACTAATAAACTAAATAATAAGCTAATGTTTGCTGGAAAATATGGGTAACATTTCTCGTTACTTCTTAGGGAGTGGTTGTTATTAAAATCTTGGTGCATTAGGGACACCTGTGTGGCTCAGTTAAGTGTCTTCACCTCAGGTCGTGATCTTGGGGTCCTGGGATGGATCAAGCCCCACATCGGGCTCCCTGCTCAGCGGGGAGTCTGCTTCTCCCTCTGCCCACTGCCGCTTGTGCATGCTCTCTCTCTCTCTAAAATAAATAAATAAAATCTTAAAAAAAAAAAACTTGGTGCGTTAAAAGTAATTGTGAGTTCAGATGTTAAGACTGTAAAGCAGGAAAAACGCCGGAGAGAGGTTCAGAAATACGAGAAGAAATCTTGTCTTCCTGCTCTTGCAGCAGAGTCTGAGCATTTCCTTCTTTGTCTCTTTTAGACTCTGATGATGGCTCTTGAAGACTGGGTGGGTACAGTTTCTAACCGAGATCAGTCTGTAGTACTTTCAGTTGGCCATAGGTTCCTGAGCCCTGCTGCTGAGGTTATGCTTAAGAAATGAAAGGCACAGAAAAACTATGTATTTGTGTACTAATTAACACGTTTACAAGTTTGCATTAAACTGTCACCGAAGCTTAATGGGGACATCTTCTGTTTCACAGCTAGAGAACATGTAGCTAAGGTAAAGATACCTATCAAACATGTGCAGACCATTTACAAAAGGCCTGACTTTAGGTATCTCAGACTAATCTTTTATTAGAAAAACTCAGGCCATATACCCAAGAGATAATTTTTAAAAATTTTCTTGCATGAAAATAGATCCTTATTAATGCTTCTGAACTTACATTCAATTATGCTTTTGGTCAAACTCTTAATAAATACACCTATTTCTCAAAGTATCAAGGGACAGTGTGATACCTTATTATAAAAAGCATATTATAGTAGCTACTGTAAGATGTGCATTCAATACACTAATATAGCTCTAGCACAGAAAAGCTTTGTCATGTTTCTGACGAGGGTGGTTTGGAGAATAAAAAGGTCTTTAAAAGGTTAAATTCTGGGAAAAGGAAGAAATCTTTATAGGTCATGTCTATATTTGTATCAGTACATTTCACTTTAATATGCATAATTTAAAGGCAAAATCATGAAAATTACCTCATGCTGGGACAACATATAAATTATAGAGTGCAAAAGGGAGCTCAAGCCTTCTAGCACAGCATGTATACAATCCAATAGCTTTTCAAATTATTTTCCAAAGATGTCAATTAGATGCTTCAGCAATGAATAACTGCTGAGGTTTGTCTTCAACTTATTTGTAAACCATAAAAGAAGAGCACACTTGGGTACTTCGCATAAACCTGGTTTTTAAAAAACCTCTTTAGAAAAAGATGTGATGGCCACTTTTCCCCCACTCTTGCTTTCTGGGACCTACTGTAGCATGTATGTGGTTGGTTTTATAATTAAAATCTTTCCTAATCAAGCATTAATTTAAAATATGAATAATGCCCTCCTCAGGTTAGCACATAAATCATTTGTTTGCTTTTATTTCCTCAGTAAGACAGTCACAAACAGCTTCTCAGAAGCCAAGAGTTACTTTTTCCACAGAGTAAAGCTCAGTAAAAGCAAACTGTGAAGGCCGAATCTGTGTAACATAAATATGGTCCCTTAAAAACACTCCCAACTAACTTACAATCTACTGCTCACGGAAGCAGCCTGCACAGTTCAGGTTCCAAGCATCGGTTTGAATAAACATTTAGAGGTCAAGAAGCTCTTTGAGAACCTCCTATCATGAGAACATCTTCTCTGGAGAAACAGTATCTATCTGAGCAACTGCTCGTCTAAGTAACTGTCACCCTCTCTTCTCTCCAGGGGACCTGGTAAAGGGAGGTGGACCTGAAGTACGCCAGGGCTGATGCTGGGTACAGAAGGCATCTAAACTTTGGAGTTGGAAGACCTCGGTTCAAATTCCAGCTATGGCCACTTAATAACTGAGCAGACTAAGGAAGCATTTTCCTCATGAGCGACATGGGGATCTCACTACTTCCCCAGCTTAATGTACACAGAGGTCAAAGGAGATAAAGAACACAGAGATAAATGCTTTATGAACTGCTGAGAACTACTGCTGAGGTGACGGAGCCAGCTAATATTTATCGAGTATATAACTATGTTCCATGCATAGTGCTGGAACACAGGAAATAATCTAGAAAATATTCTAGAGTGGAGAACACATGGCAGTAGACTGAAAATTGGGACTAATGAAAGAAATGATGATAAGGGACAAGATTAAAAACAAAAACAAAAAAACCCAGAAAACTCCCAAACTCTAAGAACATAAAAACTCCTGGTTAGAGTACTCGATAACATAGATGTAACAGATCAACTCCCTGAAAGACACTCTCTACCAAAATTCAAACAAGGAGAAACATTTAATAAACGGGCCTGGGTCTCTTAACCAAATTGAAGTAATAACATTTCAAAATAGAAGGCACCAGGCCCACACGGTTTCACTGGTTTATTCTATCAAATATTTAGGAAGAAGTTATATCAATATCCTACAATCTGTTTCAGAAAATAGAAGCAGAGGGAACACCTCCTAACTCATTTGATGAGGCCAGCATTACCCAGACAAAACCAGACAAGACAATCTCAATCAATATGCTGGCAAGTTACTTAGTGGATATAGACAATATGATTCCA
>CM052898.1:119872975-119988624 GCA_028534135.1 Potos flavus | reverse complement strand
AGATTCCCTGCTGAGCGAGAAGCCCCATGTGGGGCTCAATCCCAGGACCCTGGGATCATGACCTGAGCTGAAACCAAGAGCTGGATGCTTAATTGACTACACCGTCCAGGTGCGGCTCAAAGGCTTCTTAATATACACTGAGGCTAACCTTAATATATCCTTTCCACTCCAAATTTGCTCCTGTTCTTGAGGTTCCTTATAGGTTAATAATGTAAAGCTAAAAATCACGCAACTGTCATTAACCACTCCCTCTTATTCCTTCCATACCATATTCAAGTGATCAACAGTTCTCAAGTCCAATCCTCTCCCCACTCTACCACCACTATAACTACCCCTAGCTCAAGCCTCATGGATTCATTACTTGTACTACACAGCCTCACAAATGCTCTCTGCTTCCTCTCCAAGTTTACTTCTCCCTTCTCTGTAGATCCCCACCCTCCTACAGTTACCAGAGCAATCTTCATGAAACAACATCATGTCATTGTTTTGCTTAAAAACCTTTAAGTGATCCTGTGTGATAACAATCAGTCCTAATTCTTTAGGTGTCCTACAAAATCTTCCCAAATCTGGACCCAGCCTTTGCTTCTAGCCTCGCCTATCTATACATTGATAGTGGAGCCCTAGCAGAGCTGCTGGATTCTCTCCTAGCGGCTCAGATTTTTCTGTATTCTCATGCCTTTGTAAATGCTGGTCTTATTCCCTGCAAGGATATCCTGCTTCTCTGTCCCCCATCCATGCCTGGAATACTGTTAATTTATCTTTTAAAAAGAGATTCATGGTATCTTCAACAAATAAACTACAAGGAAAAAAGAAATGTAGGGGTAACTTACACATTAAAAGAGGTTGACAGCCTACGCAAAGCCTCTGTGGAATATTCTTCCTGGCCTGTTTGGTGATTACATAGCTAGAAAAAAACTAGAAGCCAATATGGAACTTTTTTTTTTTTTTAATATAAATAGGATATCCCTAACCCTTAACTAGATGACAATATTTAAAATCACTGAGGTAATACTTCACACTCATTAAAATTGTACTATCAAGAAAACAGTATTGGAGAAGATGTAGAGAAATTAAAACCCTTGTGCATTGCTGATGAGAATGTAAAATGGTGCAGCCGCTATAGAAAACAGTATGGCAGTTCCTTCAAAGATAAAAATAATATTATCATTGAATTCAGTAATTCCATTCTGGTTATATGCTCAGAAGAAATAAAGCTGGGTCTTGAAAAGATATTTGTACACCACCTTCATAGCAGTATTATTCACAATGGTCAAAAGGTGGAACCAATCCGAGTGTCTATCAATGGATGAATGGATAAACAAAACGTGGCATATACATAAAACGGTGTACCACTCAGCCTTAAAACTGGAATTCTGGCACATGCTACAACATGGATAAAACTTGAAGACTTTATGTTAATGTACACAAAAAAGGAAATACTGTGTGATTCCATGTATATGAGGTAGAGTAGTCAAATTCACAGAGTCAGAAAGAATGGTGGTTACTTGGGGATGGGGGAAGGAGGGATTATTATTTAACAGGTACAGAGTTTCAGTTTGGGAAGCTGAAAAAGTTTTGGAGATGGATGTGGAGATAATTGTACAACAATGTGAATATACTTAATGCCACCAAAATGGTAAATTTTTGTAATATATATTTTATAACAATTTAAAAAGTGGATAAGGGGCGCCTGGGTGGCTCAGTGGGTTAAAGCCTCTGCCTTCGGCTCAGGTCATGATCTCAGGGTTCTGAGATCAAGCCCCGCATCGGGCTCTCTGCTCAGCAGGGAGCCTGCTTCCCCCTCTCTCTCTGCCTGCTCCTCTGCCTACTTGTGATCTCTCCCTCTCTCTGTCAAATAAATAGTCTTTAAAAATAAAAAGTGGATAAAAATTTTTGTAAAAAATAGAGAGAAGACCAACTGTTGGTGAGAATGTGTGGCAAACCAAAACTCTTATACATTATTGGAGGGGATGTAAAATAGAATAACTACTTTGGAAAGAGGTCTGATCATTTCTTACAAAACTAAAACTACACTTATCCTGTGACCCAGCAATTCCACTCCTTGGTACTGACTTGAGGAAAATGAAAACATTTGTGTACAAGAGCGATCATAGTAGATTTATTCTTAATAGCCAAAAACTAGAAATAGCCCGGTGTCAATCATCAAGAGAATGGATAAACTGCAGTATATTCATACACTTAAATACTACTCAGTAATAAAAGAAACACACTCCTGATACATCTCAAAAATATCATGCTGAAAGAATTATACAAGAGTACTGTTGGAGGACTCCATTAATGTAAGTGCATAAAATAGGTAAAACTAATTCACAGCGAAAAAAAATCAGAAAAGGGATTATGTGTGGTGGTACGGGAATGGAAACTGAGTGTGATGGAACATGAGGAACTTTCTCTGGTGAAGGTAATGTTCTCTATCTTCTTAGGGACTAGGGACACAGGTGCATGTGTCAAAACTCAGTACATGATACACTTGAGACTCGTGCATTTTACCGAACGTAAATTTCACTTTAAAAAAATACCAAAAAGAAATGTTGAGCTCTAGTTAGTGACTAAACTCTAGTCATGATAAAAATATTCAGTGGTAAAATGTAGTACTTTCTGCAACTTATTCTGACACACAAGAGATTAAGATGGATGAAAACTTACACAATGTTACATGTCAAGTATATCTCAATAAAAAAAAGATGGGTTGATGAATGGAGGGCTGGAAAGAAACATGACAAAGCAAATATAGTAAAATATTACCTTTAGCATTATTAAGAAGGCACCATGAATATCTCCTTTTTTTTCTAATAGATAGGCAGTGACTTCATGAAGTTGATATTTCTGGGTAATCTAGGAAAGAAGAAAAGATAAAGATTTTTGTTCACAAATCTTGTTTGTGGATCTTATTAAAGATGAAAACAACATGACAATAAATAATAAATTCATACCTCAGTAGTACTCTACTGTCCAGTGTAATATGAAATTTTTGACTTTCTAGTCTTATAAGTGGCCCATCTTGGCAGTTCTAACTAAACTATGTTCATTCACTTTTTTCTTCACTGATTTAATTTAAAATTGTCATTTACCTGAGTAAGTATACCCACTGGAAAAAAGGTAACACACACACATAATAGGAACAATACAAACCAGAAAAAATTTAGACCAAAATGGCAATGAAACATGACATAACAACTTGTGAGATCTTAATAAACATCAATAAACTAAGAGTTTCTAATAAGTAAAGGAAATACCACGTAAGCTCAGAAGAGAAATGAAAGACAGGAAGTGCAGAAAATAATGCTATTGAAAAGAAACAAAGGAAAAATAATACAGAAGTTTAACAAACCCCAAAATAGTCTTTGAAAAGACTAATAAAGTGGAATAAAACTTTCTTAGCAAGAAGAAAAAAGAGAGGCACAAATAACATATTAACAGGTTCAAAGGAGAAAAATCCATGATCCTCTCAATAAATACACAAAAAAGTATCTGATAAAATGCAGTACTCATTCTTAACAAAAACAAAACACATCAAAATTATCTAACAAAATACTAAAATAAACACTACATTTAATGTTAGATGTTAGACGTGTTCCCTTTTAAATCAGAGACAAGGCAAGAATATATACTGTCATTGCTTCTATACAGTAATATCCTAGAGATCCTACACATCTGATAAGAGAGAGAAAACAGGGTAAGATTGAAAAGAAAAAAAAAAAAAAAACTACCCTTACTCTTGAAAAGTGGTATTGTCGTACTCTTGAAACTATTTGAATGAAGAATTCAGATTCTTTTTGATATAAAACAATGTACAAAAATTAATAACATACAACAACGGCAGTCAAAAAAGATGTCATTTCAAAAACTTTCACACTTAACAAAAAGTGTAAGTATTTAGGAACAAATCTAAGAAAACACGTGCAAGAACCTTGTATATCATATAAGTTACTGAAACCTCACTAGAGAGAATCAAAGGCTTTTAAAAAGACAACCAGGTTCCTGAACGTGAAGACTCTATATTGTGAAATGTCAGTCTTCCCTGACTGAACTCATCTAAAATTCAATGTATGTATTTCATAAAAACACTGCTTTTTTTTTTTTTTAAGGAACCTGACAATGTGATTTCTATTTGATGTGAAATAGTGAGAGCCTAAGAGTAGGCATAGAAATTTAAAGAAAAAGAACGAGGGAAGACTGTGCTTTCAAATAATAAGCCTTATTGTAAAGCTGTATTAATTAAAATATGTGGTCATGGGATAAGGAAAGACATGACCAAAGGAACGGCACAGCTCCCACAGACAGATCTACATCTATTTGGGAGTTCGGTACACAGCAGTATGCATTCTGAATCAGTGAGGTAAGGACACCAAAATACCACATGGACCACTGGTTATACACTGGGTACATAAATCCCCCTCTTGATCTGTTTACGAAAATAAATTCCAGATGGATTAAGGGCCTAACTGTAAAAAGCTACACTATAAAACTCATATAAGAGGATATCTTTTATACTATCAGAGTGGAAAAGGAAATAAGACTCACACACAAAAATTTAAACCTTAAAGGAAAAGACTGATAAATTAAAATAGAAGTCACTAAAAACCAAGTTAAAAGACTTGTCACAACGGACTGGAAGAAGGCATCTCCAACACATTACATCAGGAAAGGATGAGAGATGCAGAAATTAGAATTTCTACAAATCAGTAAGGGCAAAAACTCAACAGAAAAATGGGCAAATGATACAAAACAGATAATTCAGAGAAAAGAAAATTGAAAGAGTCATTACACATATGGGAAGATGTTCAATGTCATGAGTAATCAAAGATACCCATCACGTTGGCAAAAATTAAGGAGTCTAAAAATGTTAGGAATCAGCAAGAATGTGGAAAAACAGCAAATAACAACCACAGATGATGAGAATAGAAACAAACAAATCACCTTGGCAATAACAGTAGAATAAAGCTACTCTACTGTCTAAGAATTCTACCTCCAGATAATTACTTGGAGAAACCTCACATGGGCACACAAGATTGGTACAAAGATGCATAATGTAGCATCGTTTCTAATGGTAAAGGATTAGAAACAATACGAGTGTCTATCAATAGGGAAATAAACTGGCACATTCATTCAATTGATATTTTTTTTTTTTTTTTTTTAAAGATTTTATTTATTTATTTGACAGAGAGAGATCACAAGTAGGCAGAGAGGCAGGCAGAGAGAGAGGGGGAAGCAGGCTCCCTGCCGAGCAGAGAGCCCGATGCGGGGCTCGATCCCAAGATGCTGGGATCATGACCTGAGCCGAAGGCAGAGGCTTTAACCCACTGAGCCACCCAGGCGCCCCTCAATTGATATTATATGACTATTAAAATGAATGAATTCGATCTACATGTATAAAACTGATAAAAAAATTTAATAAAGACAGAAATTTTTCAATGGGATATGTACTATATGCCATTAATACAAATTCTAAAAACACATAAGACTGTATCGTGCATTTTATAGGTAAATACGTATATAGGGAAAATAAAAAACATGGAGGGAAGGCTCCGCTCGCCATCTTCAGGTTGGTGGTGACCTTGGGGGACAGAGGGGAACTGACAGGTAAAGGGTGCTTTATTTCTAAAACAAACAACAGGGGCGCCTGGGTGGCTCAGTGGGTTAAAGCCTCTGCCTTCGGCTCAGGTCATGATCTCAGGGTCCTGGGATCGAGCCCCGCATCAGGCTCTCTGCTCAGCAGGGAGCCTGCTTCCCCCTCTCTCTCTGCCTGCCTCTCTGCCTACTTGTGATCTCTCTCCTCTCTGCCAAATAAATAAATAAAATCTTTAAAAAAATAAAAAAATAAAAAAAATAAAACAAACAACAAAGATCTAAAGCCATTATGGCACAACGTGAGCATCTATACAACTGGGTTGGTAAGTACGTAGATATTTGATATTCTGCAGATTTCTATCTATTTTCAATACTTCACAATGTCAGATTTGTCAAGTTTGTGAGCAGTTCAGGAGTGGTACAGAGAACACGGGCCACTGCTTCATGAGCACTGACAGTAATGGAAAGGAGGGATAATGGTAGCTGAAAAACGAACTTTAAGTGGGAAACATACTACCTCTTACAGATTAGGATATGTATGTGTGTGTATGTACACACACACACACATGTGCAAACGCACAGTCATTTCCATTTGGAAACAAGAGAAAACAAGGGAAGGGGTTCGAGGCAATGAGTGGGCGAAGGCTACCGACTGCCTGAGCCCAAGTCTTAGGTACCACAGGACTATCTGACCAGCAGTGCCTGCAAACAAGATCTTGGGTTTTTCCTTTTAATATTTGTATTGTAAGCCTTCCTCTAGGCTTACTTTGCTGGTTAGAATGTCTGTGAAACTGGATTCATAACAATGATGGATACATTGACTAGAATTAAGGGGCAGCACGATGGAGGGCCTGTGCTATGGAGTCAGACTATCGGGGTTCAGTCCCAGGGGCTATGTAATGTAACACGTGAGTCTCCTTCTGCCCGTGTTTGAATCGGCAGGTGATCAGCACGAATGTTCTGCTGTCTGCCCCACGTTACCGGTCCTACCTGGATGGTTTCTTCCAGGCGGTAGCACTCAAGGACCTGCAGGGTCTCTATGACCTGGTCTGGGCTGAACTGGCACGACAGCTCAATGAACTGCTCCGTGACACGCGGAGACATCTGCAGCAGTTCCTGATGTACATGAGCACCTTCCCTGGAGACAGACAGCGAGACAGAAGCATTATTTCACCGTGTCTGTAATTAAGGCTACAGGTAAGAAGTATGAAAACCTTGAGACAGAGACTACCTCCTGGCGAGGTAAATCGTGAATTCAAAGTCTCACTGTTACTTAGGCTGTGAGGGTGAACTGCGGGTTACATCAGAGACAATCTACACCGCAACAGTACTCAGTTTACATTGACTAATGAAGGAAATGGTATTCAGTGAAAACTCCTCTAAATAAACACCAAAATTGCATAACCATATATATTAAACCATCTTCCAGCCTTCACAGGTGTCCCTACTGTACTTCCCTCAGAGCGCCAATCACACCATAGTGTAATTACTTCTTTAATTATCTTTCTTATCTAAAGACTATCAATTCTTGGAGGGTAGGCACCCAGTATGTTCTCATTAACGATTTCCTAAAGCCTGCAATAGTGCCTGGCATGTTGTAAGGACTAATTGTTTAGGAATTGTTAAATTTAAAAAGAGGATGAATGGCAGGGTACACAACATTTACACGTTCATTTGTCTTGTATGTCGGCTATTCACCACGCCCACCAAGCGCTGGGGATACTGGGGCGCATGGCGGGCTCAGTCGGTAGAGCATGCGACTCTGGATCTCGGGGTTGTGAGTTCAAGCCCCACCCTGGGCGTATAGCTTACTTAAAAAAAAAAAAAAAGCTAGAGAAATACGGTATTAGTTTTATCATGATGGACACTCATCTACTAGTGGCCAAAAGGAACTATTTAGAAAATCAAGTACTGTTCATTACAGAACAAGAATGATCTCTGTAGCTTCAAAGGAAGTCAGTTGCTTCTGGGAGCCCTATCTTGTCTTCAACACTCCTCAACCAAAGCTCCTTATATAAAGATCTCGGAATGGGCTTAATAAGATACAAAAATGCTTGGGAAACTAGCCTTCTGAAGAAATGTTAAGGCAGATGGTTTAAAGCAACCCTGCCCAGCTTTTCTCACGTCATGGCACACAGAGGACAGTATTCATATGGCCCATCAGAGTAAAGAAGTAAGACTGGTCACAGGGGACTAGAGGTGCCCCAAAAGCTGCCCCATGAGCTGAGGGGATGGGTTTCCAGGCGCACCAGTAACCCAGGCACAGCACATCCACAGTCACAGGCTGGAATCTCGGGACTCCACAGAGATTAACCTGAGGTTATAAATACTCTGCAAATGATGGTAAACAGCCCTCCTATTTTTACTAGTAAGAGATTTCAGTTACAGAAAGAGGAATTATATTTAGACATAGGAAATCTTTCCTAAATTAAGAGTCTTGTGACACTCCATCCAGACCAGCGGCTGAGTGATGAATTCATTAATTAAGCTCTGCTGCTTGGGGCTGTCAATACTTGCTGATGGGCTAATTCAGTGTGACCTCAAATTGGCTGTAAATCTCTCAGATCGAGTCTCCTTTCTTTTTTCTTCTCTTTTCTTTCTTTTGTATTTCACAACTGCCTTCAGCGCAGAATTTGGTAACTGGTTATTCCCTATGTAGACCATCATCTTAGTCCTTCCCAAAAATTATCTTCTGGGAAGGCAGAATTTGAAAATTATCTTTTTAAGTGTCCATGTCCCAACTACACTATAAACTCAGAGCAAAGGTTGTGTGGCTGGCATTCAAGGTCTCCCAGCATCCACATAGTAAATAAGTACTCAGTCAATGTACACTGAATTAGACTGAATTGATTGGCAATAATGCACTGGATTGCCTTCAGAAAAAGGGAACCAAATACAAGATAGAAGGGCGAGAATTACAAGGACTAGGGCTCTGAAGTCAGATTGAGCTATGAATGAATCGTGTCAGAAAGTTCCACATGGACAAAATAGAAAATGCACATAATAATGCAGGGAAATGATGGCTCTTTATGTAGGATTAAGGTTTTGTCTCAACAGAATGCTCAGTAAATGAAAAAGGGAATGCTAATCAATGATCCTTGACATTAAGGTGAGTCAGTGTTCTTTTCAGATGTTTATACCACATTGTAGGTAGTGTTAATATTTTATCTACATCAGACTTCTGTTAATATGTCTTATAAATGTAAAATTATGGAGCAAATTAAGACTACATGTAAGCATCTGCCAATGAATCCCAGTATTCGATTCTTTCCAGAACATTTATTGACAAAACTCTTTACAAGTACTGAAGATGTGAATATGCATCAAACCAAGCAAATCTCTCAGACAAACAGATTTTGATGCATTAATTTGTGAGGGGAAATAACACGTCTGCTGGGAGATGATCGGGCAACATCAACATAATCAAAATTTTAATAAATAAGCTAATGTTAATGAATGTACATCCATTTCTGACTTATCAGTCTTGCACATATATATAATTTGTCACATCCATTTCTCAAAGCTACTTCTGTTACTCTTCTATTAGCCATCTGCTTTGCCACTGCTAACTTTAATTTATCAAAATTATGTATTTTAGACCTAAATCTTATCTTTTAAAATATTTTAATATTAATTTTAATATTTTAATAACAGCCCTGACTTACAAGATATGAACATTTAAGTATATATAAAAGGTAGAACTTTACAAGGCAAACAAAAGACTTTTCTCTTGTCAGCTTTAAAAGAAAGCATATATATGCCTTGTCAAATAAGCACACACACCAACCATGCACCAAAATTCATGTTGGGGAAAACATCCATCCTTACTCGGGTTGTGAAAATAATTTAAAATTATGATCATTTGCCTATTTCTGGGGAAGGATAAACTATGTTTCAGTTTTAAATATGTTACATCATTAAAATGACTCAAATTCAAATTCTCTTAAAAAAATTTGACAAAGAAAATAAATGTTGCACAGGGATGAGGAAAGTCTAGCTTAGTCTCTCTCCTTTACTCTAAATATTGCACAAAAATAGGCCAGTCTAGACTACTCGAGATTTCTGAGGAAGAGAATTTCACAGTCTCCCTGTAACTTGTTTTGACAATTTTGGGCCACCTCAGTGTAGCCTAAGTCCTGCCTGTTTGAATTCCCTGCTCATCCCCATAAATCCGGCATATTGATGACTACGTGGTACCTTTTAGACTGAGAACTCAAATGCATCACTCAAAACACACAAGAGTAAAGACAATTATTCTCCCTGTAGTTTTCATTCTCATCAAGTTGTTTCATAAGGTTGTTAGGCTGAACTTCCAGCTTTCCATATACATTCCATGTTAAAAATGCCACAATGGAGGGGCACCTGGGTGGCTCAGCTGGTTAAGCATCCAACTCTTGATTTTGGCTCAGGGAACGATACCAGGGTTGCGGCAATGAGCCCCGCGTTCGGCTCTACGCCGAGCGTGGACACTGCCTGGGATTCTCTCTCTTCCTCTCCTTTTGCCCCTCCCTCCCCTCCAATAAAAACAAAACAAAACAAAACAAAACAAAACACAATGTAATCCCATGTCATTTGAACAAAACATAAATGAATGTGCCAATCTGCCTGGGAGATACTGTTAAGTGGGATCGTTAAAGGTAGCAAAGACAATACCTACAAAATGTATGTGGAATTGTACCAACAGTAACGGCCCACACACTGGACAGGAGAGACGTAGATGGAAATCTGTCCCGCGGCAAGAAAGATGCAGTAGCGCGTATCTCCAGGATGGCCCTCTACCTTGTGCAGAGATGCCCATAGTCCTCACACAGAACAGCCACACTCCCTTATCAGCTTGTAGGAGGCACGCACCAAAGCAGGCAAGTGCACCATTCTGTCTAACAGCAAAGATTCTGCCACATCAAATCGACGTAACAGCAGATGTAAGCTAGACCCGCAGGGGACTTGTTCACTTTCCATTTCCGTAGTCCGACTACTAATCAAGTGTCAAAACGTCCTCCCCAAATCTTAATAGAATTCTTGTTATCGCTGATATTCACAAAAAAGAAAGCGCTGTTTTGAATGTTCTCCTGCATAAGCAGGAAAAATGGCTTTTATAAGCTAACAGAAATAAGAGCCTAATGATTTTCATAGAAAAGTAATTTAGCTCCATAACCTAATCACGTATAAAGAGTACCCGGATCCTTCCAATGCTGTACAGACTTCAGTTAAAAACTCAGAGGGTAAGCTCAATTTTTCCAAAATTCCACTATTGATGAGAATGCTGAGATTTGCAATGTGTATTTTCTTGCCACTGCAAAGCTCTCCTTCACACTAAAATCCACCAGTAATCCCACGAGCAAGGATTGTTTCAATGTGGCCTGAGTCAAAGAAAGACTGGAAAGGGGCAAGCCCTGCCACCTCAGCATAATACCTAAATTGGGGCATTTTCAGCTCTGGATGAGACACGTGATGCCGTTCTCTCCCCGAAGTGACAGACACAATTGGAGACAAAAGAGATGCAGTTCTGTGACCCCACCACAGGGACATCCTTTATGCAGTTTTCAGAAACAGTTTTTGAACTGATCCTGGGTCAGCCTTCTATAAATCTACTGTGATATCCACATATAATTCTGAACATACAGAGAACAAAGACAGTTCGTTTCTGGTCTGGCATGGGAAGAGCCTGGAAGTTAACACTTCCATCCTCACAGGGAAAGTGCTGAACAAACTGGAAACCAACACCTCTTCTTTGATGACCTGAGGGCTGAGGTCATGGGGCAAACTGCCAGCCCCGAGTGACACAGCATCAGGCAGGTGGGTATAAATAGCCAGCGCTCACTGGAGTAGAAGCCAGGAGCAGAGACCACCGCCGCTGGAGCCAGTACTGAGGTCGGAAAACTTCAACTGGAAACGACAAAATGCCAGAGATTGACTGTGGACCAAAGAGTTAAATATTCTAGGGAGCCAAGTCAGGGGGTGGGGGGCAGTTCCCACACTGTCTTGAATTTTATCCTGAGGAGCCACCCAGTTCTCATGGTGAAGACTACAGAAAAATCCAGTCATGCTTCCAGTAGAGAAGAAAAGTAGCCATTTAAAAATACACCCAGAGCATTTTGTTCTTAAGAAAGCCTGCTGTTATGGACTTATGTCCCCTGGAAATTCGTAGGTTTAAGTCCTAACTCCCAGTACCTCACAATGTGACTTTGTTTGGAAATAACGACTTTGTTTGGAAATAGTGACTTTGTCAATGTAGTCAGTAATATCAGGATGAGATTATGTTGGAGGAGGGTAGATTCATGACCCAACATAACTTGTGTCCTTAAAAGAAGAGGAAATTTTGACACAAACGTACGTACAAGAACACATGGGAAAATGAAGGCTGAAATCAGGATGATGGCTTCTGCCAGCTCAGGAATGACAAAGATTGCCAGCAAATCACCAGAAGCTAGAGGAGAAACATGGAACAGGCTCCTTCTCACAGCCCTCAGAAGGACACAACCCTGCTGACACTTGATCTTAGATTTCTAGCCTCCAAAACGGAGACAATAAATTTCTGTTGTTTAAGTCACAAAGTCGTGTGCTTTGTTAAGGCAGCCCTAGCAAGCGAATACAACCGCCTTCAAGGAAAGCTATTTTACTAGAGCCTATACAAGCTGAGGGAAGAGAAATAACCCAAGTCCAGCCCTTTCTAGCCTTTCTGTCTCATTTAAAGGGTAGAGGGGCTACTGAGAAGTACTTGGGAGAGTCACTACCCAGAAACACAGCTCACCAAAAGAGTGAACACTAATCACAGGACTACAGAATGCCTCCCCTTCACCATACCTCACCATCACATCAACAGGGCTCGCCTATATTATAGGGAAATATAATCGAAAGAACACACAGCTCAGACTTTAGGAAAAGTCTCTAGGGTAACCCAAAGACAACCAGGGAAACAAAAACAAGGACACCCAAGGAACTTTCACGCTCCGACAACTACGGCTATAGCAGGTGGTAAGCGCAGCCTCATTCCAAGCCACATAAACATTAAAAGTCATACCAAAGGCCTATTTGTCTCAGTTCCTTTTATGCAGTACCTCATTTTGAGCTTTCAATAAAAAGTTACAAGACATCCTAAGAAATAAAAAAATGATACAGTTTGAAGAGACTCAGCAAACATCAGAACCAAACCCAAACTCAAAACATCAAACCAAACCAAATTGGATTTATCAGACAGGATTTTAAACAACTATGGTTAATATGCTCAGGACTGTAAAGGAAAAAGCAACGACATGTAAAAACAGATGGGTAAAGTAGAGAAGTGGAAACTCTAAGAAAGAATCAAAAGAAAATGTTAGAAATGAAAAACACTGAATAAAATGAAGAATTCCTTTGATGGCTTCATCAATAGCCTGGACACAGCTGAGCAAGGTATGTTAATAACATGTCAATAGAAATTTCTAAACTGAAATACAAAGGAAAAAAAAAAAAAAAACCTGGGGGCAGGAGGGCTCAGAATAGAATATCCAAGAACTGTGGGACAAGTATAAAATGTAACACCGTAAGGAAAAGAAAGAGAATATGGGACAGAAGAAATATTTGCAGCAATAATGACTGATAATTTTGCCCCAAATTAATAAAAGATACCAAACTACCCATCATGAAGCTCACAGAATACCAACTAGGACAAATAGCAAAAATCTGTAACTGGGCATATCATATTCAAACTTCAGAAAATCAAAGACAAAGAGAAAATCTTAAAAGAAGTCAGAGGGAAGGAAAACACCTTACCTACAGAGGACCAAGGATAAGAATTATACCAGACTTCTCTCGTAAACCACGCAAGCAAGAAGAGAGGAGAGGGAAGTATTTAAAGTGTTGAAAAAAAAAAAACCATCAACCTAGAATTCTGTATCCAGCAAAATTATCTCTCAAAAGTGAAAGAGAAAATACCGAGACAAATAAAAATTGTGAGAATACGTCATGAGTAGACCTGTCTTTCAAGAAATGTTAGAAGTTCTTCAAAAGGAAGAAAAGTGATATAGGTCATAAATTTGGATCTACATAAAGAAAGATCATTAGAGAAGGAATAAATGAAGGCAAAATAAAATGTTTTATTTTTCTTATTCTTAACTGACCTAACAGAAAACAGTCTGTCCAAAACAATAATATTAACAGTGTATTCAGTGATTATAACTTATGGATAAGTGAAATGAATGACAGCAATGTTATAAGGGACAAGAGGGAGGAATTAGGAATCCTCTGTCATAAGGCACTGATTCTATGCATGAGGTACTATGGTGTTGATATTGGACATGGTTTGATTATAAATGTGCATTGCAAATTGAAGGAAAACCACTAAAATATATATATATACATACACACACACACACACACACACATACAATTGATATAGTAAGAGAAGAGAAAAAAGTGGAATCATATAAAATGCTCAATTAAAACCAAAGGGAGAAAAGGTAGAATACCAAAGGAAAAAAAAAACCAAAAAAACAAAAACAAACAAAAAACAAGGGCAAAAAAGCAATGAATAAAAAATAGTAACATAAATAGAAAAGAACAGGTAGGATTATAAAAGCCACACAGAACCTTAAAATTTGTTTTTCTCTTACTTCACTTAGCATAATACACTCTAGTTCTATCCACATCATTGCAAATGGCAAGATTTCATTCTTTTTGATGGTTGAGTAATATTCCATAGTGTATCTATACACATCTTCTTTATCCATTCATCAGCCAATGGACATTTGGACTCTTTCCATAATTTGGCTATTGTTGATAATGCTGCTATAAATATCAGGGAGTGCATGTGCCCCTTTGAATCACTATTTTTATATCCTTTGGGTAAATACCTAGGAGTGCAATTGCTGGATAATAGGGTAGTTCTATTTTTAACTTTTTGAGAAACCTCTATACTGTTTTCCAGAATGGCTGCACCAGTTTGCATTCCCACTAACAGCGTAAGAGGGCTCCACTTTCCCCACCTCCTTGCCAACATCTGTTGTTTCCTGAGTTGCTAATTTTTAGCCATTCTGATAGGTGTGAGGTGATATCTCATTGTGGTTTTGATTTGTATTTCCCTGATGATGAGTGATCTTGAGCATTTTTCATGTGTCTGTCAGCCATTTGTATATCTTCTTTGCAGAAATGTCTGTTCGCATCTTCTGACCATTTTTAACTGGATTATTTATTTTTGAGGTGTTGCATTTGAGAAGTTCTTTATAGATTCTATCCAGTATATCATTTGAAAATAACTTCTCTCATTCCGTAGGTTGCCTTTTAGTTTTGTTGGTTGTTTCCTCTACTGTGCAGAAGTTTTTTACCTTGATGAAGTCCTAGTAGTTCATTTTTGCTTTTGCTTTCCTTTTCCTCCAGAGATGTATCTAGTAAGAAGTTGCCATAGCCAAGGTCAAAGAGGTTGCTGCCTGTGTTCTCCTCTAGGATTTTGATTTCCTATCTCACATTTTGGTTTCCTATCTCACATTTAGGTCTTTCATCCACTTTAAATTTATTTTTTGCGTACGGTGTAAGAAAGTGGTCTGGTTTCAGTCTTCTGCAAGTGGCTGTTCAGTTTTCCCAACACCATTTGTTGAAGAGAATGTCTTTTTTCTATTAGATATTCTTTCCTGCTTTGTTGAAGATTAGCTGACCATATGGTTGTGGGTCCACTTCTGGGTTCTCTATTCTGTTCCATTGACCTAGGTATCTGCTTTTGTGCCAGTAACATACTGTTTTGATAACTTCAACTTCATAATATAACTTGAAGTCTGGAATTGTGACAGCTCCAGCTTTGCTTTTCTTTTTCAACATTCCTTTGGCTATTCAGGGTCTTTTCTGGTTCCGTACAAGTTTTAGAATTACTTGTTCTAGCTCTGTGAAAAATGCTGGTGTTATTTTGACAGGGATTTCATTCAATGTACAGATTGCTTTGGGCAGTATAGCCATTTTAACAATATTTAATCCATGAGCATGGAATGTTTTTCTGTTTCTTTGTGTCTTCCTCAATTTCATTCAAAAGTGTTCTATAGTTTTCAGAGTACAGATCTTTTACCTCTTTAGGTTTATTTCTAGATAGCTTATGGTTTTTGGTGCAACTGTAAATGGGATCAATTCCTTGATTTCTCCTGCTGCTGCCGACAGATTTCTGCTATATAGATGTCAACAGACTTCTGCTGATTTTATATCCTGCAACTTTGCTGAACTCATGTATCACTTCTAGCAATTTTTTTGGTGGAGTCTTTCAGGCTTTCTACATAGAATATCAGGTCTTCTGAGAAGAGTGAAAGTTTGACTTCTTCCTTTTTGATTTGGATGCCTTTTATTTCTTTTTGTTGTCTGATTACGGAGCTAGGACTTCTAGTACTATGTTGAACAATGGTGGAAAGAGCGGACATCCCTGCCGTGTTCCTGACCCTAGGGGAAAAGCTCTCAGTTTTTCCCCACTGAGGATGATATAAGCTGTGGGTCTTTCATATATGGCCTTTATTCCCCCATCCTCTTTTTAAAATAGCTTTTTCACTATGTAAATGTTAATATGCGTATCTTAATATTAACTACTTTTTCTTTCACACTATTTCCTTCAAAAATATTTTCTAAAACTGAATCACTGGATCAAAGCATATGTATAACTTGAGAGTGCTTATTAACATACATAAATTAATTATATATATATACAATATGTATATTAAATTGCTCTCGAGAAAACAAAGAGGACTAACAGGGAGGAACACAAAGGCAAAGAGAGGAATGACAACATGTAATGCCTCCTCTGAACGAACAGGCCAGTACTGCCAAGGAATACAGGGGCAAAGAGAAATGGGAACAAGGAAGAAAATGAAGCTGGATAGGTATGCCTGAACCGCATCAAAGAGGGCCATGAGGAGTCTGTATTTTGCCTTGGATAAAGGAAGGGAAAGAACTTTGAGAAGGAGGACTTTGCCTGTTTGAAAATGGAAGGAGAAGAATTAGGAAGGTGGTTAGGAGGCCAGCAGGAGGGATCAGGAGAGAGATACTGTGCAGCTGAACCCAGGCAGTGGGGGACAAAACAGGGGAACCCGTGTATACAGGAGGTACCCAAGAGGCTGATGTCATGATTGGTTCTGAGTGGTGTGGCTGAGAAGGTGGAGTGGAGTGGGTAAAGCAAAGTGAAGAATCCATCATCACTCTCAGAATTTTATTTAAGACACTTAAATGTAATTGCCTGCTTACTTATCTGTTTCCTTCATTAGAATGTAAATTCCCTTAAGGCAGGGCCCCATCTTATTCACTATTTCATCTTCCATGCCTGTCAGAGTGCTTAGCATGCTGTAGTTACTCAGTAAATTGTTAAATGAAATAAATGGGCAGATAATGCCATTTGCTAGGAGAGATAATAAAAAAAAGAAGCAGGTTTGGATTGAGAAAAAGGGAGTATAATTTTGAGCCATTTCAAGCTCTAGCACAGTACTTAGCAGACAGCAGTTTCATTATAAAGAAGTCTTGAATAAAGGAATAAAAAATATACACATGTACGCTATTTTCTTTCTTGCAGATGGATCCATCCATCCATCTGCATGGCTTGGAGATTAGGAAATGATATGTTATGATTTAAAAGGTTGCACCTGAGCTGCTGGCGAAGTACTAACCAAAGATACTGAAGGGTTCAGAACAAGGTATCTCAAAATGTGTTACTTTGGCATATGGACTATTTTGAGCTAAAGGCAATCAAGGCCCTGTGAGCTAAAGAGAAATTTTGCCCCTCCATTAACTACCTAAAAGAATCTAAATTGGGAGACTTTCCCAGAGTAAGAGTTATTATCGGAGATAAATTTTATCTGAGTGACCCATCTGTATGGCAGGACAAACATCTAAATACTAAACATTTACTCTTCTTCTTGTCCCGTGAATTGCCCTCCTCCCCTGTGAAGTCCCAGGTCCTTATATCCCATTCCTTAGCTCACGCCGGCATATATACCTCATTTTACCTTTCTGTCTTTGCAACTCTCACGTATGTGGGGTTTTCGTACACATGAAATTAAATTTTTCTCCTGTTAATCTGACTCATGTCAATTTGATTCTTACTCCAGCCAGAAGAACCTCTGAAGTGTAGAACAAAATTTGTCCTAACAATATGATATCTGGTGCTAAGCCTGGACAAGCTGATAGGAAGTCACTCGAGTAGAAATGAATTTTCCTATGTCAAAGTTCATGAAAATAATATTCTAATTTTTTTTAAGATTTATTTATTTTAGAGAGAGTGTGTGTGCTTGTGCACACACTGCAGGGGTGAGGGGGTGGGCAAGAACCTCAAGCAGGCTCCCTGCTGAGCAGGGGTCCCAGTGTGGTGGCTCGATGTCATGTGAGCTGAAATCAAGAGTAAGACACTTAATCTACTGAGCCACCCAGGGGCCCCTATAACGTTCTAACTTTTTATTTTAATTTTGAAATAATGCCATTTCAACAATGAGTGTCAATATGTTAAAATATCCTTTCAAAACTATCCATAGAAACACAGGTTCAACTTAAATCCAATATATAACCATTTCCATAATCTATGTTACTCATTTTCTTAGCAATGCTCAATTTTTACTTTATTTTGATTAAAGATTAGAAATACAATGTGACTTTTATGCTTTCTTTTTTTTCCCTACAAGAAAACTATACCACATATTTCAGAGGCCTCCAGGACATGGTTAACAAAAGCTACATCGACATTATCAAGAGAAGTGTACTGAGGAAAATATTGTGAATATAAATATACTCGCACATTCTCTTTATTCCTTATGCAGCTCATAGCGCCACAAAAACCATGAATGTACTTTTGTATTATCCTTCAAGAAACCCCACTGCACAAAAGGCCTACATCTGGATGTAAATATAGTAGGAGAACTCCCATGAGAATTCTTGGCCTGGCAGGAGTGCACACAGGGAGTGGGGGTGGGGTGAGCTTAATGGAGCATCTGTCCCAAAGAAGGGAATTGAAGAGAATGCAAATCCGTTCTCTCCCAAGCTGCTGGCCTCAATTCGGGCAAGTAATTTGCTTCTGTAGGATTAACTCCCCCGCCAAAAACTATCTAATCTTTCTATGTACAGATGCCACCAATATCTTTGTAGGTCAATTAATTCTACTGAGGACATTATGTATGTAGTAAAGATAACATAAAGAAACTGAATAAAGACAACAGAAAAATATACGTAAGAACTCAAATAGATGATTTCTCCCTTTAAAAATGCTATAGACAAAATAAAAGGCTACCCCCGCCAAAACAATTCAACGAATACTTATAAATGTTAAATCGAAGATACACACACCCCCACCCACACACACATTTATATATGAGGATCCTATTAACTCGGGTTTTGAGGGCAAAAATAAGAAAAAAAGGCAATATTCTGACACAACACTCATATACAAACAGTTTCCATCTGAAAATGACTGTTTTCTTTCATTTTCCTTACTTGCCAAAATGCTCCTAAAAGAGCTTCTTGGGGGGGGGGGAACCCAGTTGTTTAAAAAAAAAAAAAATCTATTGCTTAAGGACAGAAAGGGAAGAATCAAAGGCAAAAACAGTCTCCACTATCTGCCAGTGAAAACCACTAGGCAGGAAATTTCCAGTCTACCTATTCTTGCGTTCTTTTTTCCTCTAAGTATCTTTTCCATACTCTCTTGTTTCCCGGAACCTGACAAGACTCTAACCCCTTTTTCAGATTAGTCAAAAAGCATATTTATAGTATCTAACACTAATGAAATGTAATTATAATGCTTCCCTTTTGTGTAATACTTCTCACTTTGCACATTTCCTTATTATCCACTTAATATTCTTGTCATGAAGACATTTTCTTGTCCTCTTTTCTTTAGCTTTACTGAGGTATAATTGGTGTACAAAACACTGCACATAATTAATATTTACACTTGATTTGGACATATGTATACATTTGTGTGGATCAAGATAATAAATATATCCATCACCTCAAAAAAAAAAGCATATTTATTTCGAAAAGCTAAATGTGGTGGAAAATCAGTTATTCCGAGTAATAACTGTACTGATATTTCTATAACCTAATACTGATTTTTTTAATTTATAAAAACTAAGATTTGGGGCGCCTGGGTGGCTCAGTTGGTTGAGCGGCTGCCTTCGGCTCCGGTCACGATCCGGGGTCCTGGGATCGAGCCCCGCATCGGGCTCCCTGCTCAGCGGAGAGTCTGCTTCTCCCTCTCCCTCTGCCTGCTGCTCTGCCTACTCCTGCTCTCTAGCTCTGTGTCAAATAAAAAACAAAAAAACAAAGAAACAAAACTAAGATTTGGTCAATATCACCTTCTATATTTTATTACATAAGAGAAAAGGCCAAGCACAAAGCTGAACTTCCTCTGTCCTAGCTGGAGTCTCTCCAGGTAGGAGGGTTGGGGAAAAAGGACTTGATCAAATAAATGATTCTAAGGGAAGAGGCTCCAGGTCCTACTGAGGTAGGGAACAAAGGCAAAAAGGAAATGTAAATGAAATTAAATTTCCTTATAACCTGTAGCCCACTGACAAATACTTGAGGCCGGCAGAACATAACATTCTTCCAGGAACTCCCAATTTTAATGTTACTGTCTTGCTAGAGGGAAAAACAACCTTAGCTTACAATAGCTAGGCTGCCAGTATCCTGGAGTCCTCTTTAGCATATGAAAATCCTTTTGGGAACTTCCCCCAGCTCCACAGTATACAATCAGCTGCTCCTCACAATCTCAGGGCAGCCCTTTCTGCTTAGAAGTCCTGTCCCGTGCTATAAAAACACATTTTTGCACCGAAGACGTCCCAAGAAAGAATTCTTGAGGCTCCGAACCCCAACATTTCCGTATCACTAGGAGAATGGATGTGCTACAAGAGAGGAACAGAAGGAATTGTGCCACGGGAAAAGGGGTGCACAGGATCTGAAGAAAGGGCTGAGGCTGGAGTTGGTCCTTCCTCTGCCTGCCTAGAACCTCCACCCTTCCTTCACATCTCTGTCCCCAGCTCTCCCCGTCTTTTCCCCAACTGATCTAAGATGTTTCTATCCGTTCATTATAGAAGTAGACGTTGGCCCAAACTGGCTCTGAGGGAGAGCCAAATGATTAACAGAAATAAAAATAAAAGTATCTAGCCTCATTTGATATTCTGAGAACAGGGAACTAAAACACTGGTAATCTAAAGATGTCTTGAACAGGAGTGTGGGGTATGTAGTCAGATTGCTTTTCTAAACATCTGCCTACACACAGCTGGATGACTGAATTTAAGGCAGCACAGTTCGCTCTAGAGTCCAATGATGGAGACTTCAAAAAATTATTACAATCAACAAAACTACTAGCAATTTGATATGTAAAAATAGCACAGAATACTGGAATAACCCAAACTGAGATTATCACTAAAGTCACTAAATGACTGTTTTCAACTGCTAGTGTACGTTATAACACAACGTGAAAGTTTGGATGTCTGATGCGAAAACTCTGTCGCACTGGAATATTATACTTACGCCACTGCTGAACTATGAGTGTACATCAAAACTATTCCCACCCACAATGATTCTGTGGGTTTGGGCCCAGATGTCCGTATTTTTACAAGTTTCTAAGGTGATTCTGACACATACTTCCAGTTAAGACAGAGTGATTGTGTTAGAGGATGTTAAATATTATTCCACTCAACTCCCAATTAGTCCACTTAGTCACAGCAAAATGTTAAGATCACACACACAGAGCTGCTTTGCTTACAAATCCATTACTAATCTCATCATCATAGTTTTATTTGATGAGTACCACAGCAGCACTTAAAAAAAAAAATTACACTTTGCTTCTCACACCACCACGAGAAGTTATTTAAAACTAATACTTCAAATGAAGATTTAAGAGGGAATAAATTTAGAGGTGAGCTGAGAACTAGGTGTTTACTTTGAAAGTAAAGCTTTCGATCCACAACGTGGAATAAAGAACAGGAAGGAGTGAAGTTAGGATAGAAAGGGGAAACTGGATGGTCATCAGATTCTTCCTAAAACATGCCTTCATGGCATGGCTTCACTATTGTTTTTTATAATGGTAAGAACTCAACATGTATGCTCATGTTCAAATGCAAAGAAAAGTATTCCCTCAAGGTATAATCTACTTTCATCATATATTTTGCTATAAGCTATGAGACTATTACTCAAACTAACACTAAAAATCAAAAGTTGATTATACTATTTGGAGACAATGGGCCTGTTTCTTTTTTTCTCTTTTTGGGAGTGGAGGGTGGGGCAGAGAGAATCTTAAGCAAGCTCCGTGACCCTGAGATCATGACCTGAGCCGAAATCAAGAGTTGGACACTTAACGGACTGAGCCGCCCAAGCACCCCACAATGGGCCAATATTCTTAACCTCAATTTATTTCCAATTTATTTTTCATCTGTGTATAATGAGAAACTTAAATTTATTAACATACCTTGGGTCAAGAAGACTCCTCAAAAATTTGAAAAGCAAAACCTGGTTCTGAACAGAAAAACAATTAAAAATGCAATTAAATATCAAAAGACAAATTCATCAAACTATGCCAAACTAGAAAATCCCTTTAAAGTGCACAAATTTCCATTAAGTTCTCTGTACAGATCTAAGAAATTCTAAAGAGTCATTTGGAGGTCATTTCCTCCCAGTAATTCAAATCACTGTCACACATTCTATTTTGAGTGCAGAAGAAACATAAATGCCTTATTACTGCCCCCCCACCCCAAATGGCCCTCTACTAAGATATACCCCTTAGTGGTTCTCAGCACGAGGACCCTGGGAATGGCAGGTGCTCTGAACTGCTGTGCTGACAACATGTTCTGGCTACACAGAGGGCTTCGCCCTGCCTCATCTGGTTCTCTTCTTGTGGGGATAGACTACTGTGAGATAATCTAAGTAGGCTGCGAGTTTGAGGCCCAAACACCAAGCAGCACCAATAAAGTTCATTAACTCCCCAGTGTAATCAACTACAGAAGAGATAGCACACTGCAACATGTTAGCAGTTAATATGCCATAAAATCTGGGCTCTGTTTCTTCCACTTATTTGCTATGTGACTTGGTATAAATCACTGACTCTTAGCTATTCAGTTTACTTATGCGAAAAAGAGAACAGCAATATCTTCTCTGCCTAGAATTAAATGAGATACACCTTAAAATACTCTATGAATATCAATAATGTTTTTAAGTTCTTAGGAAAGCTAAGCAAAAATTATAGCTTAGATTTTCTTTTTTCTTTTTGGGTACATTCAAACTTTACCTCTATAAAGCACAGAACTCAAAACTGGAAAAGATTAGTGTAATTTAGAAGATGACATTTAAAATATATTTATCAGTCTTCGATTTTCTATCTTTTCCCTGGTCTATCATTTTGTTTTATTTAATATGACTTTCCTTCTGGTTATAACTTAATATTCTGGCTTTTTTTCTTTTTAATTTCAAGAATTCTCAAAACAATTGGTCAGAAGCATATTTCTTGCCACCTAGAAAGGTACTTTATAAAATTTGTGTGGGATTCTCTCATATTCAGTAAATCTCTGCAATAAACAAACACTTCATTTCCTTAAAAAAAAAGTGTACAACTCTACAAGCACTCCACAAAGAGCCAGTTTAAAAAAAGAAAAAACCATGACACTTCAGTTTTTTATGTTTGTCTGATGAGTGACATTATATTCACTTACTTGTCTTCTCTGTCTCTAAGGATCTTTAGAGACTAAGGAAAATAGGAAACCCTGCATTGGATAGGCTTACATTTTAAATGACAGTAACAGGGCTAAAGATGAGGAGATACATCAGAAACTGCTGACTTTTTTTAAAGAGGGGAGAGGCTCTGTGGACTGAGAGTAGTGTCAGCAGAAGTGTCCTCCTGTCCTCATCACTAGAATGGACTGGATAACTCTCCATGTGCTTCCTCAGTGTTCTGGGCAATGCTCTGTCATCATTCAAGTCCAGTTATTCTGCAACTGTCTTTTGGCTTATCCATCTTCTTCCTCGAGCACAGGGATACAGGTATATGTTTTCTGTATCCTTGGCACATAACAGTGTTTTTGGTTCACAGCAGGGACATAATATTTACTGAATCCATAGATGTGTCTTTATCTTGAGTTAATGGACCTCATCATGCTGGACAGCCAAGCCTGATGTCTGGGAGTCACTTTTAACCTCTCCCATCACCTTTGACTCAATTCTAAGCCCTACATGTTTTACTTCATGAACACATCCTGAACCTGTCCACATCACTGCCACTTAGTCCCCAGCCTCGCCATCTTTTGCCGAGACCCTTCACCTTCTAACTGGTCTACATGGTCTCTGTTCTCCATATGATCTCTTTGCTAGTCTACTCCCTACATGATAAAGTTAATTTTCTATAAAATGAATCTGATCTGATGATGTTCTTTTGCTGAAAAACTTTAGTAATTCTCTAGGTTATCTAGAAATATGGCATAATTTCCTAGCACTACACAAAAAATAGTTCAGCATCAGAGCGCAAACTCTAGTTTCTAGCCCCTATACCTTTAACTCCTCCCTCCATCAGACCTTTCTGGCTCACGTGAATGCTCCTCCCACCACTGCCCCCAGCATGTCATGCTTCACAGACCTGGCCATTCTCTGGATATGCATGTTGTCTCATGCCTTCAAGTCTTTACATACCCAGAATCCTCTATTTAGAAAGCGATTCTCAATTCTCTGCCTAGAAAACTGATCCCAGTCACTCAGGACCCAGCCCAGGCATGTCTGGGAGCTCTCGCCTGGCCTCAGTCACTCACTCTCTCTCTCTCTCTCTCTCTCCTCCTGCTTCTATAACACTTTCTCCATGCGTCTGGTGTAGCGCTTATAACCTTGCATGTTATGCAAGTGCTTCTTTCTTCCACAGGGAAAATTAAAGAAAAAGCTGCATTCTTATTTGCAACCCAAGGCCTACCATACTGTGGTACATGGTGAGGCCATAATAAGTGTTTAAATTAATAGATTCCATATCTTTGTCTCTCATGCCAGCTGCCCTCCACTCACTGCTTTGGCTTTCCTCTTGTGTAGTTATCCCCTCCTACAATTATGAGCACTTGAGGACTCTAGGTCATGCTTTATGTTGCTGTCATTGTCCTATTCCCTACCTCTATCACCTCTATCACTGCCCCAACAACAGTGAGCAAAACGCACTACCAGCAATGATAGTGACAAGTGGAATACTAGGTTCAGTAAATAACGCTTCAAACTGAGCATCTCAATATTTGACATTGATATAACTGTATTCTAGTTAAGATTTTCCAAGAAAAATTCTAAATAGTCAGCATTAGCCCAATTTGAGGATGACAAAAGTCTGAATAAATAATAAATAACATCAACCTCAAAGAGAACAGAGCTGTAGATCCTATAGCAAAAACAAACAAAAAAACAATAAAAAGGGGGATCTTCTGTGGATTACTAATTCTAGATTAAGTACAGGGTATAGTTCTAAAAATGTTTTGGTGATATTACTATTTATTATGCAGAAAGATGAACTCTTTCCTTTCCAGATGCAGAGATCATCACACAATTGCTCCCAAATACACACACACACACACACACACACACACACACACACGGAGTGTAGAAAATGCTTAAATGGCAACTGTTGAAGAAATTACTACAATCAAAGTTCTTAGGTGGATATTCAATAATTATCTCTCCACTAGATGCTTCTTCCCAACATATTTTTGCAATATTTACCTGAAGTTTTTTAATGACTGTTTCAATCTGTTCAGAAAAGTGAATAGCAACCAGCTCTGCAGCTTTACAAGGCCTCAGGGATACAAGTTCCTAAAGTGAAAGAAAAAGATAAAATGATCTTTTATGTTAAGTTTAAATAGAATTTCCATAGATGTGAAGCATAATTACCTACTTAAGTATTTTCATGAGCTTCTACACTACACTTCAGAAGACCTCAATATAAGGTCCCAATTTAAAGGCACATTGCAAGTGAAGAAAATTAGATATATGCCAGGTAAAACATTAGATTTTGATATAAAAGGTAATTCATGCTCAGAAAATGAAAGCACTAAAACTCTGGATTTAAGGCCTGATATCTACAGGATGAACAGAAGGAACAAGAGCTTTCCCAAATTTCCTGTCAGTGAATTTCACCCTTGAGCTTAAAGTAATAACTTGAAGCAATGAAAAAAAAAAAAAAAGGACAGCTGCAATTTTTCCAGCTAAGAATTTGAAAACTTTACTCCTGATGCCTGGTAGATTTTGAAACAAGGAGTGTCTTAAAACATTTTAAGGTTAAGAGTCTTAAATGAGACAAAGAGGTTGACCACTGTTTATTAACCACTGTTAATAAGATCTGTTCCTATCAAATTTAAGAGTTCCAATCTGCCTTCTCCTGGAACTTTCCTAGACATTACTGGCTACTTATCTTCTTGAAACTCTCTTCTAACTTGGTTTCTGTGACCTACTCTTCTACCCTTCCAATTGCATGTTTACATGGCTAAAATGCAAAGACCAACAACACATCAACATGGTATGTTCTCGAATAAAAATGAGACAAGTTATTGTAACTGCAAGATTCATGCTATATCTAACATTTCTGTGTTAATACCTGCTCTTTGATAGTACTGAGCAGACACAAGTAATTGTAGTTTACACTACTTTTATTTAATCCATATCAAAACAGAGAAGGCACAACTAATGAACAACACAAATGAAAAAGGGATATTACTATCAATCTGAAGTATTAAAAAGAAATTATGAATTTATATCAAGAATTTGAAAATTCAGACAAAATGGATAAAAGTTCCTAGAAAAATGTCATTTAATAAACTGACTTAACAATTAGAAAAACCTGCATTGATTTTTAATCACTAAGGAAATTGAATACTCAAAAATCGTTCCATATGGAAAACTCCAGGACCAAAGAGCTTCACTGGTAAGTTCTAGCAACCATTTAAGGAAGAAATAATGCCAACATTAATTAACCTCATACAGAGTATAGGACAAAACAAAACGAAACAAAAACTTCAGCTCATTTTATGAGACTAGCAAAATTTTTAATACCTAAACTCAATAGGACAAGAAAGGAGAACTACAGATAAGTCTTAAACATTGATACAAACATCCTAAATAAAAACAAAGTCCAACAATATTTAAAAAGGATAATATCAGGATCAAGTTACATTTATCCACAGAATTCAAGGCTGGTTTAATATCAGTAACATTCACCATTAACTACAGACTAAGAAAGAAAAGGTGGAAAAACTCATTTATGAAAAAACTGTTAACATACCAGAAACAGAGGACTTCCATAAAAATCCTTATAGTAAGCATTGAACTCATGTTGGAAATAATTTTAAAAATACCATTAACAATAGCACTGTTATGATAAAAATATGAAATTGTGACAGTTAATCTAATGAAGAATGGGAAACTTCTATAGAGAAAATTGTAAATCTTTACAGAAGCTCTTGAATAAAGGCTTATACCACATGGTCACAGATGGGGATACTCAATATTGTAAAGATGCCAATTAAATTTAAAATTGCTGAGAGATTCAGTGCAATCCCTTTCACTATCATAAGGATAAAAGAATTTTTTTGGTAGAACCTGGCCAACTGATAATAAAATATATTTAAAAGTAAAGAAGGTCAACAGGAAGGGAGGATGGCAGAGTAAAAGGACCCTCAGCTCACCACTTCCCACCAATACAACTAGATAATACTTACACCTACATTAGTGTAAATTACCCAGAAAATGACCTAAAGACTGGCAGAACAAACTCTCCACAGCTAAATACAGAGAAGAGACCCCATTGAAGCTGGTAGGAAGGTGGAGACATGGTAGGAGCCAAATGGACTAACGGGACTGGCCACAGGAGGGATAGACACCTTGGGCATGGAGAGGGGAGAAAAACAGACTCCTGCATCAGGGAGTCTGCATGAGAAGATGAATCCCCATAACACGGCTTTGAAAACCAGAGAAGCTGAATTTGTGGATTCTTATAATCAGTGGGATTTTAAACTGGGAACTTTGAAAATCAGCATACTAGTGAGAGTGTGGAGGGTGGGAGGAGACTGAGTCTCCACCCTTAAAGAGACAGCACAACAGTCCTGAGGAGATAGATACGACATAGCAGCAGTAGTTTGAAAAATGTGTAGGGCATGGGAGAGGGAAATTTGTTTGCTCAGAGCATGTGCTAGAGGGGCAGGGATCATTGGGAGACCTCTCCAGGCACAAAGGAGCTGGTGGGCACCACTTCCTTCCCCTGTCCCCCCCCCACCCAGCATAAACACACAGCCACCTGCAGGAACAAGCACAGCACCCATACTCTCTAACTTACATATACCACCCCTGCACCCCAGCTCTCCTGTGGACATGCCTCCTTCAGCCAGGTCTCCATTCCAGGTCCCCTCCCACAGCAGACTCACACAAACCTTGCTAACAGCATGCATCCTGCCCCAGGGCACTTCAAAGAATCTGATCCCTCCAAGGCAGCCTGCCTGGATCTCCAGCAGCTGCAAGTTCCCTCTTGTCAGTGTGGACCTTGCTAGCACTACACGCCCCACTTCCGTAGTCTCCCGCAGTTCAGTGCCAACACGTCTCTGGCAAACGCATGGTCTAACTCACCTTAAGACGAAGGCGGCCCCAGCCTGACCCACTAACAATACAGGGAACAAACCCTGACCACAAAGGGCAAAGAGCTATTGCGGATAACTGGACTGAAAGCAAAGGCAGCTCAACCACAACAGTAGGATGCAGGCAACAGCCATAAAGACCCACTGAAGCACCAGGTTCTGGTGAACAGGGGACATTGCACTGCAGGGGACTACAGGACCTCTTCTTCATAAGGCCACTACTTTCAACATCCAGGAGACACAGCTGACTCTCCTAAGACACAGAAGCAGACACGAAGAGTTCAACAAAATGAAGAGACAAAGGAATATGTCCCAAATCAAAGAACAGGATAAAATCACAGCGAGAGAGCTAAATGAAATATGTCTAATAGAGAATTTAGATTAATGGTCATAAAGATACTCAGACTTGAGATGAGAGTGGAAGACCTCAGTAAGACTCTTAACAAAGAGACAGAAAATATAAAAAAGAACCAAACAGAGATGAAGAATTCAATTACTGAAATTAACAATATATTACATGAAGTAAATAGCAGACTAGAAGAAGCAGAAGAATGGATGAGTGACTAGGAGGACAGAGTAATGGAAAGCAATTAAGCTGAACAGGCCAGAGGGAGGGGAAAAAAAGGCAACAGACTTAGGGCATTCAGAGACACCATTAAGTACAACATTCACATTATGGGGATTCCAGAAGAAGAGAGAAAAAAGGGTACAGATAATTTATTTGAAGAAATAATAGCTAAAAACTTCCTGATTCCGAGGAAGGAAACAGAAATCCAGATCCAGGAGGCACAGTGAGGCCTCAACATAATCAACCCAAAGAGGTCCTCACCAAGACACACAGTATTTAAAATGGCAAAAAAGTACTGATAAAAAGAATTTTAAAAGCAGCAAGAGAAGACAGTTATGTACGAGGGAAACCACATAACGGTATCGTGAATTTTTCAGCAGAAACAGTGAAGGCTAAAAGACAGTGGCAAGATATATTCAAAGACTAAAAGAAAAAAATCTGCAGCCAAGAATACTCTATCCAGCAAGGCTACCATTCAGACTAGGAGGACAGATAAAGAGTTTCCCAAACGAAAGTTTAAGGAATTCATCACCACTAAAACAGTCCCACAAGAAATGCTCTTTGAGTGGAAAGAAAGACAGTAAGAGTAAGAAAAGTAGGAAACACAAAAGCATTAAAAATAAGTATATCTATGAAAATCAGTCAAGGCATTCACAAAATGAATGAATATAAAGTATGCCACCATGTACCTAATACCTGGAAGGGAAAGGAGTAAAAAATGGGTTCAAACTTAAGTGACCATGAACTTAATATATACATAAGATGTTATATATAAACCTAAGGTAACCACAAATCAAAAACCAGGAAAAGATATGAAAAAAATAAAGAGCAAAGAACCGAATTATACCACTAAACAAAGCCAACAACAAATCATGAAAGAAGAGAGCATGAGAGAAAGGAACAGAGGAAAACTACAAAAATAACCAAAAGATTAGTAACAAAACAGCAGTAAGTACAAACCTATCAATAATTACTTTGAATGCAAATGAACTACATGCTCCAGTCAAAAGACACAGGGTGACAGAATGGATAAAAAAAAAAACAAGACCCATCTCTATGCTGCCTACAAGAGACTCATTTCAGACCTAAACACACATGCTGATCCAAAGTGAAGGGATAAAAAAGCATTTACCATGCAAATGGAAGTGAAAAGAAATCCGGGGTAGCAATACTTATATGGAACAACTAGACTTTAAAACAAAGAGTGTGATGACAGACAAAAGACACTATATAAAGGGAATAATCCAACACGAAGATGTAACAACTGTAAATATTTATAAACCCAACATGGGAGCACTCAGATACATAAAGCAGTTAATAACAAACAAAAAGGAAGTCACTGATAATAATACAGTAATAGGTACTTTAACACCTCACTTACATCAATGTATAAGATCATCCAAACAGAAAGTCAACAAGGAAATAGTGGCTTTGAATGAAACACTGGACCAGATGGAAATCCATAGATCCATCCAGATATATTCGAAACATTCTATCCTAAAGCAGCAGAAAACACATTTTTTTTTTCAAGTGCTTCAAAAAAGATCACAAGTTAGGCCACAACAAGTCCAAACAAATTCAGGAAGACTGAAATCAATGCATCTTTTCTAACCACAATGTTATGAAACTAGAAGTCAACCAAAAGAAAGAGTGTGGAATGACTACAAACACATTGAGGTTAAATAACATGCTACTAAACAATGAATGGGTCAACCAAGAAATCAAAGATTAAATAAAAAAATAAATGCAAACAGGGGCACCTGGGTGGCTCAGTTGGTTAAGCATCTGCTTTCAGCTGGGGGCATGGTCCCGGAGTCCTGGGATTGAGCCCCATGTCAGGCTCCCCTGCTTCTCCCTCTCTCTCTGCCCTATCTCTGGCTCATGCTCTCTCCCTCATGCTCTCTCAAATAAATAAATAAAATCTAAATAAAAAAAAAAAAATGGAAACAAATGAAAATGAAAATACAATGGTCCAAAATCTTTAGAATGCAAGCAAAAGTGCTCTAAAAGGGAAGTTATAGCAATACAGGCCTACCTCAAGAAGTAAGAAAAATCTCAAATAAACAACCTAACCTTACACCTAAAAGAGTTAGAAAAAGAACAAACAAAACCCCAAACAGTAGAAGGAAAAACATAAAGATCAGAGCAGAAATAAATGATATAGAAACTAAAAAAATAAAACAGAGCAATGAAACCATGAGCTGGTTCTTTGAAACAAAACAACGAAAGTAAGGTCACAGAATACAAAATCAATATAGAGAAAACCACTGCATTTCTCTACACTAATAATGAAGTGGCAGAAGGAGAAATTAACAAAACTATCTCATTTACAACTGCACCCAAAATAATAAAATAGCTAGGAATAAATTTAACCAAGGAGGTAAAAGACCTGTACTCTGAAAACTTTAATACACTAGGGGCACCTGGGTGGCTCAGTGGGTTAAAGCCTCTGCCTTCGGCTCAGGTCATGATCTCAGGGTCCTGAGATCGAGCCCCGCATCGGGCTCTCTGCTCCGTGGGGAGCCTGCTTCCCCCTCTCTCTCTGCCTGCCTCTCTGCCTGCTTGTGATCTCTCTCTCTCTGTCAAATAAATAAAAATCTTTAAAAAAAAAAACTTTAATACACTGATAAAAGAAACTGAAGATGACAAAAACAAATAGATATTCCACATTCATAGACTAGAAGAACCAATATTGTTAAAATGTCCATACTACACAAAGCAATCTATAGGTTTAATGCAATCCCTATCAAAATACCAGTAGCATTTTTCACAGAACTACAATAAATACTAAAATTTGTATGAAAGCCCAAAAGACTCGAAGAAGAACAAAACTGGAGGTATCACATATCCCAGATTTCAAGACATATTACAAAGCTGTGCTCATCAAAACTGTATGGTACTGGCATACAAACAGACACAGAGAGCCTAGAAATAAATCCATGATTACATGGTCAATTAATCTTAGACAAAGGAGGCAAGAATATGCAATGGCAAAAAGATAACCTCTTCAACAAATGGTGCTGGGAAAACTGGATAGCAACACACAAAATAAAAATGGGCGACTTTCTTACACCATACACAAAAATAAACTCAAAATCGATTAAGGATGTAAATATAAGACCCGAAACCATAAAAATCCTAAAAGAGAGAGCCCAGGTGGTAATTTCTCTGACAGCAGCTGTAGTAACATTTTCCTTGATATGTCTCCTGAGGCAAGGAAAATAAAAGCAAAAACAAGCTATTGGGAGTACATCAAAATAAAAAGCTTCTATACAGCAAGGGAAACAATCAAAACTAAAAGACACTCTGTGGAATGGGAGAAGATATTTGCAAATGACCTATCCAATAAAGGATTAGTATCAAAAATACATAAAGAATTACATAATTCAACATGAAAAAACTCAAATAATCCAATTAAAACGGGCAGAAGACAGGAACAGACTTTTTTACGAAGATGACACACAGATGGCAAAAAGAATATGAAACGATGCTCAATATCATTTATTATCAGGCAACTGCAAATCAAAACTACAATGAGGTTATCACCCCACTTGTCAGAATGACTAAAATAAAAAAAACCACACAAGAAACAAGTAGGTGAGGATGTGAAGAAAAAGAAACCCTCATGCACTGTGGTTGGGAATGCAACCTAATGTGGAAAGCAGTGTGTAAGTTCCTCAAAAAGTTAAAAATAGGGGCGCCCGGGTGACTCAGGTCATGATCTCCAGGTTCTGGGACTGAGCCCTGCATCAGGTTCTTGGCTCACTGGTGAGTCTGCTTCTCCCTCACCTTCTTCCTCTGTGATCCCCCTCCCTCTCGCTCCCTCTCTCAAATAAATAAAATCTTTAAAAAATAAAAATAGAGCTACCATATGATCTAGTAATTCCATTACTGCGTATTTACCCAAAGAATATGAAAATACTGGGGCGCCTGGGTGGCTCAGTGGGTTAAAGCCTCTGTCTTTGGCTTAGATCATGATCTCAGGGTCCTGAGATCAAGCCCCGCATTGGGCTCTCTGCTTGGCGGGGAGCCTGCTTCCCCCTCTCTCTCTGCCTGCCTCTCTGCCTCCTTGTGATCCCTCTCTCTCTCTGTCAAATAAATAAATAAAATCTTTGAAAAAAAAAAAAAGAATACGAAAATACTAATTTGAAAAGGTATATGCACCCCTGTGTTTATTGCTGCATTACTTACAACAGTCAAGTTATGGAAGCAGCCCAAGTGTCCACTGACAGAAGAATGGATTAAGAAGATATGGCATCTTACACTATGGAATATTACTCGGTTATATAAAAAAAATGAAATCTTGCCATTTGCAACAATATGGATGAGCTAGAGAGTATAAAAGTGATATAAGTCAGCCAGAGAAGGACAGATACCATATGATTTCACTCATATGTGGAATTTAAGAAGCAAAACAAAGGAGAAAGGAGACAAACCAAAAAACACAAAGTCTTAACTTTAGAGAACTCACAGTTACCAGAGGGGGTCAGGGGTGGGAAGATGGGTGAAACAGGTGAGGAGGATGAAGCTTACACTTATCACAATGAGCACTGAGCAATGTATAGAATTGCTGAATCACTGTACCGTACACGTGAAAGTAACACTGTATGTTAACTATGTTAGAATTAAAATTTTAAAATAAAGTAGAAAAGGTCAAGAATAGCCAATACTCTCTTAAAGATGTCAAGATTTATTATAAAACAATATTTAATAGTGTGGCACTGATGCAGAGAGAGACAGAGCAGAGAAGCATAACAGAGTGCTAAAAAACAGATCAAACATATAGATCCTTGACATGCTTATGACAAAGTAGCACTGCTGAGCAATGGAGAAAGGCAACTTTTTAAATTAACTGTTTCTGAGAAAACTGGATATCCATACTTTAAAAATGAATTAGGCACCACCAGTATACCATGTACAAAAATTGCTTTCAAGAGGACCTAAGATTCAAAGACAAAAACAAAATAAACAAGCAAGCTTTTAGAAAATAATATAGGAGAATTTCTCCTTCAGAATAGAAGGAAAAAGTTAATGATTTGACTAAATAAAAAAAGAAGAACTTTTCTAAGAAGAACCACAGAAAAAAGCCACAGAGTGGAAGATATCCACAACATATATCACTGAAAAAAGACTAACATCCAGGATACATGATGAACTCCTATAAATCAGTAAGTACAAGGGACATTCTAATAGAAAAATGGGCAAAAGACTTCAACAAGCATATCACAGAAAGGGAATTTAAATGGCCAATAAACAAGAAAAAACTATCAATCTCATTAGTAATTAAGGGTATGTAAATTTCAAACATAATAAAATATCATTATACATGCGCTAGATTGGCAAAATTTTAAAGTCTAGCAAGGATACAGAGCTAATGGAAAATCTCATACAATGCAGGCATCTGGTGAAGTTTAATGTATTTATCCCAAATAACTGGCAATTATACAGGCCTTAGAGCAGAGATTATCAAATTTAGCATGTATCAAAATCACCTGGAAGAGCTATTGAGCCATACCACTGGGCCCGCCTCCAGAGTTTCAGAGAGTTTCAGATTCACTAGGTCTGAGGCGAAGACTGAATCTGCCTTTCTATCAAGTTCTCAGCTGATGCTGTAATGCTAGACTGCCCTCAGGAAATGCTGTGCTTAAGATGCCTGAATAAGAATGATCACGGATGGGGACGCCTGGGTGGCTCAGTTGGTTAAATGTCTGCCTTCGGCTTAGGTCATGATCCTAGGGTCCTGTGATCAAGTACCGCATCGGGCTCCCTGCTCAGTGGGGAGCTTACCTGCCACTCCCCCTCTTTGCTCAGTCTCTCTCCCTCTCTCTCTCTCTTTGGCAAATAAATAAAATCTTAAAAAAAAAAAAAGATCATGGATGGACTTCTTGTAATAGTCAAAAACTAGAAATAGAAATGTTCACTAATGGTAGAAATGAATAAATTTTAATATAATTGTAAAATGGAATACTATACAAGAATTAAAATGAACCACAATTACTACAACAAAATGTACAAACTTCAAAGAGTAGAACTTCATTTATGTAAGGTTCAGAAAAAGCCAAAACAAACATATGTCTTTTTAGAGATGTAGGCATGTGCAGTAGCACTATATAGAAAAGCAGGAAATTATCAGAAAAGCCAGGATCCTGGGCATACTAGGGAAGGCAAGAGAATGTGATCACGAAAGGATACACAAAAAGAGTCTGGGGTATTAGAAATAACTCAATTTCTTGATCTGGGCCTGGGATGTTTGCTTTTTTAAATGTGTTATTAAACTGCACACTTGTTTTATACACTTTTGGGGATGTTTTCTGTATTTCAAAATGAAAAATATTTTACAGATTTATTTATTTATTAGAGAGAGTGAGCGTGCACATGTATATGAGTGGAGTAGGGAGGAAGAGGGAGGGAGAGAATCTCAAGCAGATTCCCTGTTGCGCGCAGAGCCCGACACATGGGGTCGATCTCCAAACCTGAGACCGTGGTCTGAGCCAAAATCAAGAATCAGACACTCAACTGACTGAGCCACTCAGGTGCTACAAAATGAAAAATATTTTTAAAAATCTAATGAAACATGTTTTGTCTGTACTGGAAAAACCACTGAAACTAGAGATTCTTTACTGGAATCCACAGACCCAATCTAAGAATAGCTTTTAGGTGGTCTGTGGATCCCTGAAATTATAAACAAAACTATGCAGCTTGCGTCTATGCACAGTATAGGCACCATGGGTCCAACTCTTTCATTAGATTCTCATCAGAGGTCTATAACTCCCCGAGGGTTAAGAACCACTAATCTACACTCTGTGTCTACTGTCAGAAAATTCTGAGGACTCTTCCTCCTACACAATGAAGGCTGATTTTATTCACATTACTGAAGCCACTGAAGTTCTTCAACAAAAAGTCTATATATTTGTAATTGTGGCCTTAAGAGATACTAAAAAGTTCAAGGTGAAAATATGTGCAGATGTGGGGGAAAAAATCAGCAGAAATAACCGTTGTGCAGTAAAAACACTTCTTATTTCTCCAGTACGAGTTTTCTGCTAAGTAATTTGTTTACTCATTGATTAATTCATCACATTTCACATTATGCAGAGACATAGCTTCATTTTCGGGTATCTGGAGCCCACGTGCTCAAACCACTGCCTAATGCAGATGAAGTGAAATGAAGCAGCAGCCATAATGCAACTATGAAGACAAAGGGAATGATGAAAGGAAAAAGAATACAAAATGATTAAAGGAAAAAAGATACAAATGTATACAGAGAAAGGTTTTCTTGGGTTCTTTCCACCAAGATGTATTCATCTTTTTGTTAGCAGGAATAGGGGAACATTGAATAACATGTATGTTCTCAATCCTACAGATGAAAAAGTGTAGCAATTACTTCAGACCACATATCTGGTGACTGACTGCCCCCCGTTCACATCACATGCTTCACGTAAGATGCTGTGCACAGTTCTGGTCTCTCTAAACTTTACAACCGTCAGGAACCAGAACAAAGAATTCACATCACAAGCAATGTTTCGTCAAAGTTTCAGAGCTCATCCTTTTTGATCATTTTCCGTATGTATAACATTTTTTTAAAGATATTGAATAATCACATATCTTTCACTACATCTCTAAACCCATCACCAGAAGCTCCCCCATTAGCTGATGCTTGCTACAAGGAGAAAAACTTTGTAGATTTGTTATCTCCAAAACTACTATTACCTCGGCATCTTTCATTACACTTTTTTTTCCCCCAATTATCAGTGATCCATAAAACAGAACAGATTTAAAAAAACCTGCTAACTCTGTTGGTTTTCGAAATGCAGTGACAATGATGAATCTAAGGAAACTAACGTGAGGACTGATTTGGGGGCCTCTCTTTAGAATGCATTGTGATCACATGTTCATCACACACGCATTAGTCTCTCCATTTAGGTATCTATAACCTCGTTTTTTTAAAAAGTTCTTGCTTCAAAGTCAACTCTGTATTCTTGTAACACAGTATGCATAAACAAAATAAGAATCGTTGCTCTGTTACGTATGAGAGAGAAATATATTGGAGAGAACGATGCATTAGAGTACTGTTTGTAAAATTCAATTGGGTGATTAGGGGGAATGGCTCCCTATCACATTTTAGGGAGGAAGACCAATACTTCTCTCAGAGTCATTCTAAGGTTCTAAAAATTCACTATTCCAATTTGTCATTCAGCTGATTGAATTTGGGTTATTTTCAGAAGTCATGATAGAATACATTGTATATGATGTGGACTTTATGAATACAAATATGAGGTGAAATAAATAATCTGAAAAAGATGTTAATCCTCAAATAGATCAACTTAATATGACACCTGGTATGTAGTTAGCATACACTTAATTTGGGAGATATCCATACAAAATGGGGAAGTTTCAAAAGTTTTATTGAATCAGCACCTCTATATGATCCATTGCTTTCTGCCATACAGACTGCTTCTCCTCTGCACTGTGTCCAGGAATGGATAAGATATTGTGAATGTAGTTAAACACTTCTTCCTGAAGAACACAAGACAATACAACTTTTTCGTTCATTCACTCAAGCAATAGTCAGTCACTATCCACTATCTGTAACAGAATTGGCAAGTATTTACTATTTGGAGATGGTAAGCCATTTGTAGATAGTTAAACTGTTGGAAAACTGACACTAAAGAAATGAGTATAATGTTTAGGATAGCCTCTGGGAAGTTGTAAAAATTCCAATTAATTTTGGTCTCAATTTCATTAACCAAATGAGGGAATATCATATGCTTTTATCTCTGGTGGACCCTATCCACATTCCTAATCTCATCTCACCTCACTCTTGCCCTTCTCTATTATCTTTGTCCCTATACCGCAATACTTTTCTGCTGGCTCTTTGCTTGACTGGCTTCACCTCAAATTCCAAAACCGAGTCTCTATGTCACCTCCTCTGAGATTCCCTCCCTGGCTGGTCTGTAGAAATCAGTTTCCCCAATACCTTCTCAAATTGCACCCATTTTCTCCTCTCAAGCACTTAATTACACCTGTAATTAAGTATTTGGTTTTCTTACTGTCAGTCTCCATCACTAACCTATAAGTTCTAAAGTTGCAGCAAATATATCTGTTTTAATGATCAGTGTATACTTGGTTAATAGTACGCACTGCATAAAAACCTGGTGAATAAATGAAAAAACCTTAAATCAACGAACACATGTTCCAATATTTCTCCTGAGTAGTTATACCTATTTAACAGTTATGTCTACTCAATAAGGGGAGGGGAGGACTGAGTAAGAAAAAAAAGGGTAAAGCAGTCTCATAACTCACCTCCCTTAGCGGGTCACGTAAGTAGCAATCAATTATTTTGTCATACTGGTGTTCTCGTTCATACATAAACTCACAAATCTGATAGCTAGAACATAAAAGGAAAAACTTCAGAGTACCAAACAGGCAGGCGGTTATTAGCTTATTGTTTCAAGAAGTTTGCTCACGGAGGTTAGTATTAAGAAAAATGAATATAGTAGATGTGATTTCTACTGTGAAATGAAGTTATAGTATATCAGGGAGAGGAGTATCTGCCATTCCTCTAAATATATGCTTACAATGCTGCTGAATATGAATACTATGTTTATATGAAATTTCAAAGCTGTGTACAAATGCACGAGCACTTCAAATTTACTCAGTATTAATTTCTGCAAATGTTACTTAATTTCTAGACTTGAAAGACAAAAACTTTTGCACTTAGGTTTTTGCTGTTATTTGTTATTAGTTTTCTTAATTAAATTAAGTCTTAATTAAAAATTGGCAATGCATCAACTGGGCTTCCAGTTAGAGAAGTGTAACTTAGGATATGGGAACTAACGTATACCTTAAAAACAACTTACAATTCTGCTTTCTCTGCCATCCGGATGAGCCGACTCTCTTCAAACTGAACTATGCCTCCAGCCTGCAGCAATTCTAGAAGGACCTGAATATTTAAAATAAATGAGTAAAAACACTTTGGAATCTACTTTTATTTACTAGCTCTGTAAACGTCCATTTAGCCACACAAACCGTAACTTTTTTTTTTTTGGTCATATTACTTGGAAGTTTTGGGTTGGCTTTCCCTGTATGAGGTACCAGAAGACTACCATTATAATGTTGGTGATATTGTAATTAAGTCTTACAAAAAGATAAATGGCTCTATTTTTCAAACATGGAAGGAATGTCATAGTGTTTGTAAATAAAGTCTTAGTAGAATATCTAATTAAACCTCCACTAAGCCAAAAATGTCCATATATTTATCTGGTGCTTTTATGTCTCATGGTTCTTTAAAATCTAGGGTCCACAGGCAATATCCATGTTTACATGTTAATTGCTCTAATTAAACATTGGGGTTTCTCATAGCAGCATTACTCACAAGAGGCAAAAGGTGGAAACAACCCAAATGTCCATTAATGGATGAATAGATATACAAAATATTGTTATGCAGATAATGGAATATTATTCAGTCTTAAAAGGGAATGAAATCTGACACATGCTAGAACATGGATGAACCTTAAAAACATGCTAAGTAAAATAGGCCAGTCACAAAAGGACAAATACTGTGTGATTTCATTCATATGAAGTACCCAAAGTAGTCAAATTCCTAGAGACAGAAAGTAGAATGGTAGCTGGCAGGGGCTGAAGAAGGTGGTAATGGGGAGTTACTGGTTAATAGGTAGAGTCTCAGTTCAGGAAGATAAAGTTCTGAAGATGGATGGTGATGAAGGTTGTACAACAGTGAGATATACTCCAAGCCACTGAATTATACACTTAAAGTGGTTAAAATAAATTTTATGGTATATATATTTTACCATAAAAACAAACACGCACTGGGGTTCATATAATTAATCTTTACCACACCAAGTAGATGAATAAAAAAGTGACTAGGATGTTGAGATTGAATCATCAATATTTTTAAATAAACCTCAAAATAGGGGGCACCTGGGTGGCTCAGTGGGTTAAGCCTCTGCCTTCAGCTCAGATCATGATCTCAGCGTCCTGGAATTGAGCCCCGCATCGGGCTTTCTCATCAGCAGGGAGCCTGCTTCCCCCTCTCTCTCTGCCTGCCTCTCTGCCTACTTGTGATCTCTCGTTCTGTCAAATAAAATAAAATCTTAAAAAAAACCACAAAACCTCAAAATAGAATAGAATCATTACATAGTCACTAGAACAATGTGAAAAAGCTTTCTCTTATATTTAAGTTCAAGATCCAAAGTAACATGACCCTTCCATAACTTTAGGAAACCATTTAACAAAGTATTTTTCTAACACGGGAAACTGATTACTTTTAAGTTAAAGGAAGACAAAAAGGGGGAGAAGAAATGAAACCTATCTCTACTTTACTTTTCAGAACCCTAATTCAGTCCATTTTGAGCACTATAATGTACTGTTATAGAGAACTATGGGGTGAACCCATCTACTGGGAGCCTCAATTTGGAATAACATAATAGAAATGCCATTGCTGGAGCCAGTCTTACCAACTCAATAGAGCTGACTGTTACATTTTCAGGAATTGTGTAAGCCAGTTGTTAAGCACAGCAATTGTTAAAAAATTAAATTATATAAACTTACAATAAATTAAATTTAAAAAAGTAATTAACATTCAAAACTCACCACTTCCTAATTATTTTACTACATTTTACTGTGTATGCTCTTGAGGTTAGTTACTGTATGGTGGAAATATTATATAAGGGTGTGGTACTGTGCATCTCTTCCCACTTCTATGTTTAATAACATCATCTTGGTAGGCTGAAATTAGCCACGAGGGGAGTACTTACACTATGGAAATTAACAAATGCTGTAAAAATCAGGTGTTGCTGTATCTTTAAAGGGGTATAAAACAGACAAAAACAAGAGCCCACGTGCCCCACAAAGCCTAAAATATTTACTCTTTGGCCCTTAAAAAAAAAAATTGCTAATCCCTGGATAAGAGAATGATGGAAATAAGGCAATCAAATTTAAAAGTATGCATGTCAGAGTCATTATACTGTGAATAGCACAAAAAACTAAGTTATTACTTTTCCAATATTCAAGAACTGAGCACAGAAATCACTTCACTGATGAATGTGTGAGGTTCTGTCAAACTTTCACTGTTGTGCCCTCATCTTATTTATTTAAATATTGAAAATATCAACCACCATTTGTATCAGAACTACACCTGGGGAACCACTTGTTAAAATTTTATCAGCATACCACCAGAAAACACTCAAAAATACTGCAGACACCAATTTTTATATATAACACATGACACAAGAGTTCTGAATTAGAAGGAACGGAAGTGGGTTCTAATCTTAGTTCTGAACTTGAGCAGTTTACTGCATTTCTGTAGTTCTCAAATGAGTTGAGAAAAAAATCTGGATAGTCTCAAAGGGGACTTCCAAAAATAGAGCATTACTATATGAGGATTACTTTTCAAAGCTTGACTTTTACATTTAGATTTGATTTTTATTTCTGTTTAACTTAGTTATTTATATTAAAAGAGTTTATCATTTTATATAGCAACACCACGCATACCATAATTCACTTTTCCTGCCAAGAGAGAAATAAGGGCAAAGTGAGGGGTCCACATTAGCTGTATTCAATATAATTTGAGATAACCAAAATTTTAGCAGCCGTTCTCTCCCCTAAGCTAGTCTGCAGCAGTCACTGGGCCACATCTGTGCAGAGAAAAGGGTCACTGTTGCTATCCTCTGTTCTTTATCTGAGTCTCAACCTTCCAGCTGTTGGGCACTACTACCATAAAAAAAAGACCAGCAGAGCTCTCCAAGTACTTATATTCTGTAGCTTGCTCATCTGACAGACTCTGGCCATCAATTTTAAATAGGCTCTCTTCGTGCTCACAGTTATAGTGAGGTAAGCTTTGAAAAAATCCTACTCCTGGAAGAGACACTCAAGAAAGTGACCTAAGTAGAAAGAAGTGGTAATCAAACAGTTACAATCTCATAGTGATTAGTGGAGCAACAGATGGATTCTAGTCTCCAGAAATGTTTACCCCTAATGCGGGGGCCCTATAAGACACTCCCTCAAGTTGGATGTCCCAATACTCGGGAGCCTGCAGCCTTTCTGGTTCAGAGCCGCAGCAGCTAGGAATGGTTATCAGATAAATGGCCCGGGCAGAAAGCAGGATACAACAGGTGCCAACTGCTGTGACTTCATGGAGAAGGATGAGTAACTCTCTTTGATGTCATGCTGAATGCAGACAGGTCCAGTATGCCTAAGAATTTATTTGATATAAATTCTTTACAAGTGTACCTTTAACAACCAGCCACACTATTTTCTGGTTGCCACCATCTAGCACAGTATTAGGGTTTGGCTTTCCCCTATATGTTTATAGGTTACTTTCCCCTTATGTTTCATGATGTCTAGCACAGAAGGGTTCTTTCTAGCTTATTCTTTCTTCTTTCCCATCCTTTAGCAAAAAGAGTTCCAGTAGTTCATACCTGCTGTCTTTCAGAGTGTCGGGAGTCATCATCAGGACTACAGAGGAATTCAAGGACCTGGTCAAAGAAAAAGTATTTTCTTTATTGGATACTAACACGGATGCCATAACACCGTAGTAATGAAAATAACAGGAACTACCATTTCTGTATCATCAACTCATTCACACTTGGCCACAACAAACCCCACAGATAAGAGTAACTTCCTGACTGACCGGCCTATTACCCGACACAGCAGGCTCAAGGATGTTAACAACTTAATATGTATCTTATTCTTACTGTTCAGAAACATGGCAGGAAGACCGCGCCGTCTGCACCCCTTAACCTTAAGGTCCCTGAATATCATGGACCAGGCAAAGTACAGACTTTATAGAGTCAGGTCACCTGAATTTGAGTCTTAATCTCATTAACACTTAATAATAACACTTATTGCTAATAATAACACTTGTTAAGTATGGGCTTGGATGAGTGACATAACCTCTCCAGGCTCTAGTTTCCTCATCTGCAGAATACAGGGTAACAATATACCAATCTCAGGGCTACCATTACAATGGCAATGAGTCAACATCTACATATAAAACCCTGGAACAGGGGCACCTGGGTGGCTCAGTTGGTTAAGCATCTGCCTTTGGCTCAAGTCAGAAACCCCTGATCCTGGGACCAAGTCCGGAGTTGGGCTCCCTGCTCAGTCAGGAGCCTGCCTCTACCTCTCCCTCTGCCGCTTCCCCTGCTTGAGCTCTCTCTCTCAAATGAATAAACAAAATCTTTAAAACAAAACAAAACAAAAAAACCCTGGAACAGAGCCTGGTATTATGAAGTGCTCAATAAATGCTAGTCATTACTGGTAACTTTCTCCTGATAAAAAGTGTTTTCTTTGCCACCTGTGGATATATAGAAGATATTTAACTGGGATTAGGAGACACCCTCAGAGTCAAAGCCATTTATAAGGAAATTCAGACTTTCTAATAGTGATCGGTCTTCCAGATGATCAACATCACAGACGTGCTACCAACGAGATGTGTGAATTCTTAAATTGAAAAATTCTTGAGCAAAGAATTCTAGGCAATTTAGAGCAACAGAGTAATAGCGAGCAAAAATTTCTATAAACCAATCTCCACAAGCCATACTCCCAAGATAGCAAGTTACTAGGCAAAGTCATACTATCCAGGCACAACATTAAAAAAACAAACAACTAATTTAATCCAAATTAAAAATCAGAACAGGCTCCTACCTGATAAGACATTTACCCGCTAGGCCATTATATTAAGAAAATGTACAGTCTGGTCAATTTTTCTATGAGCAGTAAACAGAATAAAACCAATTGTTATCCTTAAAGACACTCACCTGATCAAAAAGGGTTCTGTTTACAAACAAGGTATTGTCAGGCTTTGCAAGCTGCCGGGCAAGGAATGTGAAGAGACACCCGACTTGGGAGGGAGTAAAATCGGAATTCTCCACCATAACCTGGTGAGCAAGAGAGACCATTTATTCCATATACCATCTGGTTTGACACAAAATTATACCATTAGAAAGGTGGCAGGAAGCCCTATTACTGAAGACTCAGGAAAAGATGTCTTTATAGGCTGTGGCACAACAAAGTTCAATGCCATTTTAGAGAAGGAGCACAAACTACTTTCATATACTGAAAGGAAAACATTTTAGTGATTTTTGGCATATTTCTAGGCACAATTTGGAGAACTGAATTGCTAGAGGTGGCTTGCAAAGAAATATTAAACATGTTTCCCTCTGGAATTCTTAAAAGAGAATCCTTCTAAAGTTAAATTTAAATTAAATTTAAGTGACCCTACCAAAAAGCTGCCTACCAACACAGGACGAAGAGAGTAGTTCTGGGGTTTAAAAGTAAGGTAACCTGAAGGCACAGGAAAAGATATTCGACACCACCAATCATTGGGGAAATGCAAGTCAAGACCACAAAGAGGTACCACCTCACAACTGTCACAATGGCAGGTAAATGTCTTTATCAGAAAGACAAGAAAGATAAATGTCTTTATCAGAAAGACAAGAAAGAGCAAGTGTTAAGCAAGGATGTGGATAAAAGGGAAGAGTCATGCACTGTGGGTGGGAATGTAATTGGTGCAGCCACTGTGGAAAACAGTATGGAGGTTCCTCAAAAAACAGAAAACAGTATGATCCAGGAATTCCATCTGAAGAAAACAAAAATCCTAATTCAAAAAGATATATGCACCCCTATGTTTACTGCAGCATTACCATGGCCAAGCTATGGAAGCAGCCTAAATTCCATCGACAGATGAATGGATAAAGAGGTGGTGTGTTACACACACACACATATACATACACACTCCCATACATACAGTGGAATATTAGTCATAAAAAAGAATGAAATCTTACCATGTGCAATAACATGGACGGACATTATGCTAAGTGAAATAAGTTAGAGAAAGACAAATACCGTATGATTTCACTTATATGTGAAATCTAAAAAACAAAGCAAACAAAATAGAAACAGACACATAGACACAGAGAACAAACTGATGGTTGCCAGAGGGGAGGACGTGATTGAACAAAACAGGTAAATGGGATTAAGAGGTACAAATTTCCAGTTATAAAATAAATAAGACACAGAGATGAAATGTACAACATAAGGAATATAGTCAATAATATTGTAAGAGCTTTGTACAGTGACAGATGGTAACTAACTAGACTTACTGCGGTAGCCATTCATAATGTATGTGAATACTGAATTGCTCACTGTAATACACCTGAAACTAGTATAATATTGTATGTCAATTATTCTGCAATAAAAATTATTATTATTTTTTTAAAGCAAGTTAACTTGAGAGTGAAGATGTCCCAGAAAGGAAGTCGGCTAGCCCAGGAATCAGTGAAGTGAATGGCTTCTGCCTGGTCTGCAAGCAGTTCCTTCGACAAATGGTTTCGGACAACAGGCTTGTTACAATCACACACAGTTATCCAATCATAACCACTCCTCTGGTTTGAATGAGCTCTCCTGGGTGTAAGATGGTATGGTGAAGACCTTCAGTAATCAGTAAGAAAGCAAGGAGAATCAGGTATCAAATCTGAAATAAAAGGCACAATGTGGGGATCCCTGGGTGGCTCAGTCAGTTAAATGTCTGCCTTTGGCTCGGGTCATGATCCCAGGGTCCTGATCCCACATCAGCTCCCTACTCACTGGGGAGGTTGCTTCTCCCTCCCCTCCCCACTCGTGTATTCTCTCTCGCTATCTCTATTTTTCTCTCTCCAGTAAATAAATACAAATCTTTAAAAATAAATAAAAGGCACAATGTGACCAACATTATAAAAGACCATATGGTTATGAAAGCACAGTGGAGAAAATGAGAAAGGGAATTTGTAAAGAAACGAGAAAAGTTGGGAAAGGAGAGAGTAACCGAAGCAGAGAGAAGAGTGTGAGCAAAAGCACAGACACAGGAAAACACAAGTGTGTTTGAAGAAACTATGTGTTCCACTAGACTGCAGCAGCATGCATGAGGAGGAGGGAGAAATCAGACTGAAAAGACGAGGCCTCAAATGTCATTCCACAGAAAACTGGGGCGCTACTGAACATGTTCAACCAGGAGCTTAGGAAAATTATCCAGTTGGCGGTGAACAGGATAAAATAATGCAAGGAAGAATTAAAAGGTAAAGAGCGCAGGCAAGATGCATGTGACTGCAGGGGTCCAACGGAGAGACAGGGCAGTGATCATGAAAACAGAAGCAGGAACAGGTGCAAAAGGCCCCGCAGAGAGCACGGCAACAGGACAAGGATTTACCTGTGTGGAAACGTGTGGCTAAAGGAGGAATAAAGAATGACAGACTTGAGCCTGATAGGCAGGTCCGATGGTGATGCCATCAGCAAAAAAAGAAAATGCAGAACACAGGGAAGGAAGGTCAGGTATTGTCTGGGATTAGCCGAACAACCAATTGTCTCATCCACTGACAGTCCTGTCCCCTAGGTCCTGTCCCCTCTCGCACTCTCATCCGAAGATCAAGCGTAAGACTGCTCCTGTTGTAAAATGTTCCCTCAGGGCACAGCTTTTGGCCTACCTCTTCCTATTTTGCTAGCGGTGTACCCCTTTCTTTAACTCGTCCTGCTTTAATCTGGCAACCACAGCTTGCTCAAGCGCATAATTCATCATTATCAGAGAATACTTCAAGTTATAATCTTTGTATGTATCTAAATTGCAACTGATAATATTCAAAGAACCCTCTATCGCTTTAAAATACTCCATCATCACTCCCTTGCAGTGTGCAGGTGCTTTCCTAGGACTCAACTTTCAGGCCCAGCTACTGCTCCTCTCGGCTTTTCCCCATCCTTTTACCCTCTCGGTGTGGACCGCTCTACCATCAGATCCTAGAAACACCTTTTGAGAAAATACTTCTAACTCTCAGCCAATTCCCTTGCCACCTCACCAAGTGTCTAACGGTTACCATCCTAGAAATTCTGGTCTCTCTCCACTCTTCTCTTATCTATTCCAGGGACCACACTTAAAAAAATTTTCTGAGCAATCTATACAAAGTCACAAATGAACGGCTCTTTACTTCCACGTCTGTAGCCATTCAGCACACACAGCATCACCTTAGGTTTGATGTGCATCCAACGTTCTCTGGTCCTTGCCTACATTCCTATGTTCACTGGCTCTGTCAGCGGCACACTTGCTAATACAACTCTCTCATCAGAAATGAGAAAATAATCTCAAGGGTTCATTCTTCAATGACCCAAGGTAAACAATACAAAACAATATACAAGGGGAGTAATTCACCAACTTTAATAGTTTAAGTACTTCACGGAGCATTATTCTCTTCATTTGGATTGTTCCTCCAACTTGGTATAGTTTTAAATTCAAATCGCATTCAGTCAACTTGCAAACATGTCTTCAACACCGACCAGCATGCAGGCATTGTGCTGGACATACTCTGGGCATGTTACAGCAATGACACACACACAAAAATCCTCACACTCTCTGCTTAACGCAAACTCAACTCCAGGCAGGAAAATAAACATGTAAACAATTCCCATACAGCGTGCCATGTGCAGCATAAAGTGTTGTATGAACACGGAGAAGGGGCAACTACTCAAACTGAAAGTGTGGAAAGGATTCTAAAAGAGTTTCTCATGGATGATATTTGAGTTATGTCTTGGAAAATGGTTAGGAATTTGCCAGGCAGAGAAAGGGAAGGAAAGGCATGATGGGATGAAAGAAAACTCACACAAAGAACAGAAGACATACAGATGACACAGTTCAGTGAATTGCAATAATTTAATATGGCTGAGAAGTTCATAATACAAAGACTGTGTGTGCCTAGGAGGTGTGTTAGAGATAGGAGAAGAGAGCAGTTATAAAGAAGTAATTAGGGACCAGAAAATACAGAAGGATCTTGGATGCCATGTTCAACAACTTTAGATGAGTATGACAGAAACTAGTAATTGTGCTCCAACATCTGTTCTTCCCTCCTAACTTAGAAACAGAACTCCTCATTTTAGGCTAAACACATGGTCACCCATAACACGGAGAACATTTCTCATCTCTCTTAGCAGCTAAGAAGCAATGTATCTAAATTCTGATCAACATGTTATAAGCTGAATTGTAGTATACAACTTCTAAAAAGTCTTCTTAGAGAGAGGAAACTCTCTTCTTCATCTCTTTCTGCATTCAGACTGGCTAGAATGTTGAGGTGATGGCTAGAGCCCAAGCACGTATTTTGGACCAAAGACAGAAACCATGTACTAAGAATAACAACAGTTAAAGCAGAAGGCATCTGCATCCCTGATAAGTCTGTGAAACCACTCTATTAGAACAGGTTGCTGACCTCCAGACTTTTGAAAAAAAATAAATTCCCATCACAATTAAACTATTGTTATTTTGATTTTCTCTCACAGTAGAACTTAATTCCAACTGCTCCAAGAGGGAGTCACAGAAGAATAAAAGAAAGGCAAGATCACAAATTAAAGGAAGACAAGATTAGGTATAGAGAGACCATTTAGGAAATCCAAGTAAAAATTCTCCACACCACCTACCTGGATCAAACTGCAATTATTTGAAGGCTTAGCGAATCCTATTCTCATATTCATCACTGCCTATCTTACAAGGTCAATAAATAGCTCAAATAAGATAATGTACATAATATGAAGAACTATTATAAATGTAATGCATTAGTGTCATACACAATTAGAGAACATTTTAATTTTGCTCTCCTGCCCAAAATAATCTAAAATTCACTAAGAAGAAGAAATCTCCATTTTATAGCCAAAAGAACAGGACGAAAATTCTAAGATTTCAACTACAAGAAGAAACTGGCCTGGTTCAATCTGTGCAGATGGAAAGGAAGAGAATCTGTCTCTGCATTCATTCATTAGCAGCAGCATGGATCTCAAAATAGCTTTGGACTGAATCTGGTTAGATTTAAACTGAGATGATCATCTCTGGGTGCCTCTAATTATCTGAAGTTGTGCCCACCATCTCAGTGCCATGGTCAGATGACAGTACCACCTAACACAGCAATGCTGGTATGAGACGGAAGAAGATTCTTCACATTAATTATTTTCTCAAAGCATTCAGATGTTAGTCACCATTATTTCACATAATCATACTAATATAGCAATTACCACAATATGCATTTCACAGTAGTACCCTATATCCTATATCTAATCTATAGCTGAGATACACTAAATTTTTTTTTTTAAAGAATGATTAGTATTTTATTCAGGTTTGGAAGACAAAGATACCACAATAAAATTTTTAAATGATTTGAACACACTGCTTCATTAAATAGGATCATTTTAGAACTTGCTATAAAACAATTCAACCTTCTTAAAATAAATATCAATAAAGGGCACCTGGTGGCTCAGTTGGTTAATTATATGACTCTTGATTTTGGCTCAGGTCATGACCTCAGGATCATGTGACCAGGCCCTACGTCAGGCTCCACACTGGGCATGGAGCCTGCTTAAGATTCTCTCTATCGCTCTCCCTGTACCCCTCCCCCCTAATAAACAAACAAACATCAATACAAAGACATCTATTCTCAGAATACTTACTTTCAACAAAATATCCACAATTCGTTGTTGATATTCTACAGCTTGCTTGTCATTTTTAAAATCTTCAAAAGTCTAACGGGGAGAAATTTTAAAAAATAATTATTTGCAAATTTTAGGAGGAAACAAGTTATTAAATTCTTATTAATAGTCTGGTAAAATCCCAAATAAGGTAACCATTCCTCATCAGGTTTTTCCTTATATACTTTTAAATAATAAGTTGCTTTTAGCAAGTTAGGTAGAAAGCTATAGCATTTACTATTGATGGTATCCTAGGACTTTAAAAATGAATAATAAGTATAAAAATATAGCAACTATACTACCAAAGAGTGATTTGAGAAAGTTCATAGTCAATGAAAAAGAAAAAACACTAATGACAAAAGGCAACTTGTGAACAAGGGTTTGAGAAGATAAACTACATGTTACATGCTCTGCCATCATTCCCACTATGCTATTTGGAAATAATAACTGAAGTACAGTTCATTAACTTTCCTGAAAAATAATTTTCATCATTTCCATAACAACTAAAAAAAATGATGTTCAGTGATAGATATTTTCTAAAAATTATGGTAAAACCGTCAAAATGTTAAAATCCTCAAGCCTACACACACAAAGACTAGGTATTTTATTTTCAAAACACTGCCAACGACAGCACTTTTATATCCCTGTGCAAGTAGAGCCAAATATATTTTCAAAGAACGTGCACCAAAGTAAATGGCAGCATCAGATTCTGAAAATACCTAATACCTATAAAATGAATATATGAGAATAAGAATTGTGTTCACTACCAAAAAACTGAAATGAAATTATTTATTAAATAATAAAAATGATGAAAGACTTGATCTTTCCCATGGTTTTCACATGGCACATGTGGGTCTTAGAGATGTTTGAATCCATACAGCAATAATTTACTGCTTATTTTCCTAAAAAAAAAAAAACTATATATTGTCCCATTTAAAAACTAAATTATTAGATTAAAAAATAGGAATTTCACAGCCATGAACTTTCAAGACTACATCATGGTTACATTCAACCAAAATACTGCTACTCTGTAAATGGGCCCTGAACTTCCCCAACTTCTCCCAAGTACCTCTGCTCACGATGTTCTCCAGTTAGCATGCCCTTCCTTCTACTTTCCTGAAACACACTAAGTGCTTTAAACAAATGGATGCTCATTTGTCTACTTAATGACAGAGAAAAACAAAATCTTTTCTTTTTTTAAAACTCTTTCTTCAACTAGACTACTTTGCTGCCAGTTAGTTGAAAAATGCTGACATGAGTTACCAAGGAGACTGTAGGAACTCTCAATCTGGGAACTCAAGTAGAAGACATTTTAATGTTTAAGTGGGTTAAATATTACCCTGTCCAAAGACAGAAAGATGAACTAGAAAGTCTCTCAGTTCTAACTGAAGGTTTACAAAAACAACAAACATGAACACACTAACACAAACACATACCTTTACCCCAACCCCATCCTGCCAAAGTGAGAGGTCACTTTGCACATACAAATAGAAGGTATTATCTGCTAATACAAATGCTATTCAACTAAAACACAAAATCATGGAGAATTAACATATGAATTAAAAAGCAACAGCAGTGACAGCTAGTAAAAAAGAATTTCTTATCTATTTTCCTTTCCGGCAGCATGTATTCACTGCTTTGAAACAGATACAGAACGTTTACTTGTATAAACATAATTAATTGGTGATATACCACAGTATGAATATTATGCTATACATAATGACATATTTTGGTTGAAGTTAACAGCTGCCACTATCATGGCATATCACTGTTAAAACATTATCATTCCACAAAGATGCTTCTACTTATACAATGTTTGGTGAGAGGAATAACATGCAAAGATGTCCTATTGGAGAATGACACAGTTTGTGAAGTACAAAGGCATACAAGCCACCCATGGGAGAAAAGACACGACCAAAAGTAAAGTAAGAGAACTAGAAAACATAAATGAAAAGAACTAAGAAAATGAAATTTAAATAAAAAAGTAAAAGAGGGGCTCCTGGGTGGCTCAGTGGGTTAAAGCCTCTGCCTTCAGCTCAGGTCATGATTTCAGGGTCCTGGGATCAAGCCCCACATCAGGCTCTCTGCTCAGCGGGGAGCCTGCTTCCCCCTCTCTCTCTGCCTGCCTCTCTGCATGCTTGTGATCTCTCTCTCTGTCAAATAAATAAATCTTAAAAAAAAAAAAGGAAAAGAGATCAGAGAAAAGGTGACAAGAAGATAAAGAAAATACAATATACAAATAATTGCAGTTTAAGGCAAAATACAAAATAATGAATGAGAAAAAGCACTAAAATCTGTAATTCAAGAAAACTTTCTTGAAATAAAAACTTGAACTGACACACTGAAAAGGCCTACAGGATACAAGGTAAAAACAACCCAAAACAGTCAATTCTGAGTGATATCTTAGAACAAAACTACTAGTCTTTAAAGACAAACTAGACTGGTAGAAAACATTTGCTAAGCTTATGTAATCTGACAAAGAACTTTTATTTAAAATTCGTAAAGAACTTTCAAAACCAGACAAGAAAATAAACACAATTAAAAGAAAAAAAATGAACGGATATTTCACCAAAGAGAATATATGGATGACAAACATATCTTCTCTACTAATCTATTTTAATGAAAAGATGCTTAATATCATTAGTCAGAAGGAAAATATAAATAAAAACGAGAGACCACTACACACCTTTTAGAATGGTCAATTTAAAAAGATCGGCTATAGCCAAGTGTTGGTGAGATGAAGGAACTGACTGATACTCATCTATACTTCTAGTAGGAATGTAAAATGGTAGAGCCACTTTAGAAAAAGGCATGTCGGTTTCTGACAAAGTAAAAGAATACATTTAACAAATGACCCAGCAATTCTATCCTTTGGTATTTACTCAAGAGAAACAGAAATATATGTCCACACAAAGGCCTCTATGTAAATGTTCATAATAGCTGTATTCATAAGAGCCTAAAACACAAAACAACTCCAAGGACCATCTACCAGTGAACAGATCAGCAAACTGTATACCCATAAAATGGAAAATTACATAACCATAAAAAGGAAAAACCTGGTTTGGAAAAGATGGAGGCAAAGTAGAAGGACCCTAGGCTCATCTAGTCCCACAAATACAACTAGATAACTATCTAATCATCCTACATACACCAGAAATTGACCTGAAGACTGACAGAACAAACTCCACAACTAAAGGGAGAAAACAGGCTACACTGAAGAAGGCATAAAGCATGGAGATGCGGTTTAGGGGAGCAACGGATTGAAGCTGCTGTGAAGAGGAGGGAGAGAGGTCACAGAGAAACGAGAATAAGAGTGAGAGAGTGAGAGAGAGAGAGAGAGAGAGAGAGAGAGAGGAGCACCCAGGGGAATGCATAAGGAGAATGTTTCCCTAGAGCCACTGGCTTGGAAAATGAGAGGGGCTGAATTTTATGACTTCTTGCAACCAGCAGGGCTTAAAGCCTGGAATTTTAAAGGTCAGCGGGCTTGGCTGGGATAGAGCCTAGAAAGTACTGCGCTACTCCTGGAGAGAAGGCAGACAATTTGGGGACAGATATCATGGAAACAGCAATCTGAAGAGTGCCTGGGCACACACAGAGATTATTTGCTCTCCTTGAGCATATTCCTGAGAGGCAATGTTCATGGACATACCCCTCCAGGAACAAAGGAGCTGGCTGGTGCTGTTTCCCACTCCCACCACTCAGTATAAACACAGAGCCACCTGAGGGTAACGCTGGCTGCCTAACTTCTTTCACCAAGCCCACCCCTCTGTGCTCTAGTAGAACTGCCCTTCTCAGTCACATTTGCCTCAGTCCCAGCTTGGTGGGCCACTCCCCAAGAAGACCAGCATAAACCCCTGCCCACACTTAGTCTCCTGACCAGAGAGTTTTGCATGGCCTCAGTTCCAGTGTAGGTGGTGACAGGTCTCATTTCACAAGTAGATCGGAATAAACCTAGTTAAAACCCGCCACATTCAGGCCAGGGATGAAACAATGCCCACAGTAGGCAAGGAGAGCTTCTGCAGATGACTGGCATGAAGGATAGAGCAGCCAGAACACAACAGAGCACATACAGTGCATACTGATGACATTCCATGAAGTGACAGGCCCTGGACACTACATGACCTCCTCATCGTAAGGCCATTACTTTCAGGAGCAGGACACATAACTGGCTTTTCTAACACTTATAAGGTGGTGGCAATTTAGACAAAATGTGAAGAGAGGAATTTATCCTAAATGAAAGAACAAGAAAGAACAGCCAGAGAGCTAAGTGAAACAGATACACGTAACATGCCTGATGGAGAATTTAAAGCAACAATCCTAAGACTACTCACTGGCTTTGAGAAAAGAAGACATCAAAAAGACCCTTACCACAAACATAAAAGAGTTAAAAAAGAATCAAAGATGAAGAGTGTAATAAATGAGATTAGAAACACATTTGATGCAATGAACAGCAGGCTGGAAGAAGCTGAGGAATGAATTGATGACCTAGAAGAAAAAGTAACAGAAAGCAATGAAGTTGAACAAAAGAGAGAAAGAATTATGCAACAAGAATAGACTCAGGGAACTCAGTTACTCTACTAAATATAATAACATTCATATTAAAGGCATCCTAGAAGAAGGAGAAAAGGGGGCAGAAAATTTATTTTAAGAAACAATGGCTGAAAATTTCCCTAATCTGGGGAAGGGAACAGACATACAGATCCAGGAGGCAGAGAGAATTCCCATCAAAATCAACAAAAGCAGGCCAAAACCAAGACATACTGTAATTAAAGTGGCAAAATACAGTGACAAAGAAAAAAATCTTAAAAGCAACAAAAGAAGTCGTTAACTTACAAGGGAAAATCCATAAGGCTAGGGTTTTCTGTTGAAAGAGATTCTTCAACAGAAACTTGGCAGGCCAGAAGGGAGTGGCACGATACATTAAAAATGCTGAATAGGAAAAATCTGCAGCCAAGAATACTCTATCCAGCAAGGCTACCATTTGGAATAGAAGGAGAGATAAAGAGTTTCCCAGACAAAAGCTAAAAGAGTTTGTGATGAGTAAACCAGCCCTGCAAGAAATATTAAAGGGAACTCTTCGAGTGGAAAGGAGAAAACAAAAGTGACAGTATAAATGCAGGAAACACAAAGCAGTAAAAATGAGTATTTCTGTAAAATTCAGTCAAGGAACGTACACACAAAAAAGGATATAAAATGTAATAACATATACTCAAAATGTGCAGAGAGGAGAAAAGAATAGGTGCAAATCTGAACAGCCATCAACTTAATATAGACTGCTATTTGCAGAAGAGGTTATATACAAACCTAACGGTGACCAATATCAAAACCCACTAATAAACATGCAAAGAATAAAGAGAAAGAAATCTAAATATATCACGAAAGAAAACCAGCAAAACATGAGAGAAAGACAAGAAAGGATCAGAGAAAATCTTCCAAAACAATGACAAGTAATAAAATGGCAATAAATACATATCAATAATAACTGAATATAAATGGACTAAATGTTCCAATCAAAAGACACAGGGTGTCAGAATGGGTAAGAAAACAAGATCCATCTATACGCTGCCTACAAGAGAGTCATTTTAGACCTAAAGACACCTTCAGATTGAAAGTGAGGAGATGGAGAAATATTGATCGTGCAAATGGATGTCAAGAGAAAGCTGCGGTAGTAATATATATATTGGACAAACTAGACTTTTAAAACAAAGACTGTAATAAGAGACAAAGAAGGGCACTATATAATAATAAAGGGAACAATCCAACCAGATATACCAACTGTAAATGTTTATGCACTGAAAATGGTAGCACCCAAATATATAAAATAATTAATAACAAACATAAAGGAACTATTAATAATACAATAATAGTAGGGGACTTTACCACCCCACTTATATCAATGGACAGATCATCTAAACAGAAAATCAATAAGGAAACAGTGGTCCAGATGGACCAGATGGACTAAAACAGCAGAATACACATTCTTTTCAAGAGCACGTGGAACATTCTCTAGAATAAATCACAACGTATCAGGTAACAAAACAGGTCTCAACAAATACAAAAAGACTGTAATCATACCATGCCCCTTTACTGACCCCAACGTTATGAAACTAGAAGTCAACCATAAGAAAAGTCTGGAAATACCACAAATACAAGGAGGTGAAACAACATGTGACTCAACAATGAACAGGTGAACCAGGAAATCAAAAGAAGAAACTAAAAAAAATACATGGACACAAATGAAAATGAAAACACAATGGTATAAGCTTTGGGATGCAGCAAAAGTCCTAAGAGGGAAGTACATAGTAGGCCCACATCAAAAAGCAAGAAGAATCTCAAACAATCTTACACCTAAAGGAGCTAGGAAAAGGACAACAAACAAATCCCAAAACAGTAAAAGGAAGGTAATAATAAAGATTGGAGGAGAAATAAATGATATAAAAACTAAAAAAGCAATAGAACAGATCAATGAAACCAGGAGCTGGTTCTTCGAAAAAAATAGTAAAATTGATAAACCCCTAGCCAGACTTATCAAAAAGAAAAGAGAAAGGACCCAATTAAGTAAAATCATAAACGAGAGCAGAGAAATAATAACCAACACCACAGAAACTTGAATAGACCAATAACCAGCAAAGAAACTTAATCAATAAAAAAAATAAACCCAACAAACAAAAATCCAGGACCAGATGGCTTCACAGGTGAATTCTAAAGAAGAGTTAATAGTTACTTAAACATTTATAGGAGAGTCAATACCTATTCTTCTCAAACTATTCCAAAAAATAGAAAAGGAAGAAAAACTTCCAAATTCATTCTGAGGCCAGCATTACCCCGATGCCGAAACCAGATAGACGTCACAAAAAAAGAGAACTACGGGCCAGTATATCAGAAGAACACAGATGCGAAATTTCTCAATGAAATACTAGCACACCGAATCCAACAATACATTAAAAAAAATCATTTACAGTGATCAAATGGATTTATTCCTGGGTTGCTGGTTCAAAATTCACAAATCAATCAATGTGATACATACATCACATTAACAAAGGAAAGGATAAGAACCATATGATCCTTTCAATAGATGCAGGAAAAGCCTTTGACAAAGTACAACATCCATTCATGATAAAAAACCCCAACAAAGTAGGTTTAGAGGAAACATACCTCAACATAAAAAAGGCCATATATGAAAAACCCACAGTTAATATCATCCTAAATGGAGAAAAACTGGCAGCTTTTCGTCTAGGTCAGGAACAAAATGAGGATGCCCACTCTCACCTTTTTCATTCAACATAGTACTGGAAGTTCTAGCCATAATAATCAGATAACAAAAAGGAATAAAAGGCATCCAAATTGGTAAGGAAGAAGTAAAACTGTCACTATTTGCAGATGACATGATACTATATATAGAAAACCCCAAAGACTCAAACAAAAAACTGCTAGAACTGACAAATGAATTCAGTAAAGTTGCAGTATATAAAATCAACGTACAGAAGTCTGTTGCATTTCTATACACCAATAATGAAGCACCAGAAAGAGAAATTAAGGAATCTACCCCACCAAAAACAGTAAGATACCTAGGAATAAACCTAATGAAAGAGGTGAAAGACCTGTACTCTGAAAACTATAAAATACTGATGAAAGAAACTGAAGATGACACAAAGAAATGGAAAGTTATTCCATGCTCATGGACTATAAAGACAAATATATTTTTTAATATTTTTATTTATTTATTTGACAGAGATAGAGAGCACAAGCAGGTGGAGCAGCAGGCAGAGGGAGACGGAGAAGCAGGCTCCCTACTGAGTAAGAAACCCAATGCCAAGCTCAATCCCAGAACCCTGGGCAGATGCCTAACCAACTGAGCCACCCAGGCACCCCTAGAAAAATACTGTTAAAATGTCTACTACCCAAAGAAATTGGCAGATTTTTTTTTTAAAGATTTTATTTATTTATTTGACACAGAGAGAGAGAGATCACAAGTAGGCAGAGAGGCAGGCAGAGAGAGAGAGGGGGATGTAGGCTCCCCACTGAGCAGAGAGCCCGATGTGGGGCTTGATCCCAGGACCCTGAGATCATGACCTGAGCCGAAGGCAGAGGCTTTAACCCACTGAGCCACCCAGGCGCCCCGAAATTGGCAAACTTAATGCAATCCCTATCAAAATACCAACAGCATTTTTCACAGAGCTAGAACAAACCATCCTACAATTTGTATGGAACCACAAAAGATCCCAAATAGCCAATGCAAACTTGGGAAAAAAAAAAAAAAAAGCAAAGCTGGAGACATCACACACACACACACACACACACACACACAAAGGAACCCTTTTGCACTGTGGGTGGGAGTGCAAACTTGTGCCACCACAATGGAAAACAGTAGGGAGGTTCCTCAAAACGTTAAAATTAGAACTATCCCACAACCCAGCAATTGCACGAGTATTTGTTTACCCAAATACAAAAAATACTAAATCAAAGGGATACATGCATTCTGATGTTTATAGCAGCATTGTCTACAATAGCCAAATTATGGATACACCTCAAGTGTCCACCGATTGATGAATGCAGAAAGAAGATATGGTATATATACACAATGGGATAGTATTCAGCTCTGAAAAAGAATGAAATCTTGCCATTTGCAATGGCATAGATGGAGCTAGAGAGTATTACCTAAGTGAACTACGTCAGAGCAAGACTAATACCATACGATTCCACTCATACATGGAATTTAAGAAACAAAACAAACAAGCAAAGGGAATAAAAGAGAGAAAGGCAAACCAAGAAGCGATCTCTTAACTACAGAGAACAAACTAATGGTTACCAGAGGGGAGGTGGGCAGGGATGGGTGAAATAGGGGGTGGGGAGGAAGGAGCACACGTGCTGTGATGAGCACCAGGTGCTGTGTGGAAGTGCTGGGTCACTATATTGTACGCCATGTGATATACTAGGTGCTCAACTATTTGTTAAGCAGATGAGATTGTACTGCAGACTTAATATCAATCCTCATAACATAATTCAGATGTCAGCACAATTCCACATGGTCTTCAGTGCTACCAGAGCCCTTAAAACAATGAAAATGAGTTAGAATTCTTTGTGGCTCTCCACCACTCTTTCTGTATCCCCTGCTCACCACTTTCTGTTTCTTGTTTCCTACATGCCAGATAGCAAGTACCCTTATGTGCTCTAAGGTTTCTTAAACCAACTAGGTCGGACTTCTAAATTTCTTTTCCCTTCTTTCTGTGTAATTAAAATTACCATTTCTGAAGTCAGATACTCAAATAAACCAGTTAAAAGTATAATATAATTGGGAATCTTTTCCTTCTCACGAGCATTTTTTTTTAATAGTTTATTATATTGTTCAACTTATAAATATATGCTCATTAGAGAAATTTGCCCAATCTCGCAGTTAATCACTAATAACATTTAGGTGTATTTCCTTCTGGTCTTTCTTCTCTAAATTCTGTGTATATATATATATATCATTTTTGTATGTCTTATACATTTGTGAGGCTGCAGCTTCACTCAACACTGTAATATAAACTGTCCATGTTATCAAAAGCTTTTTTAAAAAACATTATAATACTATTTAATTGGAAAGATATATTATGTCTTATATAATTATTCCCTTGGGGCATTTTCATGGAGAACCTGGCTCACTCAAATCCATCTTTAATTAAATATGTATAACGTTGTTTTTTCAGCGGGAAGCTTCCATGTTCCATTTAAACTCCAGGGACTTCCACTATCATCACCACTACATGTCCTTCAGAGCCTTCTTCCATATTCGGTATTTCAACTAATATAATTTATGAAACCAAAAATGTACCACACATCTAATACCACTTTAACTTTTTTATAAGGATGTGTTAGAAAGAGACAGAGAGACACAGGGGTAATGGGGGAAGAAGAACGGAGGAAGGGAAGAGGGAGGGAAGGAAAGGAGATAAAGAATTAGGAAATACAGGGTGCACAACAAAATTAAACATTTTGAAATGTTTACTGCTCACTGTTAGGGCATAAAAATTGTACCTGCATACACATCCTTCTTTCTATTAAAAAAAGTTTATCACCTTGGTTCCTCTAAGAATACCTTAAAATCATATTGTCTCTTACCAGTGCCAATACATTTAGAAATTCTCTTGTGTCAAAATGTAGCAGAGTCCGAACATAGGGGTAGATTTCTTCCTCGGGGGAAGCTTCTGCTGAATGCAGGCGAATCAGAAATTCAAATACCTGCAGGTTGAAAGAAAAGTTGATTGTTTTCTCTCTTTACAAAGTATCTTGCTGAAGCAACGATTCCCATTTGGACAAAATAAAGGCAGGTTGAATTTGGTTTAAATTGCCACCATGTTATAACTTTTCTAACCTGTCTCAGCTCTAATTCCCCGCTGCAGTGATGGTGGGGAGGCTCTCTGCTACCACTGCAGACAGCTCCTGACTCACGTGTAACCCTCAATTACAGTTCATCTTTCTTTCTCTTTTTTTTTTTTTTTAAAGATTTTACTTATTTATTTGACAGAGATAAAGAGATCACAAGTAGGCAAAGAGGCAGGCAGAGGGAGAGGGAGAAGCAGGTTCCCTGCTGAGCAGAGAGCCCAATGCGGGGTTCGATCTCAGGACCCTGAGATCATGACCTGAGCTGAAGGCAGAGGCTTAACCCACTGAGCCACCCAGGCGCCCCTACAGTTCATCTTTCTTGCATTTAATAAGAAGTCATCATAAAAATGCTGTGGAAATAGCGCCAACCTGGTTTTTAACCAAGGGAACAAGATCTTCAGGGATGTCACCAAGGGGATAGGCTCGGCCCGCAAGACAACAACTAGAAGAAAAGAAAGAGAACAGAGTTGGTGACTTGTAATGGGCTGGCTTCAGGTAACACACTGTTTCTCAAACCCAAGATATTCATTTGACTTTTAAGCAGGCTCAGCTTTTGTCAGGTCAAGTTCAAATTTGATCAAGACGAGAGCCCGTTCAGAAACTGGGGCCAACAGGGATGGTGGTGAAAGAACACATCCTGTGACAGAGTAAGCACTTTCATTTCTTCTCATTTTTCCTAAGAAAAACCCAGGCCGCACTAAGTGGACAAGAAAGAATGAGAACAGAGTCTCTGAAAGTCTCACACTCAGCACCAGAAAAAGCCTAACGGCACCATTGCGCTATAACTTACCGGCGAAAAGCCTAATGTTCTCAGTGACTTTAAACCAGTGGCTCTAAAAACAGTGATTAAAGACAGCGAATGAGCTAGGCTAACGGATGTCTGGAAAACGTCCGCAATAGGACAAGTCTTCAGGGAGAGGAGGACCTGATGAGAAATTAACTGTTCAGTTTTACCTCTAAATCAGACCTTCCTTACAGCTAATGCTTTATGGATTATGCCTAGTGGGCTGAACTATAAAGATGTCTGCTGATTATGTCCTCATTTGAAGGGGGGGTGGAGACTGATTTTAAACTTTTTTGAACTAGTCATCGATTCTGAATGTTGGATTAGAGACAGCATATTCTAAGAAGTTTAAAGTACAGATAATAAAGTACTAGGTAGATGCTGCAACGTTCTTCTCAAGAATCAATGTAACAAGCGTGAAACAGGTCTCAAAGTGAACTCTGACACCAGACAGGAGCTAAAATAACGCTCTGGCAGGTTCTGCCACCTTCCTGCCTGCTAGCCTGGCAGCCAGTTATCTATCTAAAAGTTCTATCAGGACACAGTTCTGAGCCTGCACAGTCTGTTGGGAAGAACCCTGTTTGGAGAGTAAAGAGATAAACAGTTCACAGCTTAACCTCTGTCACTAACTTTATCATGATCTAAACACATCTCTTGCCCTTTTATATAAAACAGAGACAACATATATTGGACAGAGTGGTCAGTAGTAAAAGTAAAATACTGTACCACCAGGCTTTCTCAACCCCAGTGTTATTGATATTTTGACAGAGATAATTCTTCGTTGTGTGGACTACCCTGCGCATAGCAGGATGCCAGGAGCATCTCTGGCCACCACCCCCGAGATGCCAGCAGCATCCCTCCTCCAGCCCCAGCTGTGACAAACAAAAATGACTGCAGACACTGCCAAACATCAGGGTGAGGGGGGTTCACCAACAGGGGACAAGATCACCCACAGTTGAGAACCATACCATACATGCGAACACTGAAGCATGGAAAGCACTATACGTATAGGAGATGACGGTACCTCTAAGAATATTGGGGGGGGGAGCGGATTATGGAAGGAACACACACAGATAAAATTTTTTTAAACAGATCTCTTACCTAATATATACAAGGAGCTTGTTGCCCATAACAACTTGTTCATCTAAAATAGAAAAAGTATCTTCAGCAATTATCTCTCAAAACCTTTTCAGAAATATAATCTTTATGTGGAAACAAAAAATAAAACTTGGCAATTAAGGTAAGTATCTTCCTAAATAATACACAATTTGAGATAAGACCGCTTTAATTCTTGTTTTTGAGATTTCCATTAGATTCTTTTTACAGATACTAAATCAATGAGTCAAACAAGGGTACAGTAGAAGGCATCCATCTGAGGGTAGAGAGCCACACACTGTTGGCTTAACCAATAGCTTGGGACCAGAGGAAGGTGAACTGTTAACAGGCAGTGAGTTGACGAGTTAAAGATCATGACCAATTAATTAATATTAAGGCGTAACTATAATGTCTTCTCATTTGTAACATGGACTCTTCCTACCTATGGTGCTCTAGGGCTAAGAAGGTCACTGTTCACAAATGTTTAGAATAAGAGACTTAGTTTTAGGCCAAAGGGTTAAGGGCAACAGAGAACAAAGCAGGAGACTCAAGAGTGGATCAAGTGATCAGTAATTCTTAGGTGTGCAGATTATAGTAATTTGTGATTGGTAATAATGACGATAAGCTGGTTTTTATTTTTGACACACGAATACTGGGCATAATGCAAGCAAGTGTACATCTCTTAATCAGTAATCTTTCCTAAATACTCCAAATCTATGTTTGAAGTGCAAATAAACTTGAATTGCTCAAAATTAGATGAATAATTACATACTGCTTCAATTCCTTTTTAAAACTTTTTAAAAATTAACAAACTTCATTTTTAAGAGAAGTTTTACTAGGTTCAAAGCAAAATTGAGAGGAAGGTATAGAGATTTCCCATACACCCTCTACCTCTACACCACACAATCTCCTTCTCTATCAACATCTGCTCCAGAGTGGTACATTCTTATCATCAATACATCGACAGTGACACATCATCACATGAAGTCCACAGTTTGCATTATAGGTTTACTCTTAATGTTGTGCGTTCAATGGGTTTTGGTAAATGTATGCTGATGTATAAACACCATTATAGTACTGTACAGAATAGTTTCACTTCTCTGAAGTCCTCCGTGCTCAGCCTATTCATCCCTCCCTCTCCATCAACCCCTAGGAAACACTGATTCTTTTATTGTCTCCATAGTTTTGCCTTTTTCACAATGTCATATAATTGGAATCATACAATATGTGGCCTTTTCAGAGGGGCTTCTTTCATTAGTGATATGCATGTAAGTTTCCCCCATGTCTTTTATAGCTTGACACTTCATTTATTTTTAGTGAATAATATTCCACAGTACGGGTGTACCACAGTTTATCATTCACCTACTAAAGTATATCTTGGTTGCTTCCAAATTTGGGAATTATGAAGAGAAATGCTATAAACATCTGCGTGCAGGTTTTCGTGTGGACATCAGTCTTTCAACTTCTTTAGGTAAATACGAAAGAGCATAATTACTGGATCACACTTTATGAATATGTTTAGTTTTGTTAGAAACTGCCCAACTGTCTTCCACAGTGGCTGTACCATTATGCATTCCCACCAGCAATAAATGAGAGTTCCTGTTGCTCTACATCATTGCTGGAATTTGGTGTTGGCAGTGTTATAGATTTTGGCCATTCCAATAGGCATGCAGTGGTATCTCGTTGTTTTAATTTTTAATGCCCTAATAATGTTCATCTTTTCATATGCTTACTTGACCTCTATGTATCTTCTTTGGTGAGATGTCTATTCAGATCATTTGTCCATTTTTTAAATCCAGTTGTTCATTTTCTTATTGATGAGTTTCAAGAGTCCTTTGTATATTTTGGGTAACAATCTTCTGCAAATATTTTCTCCCAATCTGTGGATTATTTTCTTTCTCTTAATACTGTCTTTTGTAGAGCACAAGTTTTTAATTTTAACAAAGTCCAGCTTATTATTTCTTTCATGGATGGTGCCTTATTTTCATTGAATGGTGCCATATCTAAAAATTCATCACCATAACCACAGCCAATTAGGTTGTCTCCTACGCTATCTTCTAGATGTTTTCCTAGTTTTGCATTCTACAATTAGGTCTAAAATCCATTTTGGACTCTTTTTGTAAAGGGTGTAAATTCTGTGTCTCGCTTTTTTTTTTTCTTTTGGTATGTGGATGTCCAGTTTCCCAGCACTATTTGTTGGAAAGACTATCTTTGTTCAATGTATTGTCTTTGCTTCTTTGTCAAAGTTCACTTGACTATATTTACGGGAGTCTATTTTGGGGCTCTCTATTCTGTTCTACCCACTGACTTTTCTATTTTTTTGCTAATACCACACTGTCTCAATTATTGTAGCTTTTTTTTTTTTTTTTAAAGATTTTATTTATTTTTTTGACAGAGAAAGAGATCACAAGTAGGCAGAGAGGCAGGCAGAGAGAGAGAGGGGGAAGCAGGCTCCCTGCCGAGCAGACAGCCCGATGCGGGGCTTGATTCCAGGTCCCTGGGATCATGACCTGAGCCAAAGGCAGAGGCAATTATTGTAGCTTTTATGCTAAGTCTTGGGCAGCGCCAGTCTGCCAGCTTTGTTGTTCTCTCTCAATACTGACTTAGCTCTTCTGGGTCTTTTATCTCTCCATATAAATTTTAGAATCAGTTTATCAATATCCAAAAAAATAACTTACCTGGGATTTTGATTAGGATTACATCTGAATCTGCACATCAAGTTGAGAAAAAAAAAATATCTTGACAATACTGAGGCTTCCGCTCCATGAACATGGAATATCCTTCCATTTATTTAGTTCTTTGATCTTTCATCAGTTTTATAGTCTTCCTCATACAGATTTTGTTCATATTTTGTTATATTTATACATGTGTAATTCATTTTTTAGGGTGCCACTATAAGTGGTAATGTCTGTAATTTCAAATTCCACCTGTTTATTACAAGTATGTAGTAAAGTAATTGCCTTTCGTATATTAACCTTACATCCTGCAAACTTGCTAAAATTGCTTATTAGTTCCAGGAGTTTTTGGTCAATTCTTTCAGATTTTCTATATAAATGATGTCACCTATGAACAGTTTTGTTTTTTCCTTCCCAAACTGTATAGCCTTCTTTTCCTTTTCTTGTCTTTTTGCATTAGGTATGACTTCCAGTATGATGTTGAAAGCAACAGTAAGAAGGGGACATCCTTGCCTTGTCCCCGATTTTGTAGTAAAGCTTCAAATTTCTCACCATTAAGTAGGATGTTAGCTGTAGTTTTTTTTTTTTTTAATAGATGTTCTTTATCAAGTTGAGAAAGTTTTCCTCTATTCCTAAATTTCTGAGAGTTTTTTTTGTGAATGGGTGTTGGATTTTGTCAAATGCTTTTTCTGTATCTGTTGATATGATCATGAGATTTTTCTTCTCTTCCTTATTGATGGGATGGAATACATTAATTAATTTTCAAATGCTGAAGCAGCCATGTATACCTTGGATAAGTCTTACTTGGTTGTAGTGAATAATTCTTGTTATACACTCTTGGATTCAATTTGCTAATATTTTATTGAGGATTTCTAAATCTATGCTTATGAGAGATACTTGTCTGAAGTTTTCTTTTCCTATCGTGTCTTTGTCTGATTTTGCTATTAGGGCATTAGGTTAATGCTGGGCTCACAGAATGAGTTAGAATTATTCCCTTAGCCCTTTTAAAGATTTTATTTATTTATTTATTTATTTTTTAAAATTTTATTTATTTATTTGAGAGAGAGAGAAAGTGAGAGAGAGCCTGAGAGGAGAGAAGGTCAGAGGGAGAAGCAGACTCCCCACAGAGCTGGGAGCCCGATGTGGGACTCGATCCTGGGACTCCAGAATCATGACCTGAGCTGAAGGCAGTCGCCTAACCAACTGAGCCACCCAGGCGCCCTCCTTCACCCTTTTAAAAGAGATTGTAGAGAATTGGTGTAATTTCTTCCTTAAATGTTTGGTAGAATTTACCAGTGAAACCCACCTGGGCCTGGCACTTCTGTTCAAGAAGGTTATTAATTATTGATTCAATTTCCATAATAGATGTAGGCCTATTCAGATTGTCAATTTCTTCTTGTGTAAGCTTTGGCAAATTGTATACTTCAAAGAATTAGTCCATTTCATGAAGGTTATCAAACTTGTGGACACGTAAATGTTCATAATATTCCTTTCTTATCCTTTTACTATCCATGGGATCTGTACTGATGTCTTCTCTTTCATTTCTAATATTAGTAATTTGTGTCTTTTCTCTTTGTTGGCATGGCTAGAGGCCAATCAGTTTTACTGATCTTTTCAAAGAAACAGATTTTCAAAAAAGTCAACACTTTTCTCTATTGATTTGTTTTTAATTTCATGAATTTCTACTCCAATGTTTATTATGTCTTTTCTTTGCTCACTTTGGACTTAATTTGCTCTTCTTTTTCTAAATTCCTAAAGTAGAAGTCTTAGAGTATTGATTTTAAATCTTTCTTTTCTAATATATGCATTCAATGTTATAAATTTCCCTCAGAGCGCTGCTTTTGCTGCATCTCACATATTATAAGTATTTTCATTTAATTAAAAAGAATCTTAAATTTCTTGAGATTTCTCCTTTGTTTTGTGTGTTACTTAGAAGTATATTACTTAATCTCTATGTATTTTTTTAATTTTCCAGGTTTCTTTCCCTGTTGTCTAGTTTAATTCTACTGTGGTCTGAGAACAGGCATTGAATGATTTCTATTCTTTTAAATTTCTTAAAGTGTATTTTATGGCCCTGAATGTGGTCTATCTTATTAGTAAATGTTTCATGTGATCTTAAAAAGAATGTGTAATCTATTACTGTTGGATGAAGTAGCTTATAGATGTTAATAATATCCAGTTGAGTGAAGGTGCTGCTGAGTTCACCTATGCCCTTACTAATTTTATGCCTGCTGGATCTGTCCATTTCTGATACAGGAGTATTAAAATCTCCAACTGTAATAGTGGATTTATCGACTTCTCCTCGCTATTCTATCAGTTCTTGCCTCATGTATTTTGCCACTGTTGTTAGGTGCATGCACATAATGGATTGTTATGTCTTCTTAGAGTATTAATCCCCTAATCATTATATAATGCCCCTCTTTATCCCTGATAAGTTTCTTTGTTCTGAAGTTGGTTCTGTCTGAAATTAATGTTACTGCTGCTTTCTTTTGATTAGAGTTATTGTGGTGTATCTCTGTTTCTTTACTTAATGTGTCTTTATATTTAAAATGGGTTTCTTATATACGACTTTTAGTTAAGTCTTATTTTTTTGATCCATTTTATAAGCTCTTTTAATTAGTATAGACTATGGACACTTTAAGTGATTACTGATATATATTTGGATTAATATCTACCATATTGTTACTGTTTTCTATTTCTTGTCCATATTCTTTATTCCTATTTTTGTCCTCAACACTTTTTCTACCTTTTGTGGTTTTAACTGAACATTTTATAGGATTCTGTTTTTTCCTTTTCCTAGTATATCAATTATGCATCCATTTTTTAGTTGTTGCTCTCAAGTTTGCAACATAAGTTTACTACCAATCCAAATCTACTTCTAAATAACACTATAATGCTTCACTGGTAGTATAACTACCTTATACTAACAAAATATTCTTAATTCCTCCCTCCTGTACCTGTGTCCTTGCAGTCATTCATTTCATTTCTACGTAAACATACACACACACGTGTATGTACATAATCAAATCCATTGTTACTATTGTTATCTTGAACTATCATCTGAACTATTATCATCTGACAGATGAATTAAGAATAAGAAAACAGAGGTTTTTCTTACACCAAACTGTTTGAATCTTGTTGTTTGGTGGTGTGATCTATATTTGCTGTGTTTAGAAGGAAGCAGGAGAGTAGGTTCATGACCTCAGCAGCTTAAGGGCAGAGCATACTCCTCCGATTATACCCCAGGATTGCAGTCCAGGCCTCAATGCTGCAGCATCCCTTGGCTTCATGTTCAGAGGATGCCATTTGCAGCGGCTCATGGCAGAGCAGCTTGTCAAAGTGGGGGCACATTCCAAGAAAACCAGAGGGCATGTTTCTAGAAACTACTGTTGGAACTAAGCTCTTGGTTTCTCTGCAGGATCCCAGAGTTCTGGCAGCACACTCATTCCTCTAAGTCTTGGCTGTCGTGCCATTATCTTTGAAAAGACTGAGCACCCCTGAGGAGGCCCCTTTTTTCAGTAAAAAGCTTAGGGTCCTCAGCAGTGGCTGGTTGGAGGGGGACCAGATTGGACTTTCTCTAGTACTCATAGTTTCCCTGCTTGTCAATCAAGTTTCCTCCTGAGGAAGATCATTTCCCTCACAAAGCCCAGGTCTCTGCAGACCAACTGAGCAAGGGGCACTAACAGCCATCCGTGTCTGTGACCCCAAAGCCCAGTGTTTTTTGCAAAGAGATAAAACTCCACCCCCCTGGCCTCTCAACCATGTCTAGCAAACATCAGGGCAGGGGAAGAACCAAGTCCATCCCCTGTCCTTGTCTCCTCTTTGAATTGAATTTCAGAAATTTTTCCTACATGCAACACAAAGCTTCCAGATCCATAAAACATCCCAAGGATAAGGGGAGAAAAAGTAGGTTTTCTCTTTGGTTTTGTGTTTATTTTTTCTGGAAACTGGACTTCAAATTTTGCTATACCATAGGAGCCAGAAGGCCATGTGTTCTCATTTGCCTGCCTGATTCCACAGTGGTGTCACTTTTAAGGTTATGTTCTTGGCATTGGAACTGCTCTCCTTTACAGTCCTGTTCAAGTTCAAGTCATGTCAACTCTCTGGCTGGGAGCAGCACCCATGTCGCTGCTGAATAAGACTGTGTATTTGGATGCCAAGCCACAGGTCTGATGAAATCATCTGCTATGTATCACTAATCATTACTGACAATGATGGTATTCTGAAAAGCTGCAATATTTACAGTACATTTTACAATTCTTTGGGAAAAAAAGAGTAAGAAAAATAAATGTTTTTGTTTTACCTTCATTTACAAATTCTCTGATGCTCCTTCCTGGATCTGCGTTTCTTACCTATATTATTTTCTTTCTCTCTAAAGAACTTCTTTTAACATTTCTTGTAAGACAGGTCTTTTGGCAACAAATTCCCTCCATTTTGGTTTGTCTGAGAAAGTCTATTTCTCTTTCACTTTCGAAGGACAATTTTACAGGGTGCAAAATTCTATGTTGATGGGTTTTTTCCTCTCAACACTTTAAATATTTGTTCCCAACACTTTAAATATTTACTCCACTCTCTTCTTTCTTGCATGGTTTCTAAGAAGATGACTGTAATTCTCATTTTTGCTCCTTTACAAGTAAAGTTCTTTTTTCCTTCTGGTCTCTTTCAGAATCTTTAGTTTTTCTTTTCTGCAGTGTAAATATGATATGCATAGGTGTGGTGTGAGGTTGTTTTGTTGTTGTTGTTGTTTTGTTTTGTTTTGTTTTGCTGCTCAGTCTGCTTACTGTTCTCTTCCTGGGTCTGTGGTTTGGTGTCTGACATTAATTTGGGGTAATCCTCAGTTATTATTGCTTCAAATACTGCTTCTGTTCCTTTCTTCCTTCTCCCTCTGATATTCCCATTATGTGTGTGTTATACCTTTTGTAGTTGTCCTACAGTTCCCACAGAACACTAGGATGTTCTGTTCTATTTTCAGTCTTTTTCTCTTGGCTTTTCAGTTTTTGAACTTTCTGTTGTTATGTCCTCAAGCTCAGGGGTTCTCTCCTCGGCTATGTCCAGTCTACTAATGAACCCATCAAAGGTATTCTTCATTTCTGTGAGCTTTATGAAATTTTAAGGTTACCTATCCTATCCCCCTCCCCCAGTTTTACCATAGCTCTGAAAACCAACAGCCTTGTACAAACCAGTAACCCAGTGGCCACTTGAGGGAACAAAATGGGTTTGGGGCTCCCCCCAAAGCCTCATCCTCAGAGAACTGTAAATATGTGACCTATTTGGCAGCTCGCTTAAAAGCTCCATTTTCAAGGCTTGTCTTTTTTTGTCCTGACTCAGAGCTTACTCAGTGTAAACAGCACTACACTAACCCCACCAGGACATCTGTCAAAAACAATCAGTGCAACTGTTTAACTTTACAGGTGCCAGAGGTGGTATTATCAGAATGAACTAATAAACTCGACAAAAAACTTAAAAGGAAAAACTGGAGAATGGGAGTCTACAGGGGGCTTTATAAAAAGTTCCAACATATTTCTAGAACTCCAGAAGGACATGTGTACATACAGGGTTGTACACATATCCAGGAAAGACCTCGTAAAGCCCTAATCTACTCACGGCAAACTTAGAGGCTCTGCACGAGCAAGAAATAAAAGTTAAGGCAGAATTGTAAGCTGCCTGCAGAAGCATTCAAAGTTCCAAAATAAAATGAAGCAAACTGATAAAGACATAAACAATTCAACAGTTAATACTTAGAGACTTCACTAATCCACTTTCAATAATGAATAGAACAATTAGCAGAAGATGAACAGTAAATAGAAACCTTAAACAAAACTATAAGCCAACTAGACCTAACAGACATCAACAGAACATTCCACTCAACAACAAAACACATTTAACACATTATTTTCAAGTGCATATGGAACATTCTCCAGACTAGATCCTATGTTAGGCTATAAAATAAGTCTTGGGGCACCTGGGTGGCTTAACTAAGTGTCCAACTCTTGATTTCAGTTCAGATCAAGATCTCAGGGTTGTGAAATCAAGCCTCAAGTCCAGCTCTGTTCTCAGCATGGAGCCTACTTGAGATTCTCTCTCTCCCTCTGTCCCTACCCGACTCTCTCTTTCTCTCTCAAAAAGACAGAAATCATACAAAGTATGTTCTCTGGCCACAATGGAATAAAATCAGAAATCAGTATCAGAAGAAAATGTGAGAAAATCACAGATATGTTGAAATTAAGTAACATACTTCTAAAAAAAACCCAGTATCACAAGGAAAATTAGCACTTACTTTGAGATGAATGAAAATAAAGATACAAAATACCAAAACTTATGGGATGAAGCTAATGCATTAGTTAGAAGAATATTTGTATGTATAAACATCTATTTTAAAAAAGAAAAATGATTTCAAATCAATAACCTAAAATTCCACTTCAAAAAGCTAAAAGAAAGGAGGGGGGTGCTGGGGCGCCTGGGTGGCTCAGTCGGTTAAGTGTCTGCCTTTGGCTCAGATCATGATCCCAGGGTCCTGGGATCGAGTCCCACATCAGGCTCCCTGCTCGGGAGGGAGTTTGCTTCCCCCTCTACACCTCCCCCTGCTTGTGCTCTCTCTCTCTCTCATGCTCTCTCTCAAATAAATAAAAATATTTTTATTTTTTAATTTTTTTTAAGATTTTATTTATTTATTTGACAGAGAGAGAGATCACAAGTAGGCAGAGAGGCAGACAGAGAGAGAGGGGGAAGCAGGCTCCCTGCTGAGCAGAGAGCCTGATGCAGGGCTGGATCCCAGGACCCTGAGATTATGACCTGAGCCGAAGGCAGAGGCTTTAACCCACTGAGCCACCCAGGCGCCCCTAAAAATATTTTTAAAAAGGGGGGGGGCAAATCAAACTCAATTAGTAAGATGAAGGGAGTAAATGTTAAAGATTAAAGCTAAAATAAATGAAAAATGAAAGGAAAATTTAAAATATCAATGAAATCAAAATTGGTTCTCTGAAAAGACCAACAAAATTGACAAACCTTTAGCTAGACAGACCAAGAAACAACACGACTCAAATTACTCAAATCAGTAATAAAAGAAAAGGTATCACTACTGACCTTATAAAAATAAAAGGAATACAAAAGAATACCATAAGCACTATATGCCAACAAATTAGATAACACAGATGAAATGGACAAATTCCCAGAAATACCAAAACTGACTCAAAATGAAATAATGAAAATAGACTATAATAAGCAAAGAGACTGAACTTAAAAACTTTCAACTAAGAATATCCCAGGCTCACGTGGCTTCACTAATGAATTCCACCAAACATTTTAAGATTTATTTGTTTTAGAGAGAGCAAACATGTATGTGAGCATGGGGGAGAGGGGCAGAGGGAGCGAAAAACCCAAGCAGGCTCTGTGCTGAGCAAGGAGCCCAACCCAGGGCTCAATCCTACGACCCTGAGATCATGACCTGAACTGAAACCAAGATTCAGACACTTGCCCAACTGTGCCACCCAGGTGCCCCTTTTTAAAATATTTATTTTTGGAGAGAGAGGGGGAGAGCGAAAGCATGAGTGGGGGGCAAGGCTGAGAGGAGAGAGAGAGAGAATCTCCAGCAGACCCCACTGAGCATGGAGCCCAACCTGGGGCTCAATCCCATAACCCTGAAATCATGACCTGAACCGAAACCAAGAGTCAGACGCTCAACCGAAATGAGCCACCCAGATACCCTTGAATTCTTCCAAACATTTAAAAAAGAATACCAATCCTTCATAAACTCTTCCAAAGATCAGAAGAGAGAACACTTCCCAAATCATTCCATGATGCCGGTATGCCAAGTATCAAGTATACTTCATACTAGGACCAGAAAAAGACATGAAAAGAATATAAAACTAAAGGCTATCCTTCATAAACATAGACACAAAAATCCTTAAAACAAAACAAAACAAAACAAAACAAAAAAACAGCAAACTGAATCCAACAGCATCTACAAAAGATGTATAGACCATGACCAAGGGGTATTTCTCTCAACAATATAAGATTGGCTTAACATATAAAAACCAACTAAATCTTATAGACCATATAAAATAAAGGACAAAATCCACAAGATTATCTTAATAGATGCAGAAAAAGGCATTTGATAAAATCCAATTCTTTCATATTAAAACCACTCAACCAACTAGGAAAAGAATGAAAGTTCTTCAAAGTGATAAGGCCATCTATGAAAAACCCACAGTATACATCATATTTAATAATGAAAGACTGAATGCTTTCCCTCTTAGATCAGGAAAAAGATAAAGATGTACATTCTTGGGGCGCCTGGGTGGCTCAGTGGGTTAAAGCCTCTGCCTTCGGCTCAGGTCATGATCTCAGGGTCCTGGGATCGAGCCCCGCATCTGGCTCTCTGCTCAGCGTGGAGCCTGCTTCCCCCTCTCTCTCTGTCTGCCTCTCTGCCTACTTGTGATCTCTCTGTCTGGCAAATGAATGGATAAAATCTTAAAAAAAAAAAAAAAATTTATAAGATGTACATTCTTGCCACTTTATTCAACAGTGTATTGGAGGTTCTAACCAGGCCAATTAGAGGGAAAAAAGAAATAGAAAGCATTCAGATTAGGAAGGAAGAAGTAAAACTATCTCTGTTTACAGATAACATGATCTTACATATGCAGAAAATTCTACAGAATCCATTTAAAAAATTAGAATGAATTCAGCAAGAATGCAGGATACAAGATCAATATACAAAAATCAATTTCATTTCTATCTACTCACAAAGAACATTCCAAAAATGAAATTAAAATACCAATTTTATTTATAATAGCATCGAAATTACTAAAATAGGAATAGATTCAACAAAAGAAGTATATGACTTACACACTGAAAACTGCAAAACATCGTTGAAAGAAATTAAACAAGACCTAAATAAATGGGAAGATATCTTATGTTCATGGATTGGAAGACTTAATGATGTTAAGACAGCAATAATCTCCAAATTGATCTATAGAGTCAAAGCATCCTTATAAAAATCCCAACTACCTTTTTGCAGAATTTGGGAAACCAAACTGACTTTAAAAGACCAAAATAAATGGAGAAACATATCACATTCATAGCTTAGAAGACTCGATAGTGTTAAGATGGCAATCTCCCCCAAATTATTCTATAGGGTCAATTGCAATCTCAAACAAAATTCTGTTTTTTAAAAGAAAGCGATGAGTTGATTTTAATGGTTATATGTAAAGACAAAGGACCTCGACTAGTCACGACAACTTTGAGAAAGAAAAAGTTGGAAGATTTAAGTACTTGATTTCAAGACTTACTATAAAGCTACAACAGTCAAGACAGTATATTCCTAAAAAAAAAAAGACAGTATTTTCCTGGCATAAGTACAGACATATAGATCAAAGGAACATAACAAAGAGCACAAAAAGAGACTCATACTTATATCCTTAATTGATTTTTGACAAAAATACATTTTTGCCAATTTTTTAACAAAACAGGTGTCAATGGAAACAAGGTATCTTTTCCAAAAATGGTAAAGAAACTGGTAGCTTTATCAGAAAAAAATTTCTTGAACTTTACCTTGCATCCCATAGGAAAATTAAGTTAACTCAAAATGGATTACAGACCTAAATATAAGTGCTGAAACTATTAAATTTATAGGAAAAAAAAAAAAAAAACAACAGGAGAAAATCTTTATGACACTGAATTGGACAAAGATTTCTTAAACGCCAAAAGTCTAAAACTACAAAAGAAAAAACAAATAAAGTGAACTTAATGAAGATTAAAAACTGTTGTTCTATGAAAAACATGGTTAAGAAAATGAAAAGCTAAGCAACAGACTGGGAGAAAATTCTACGAACATATCTTGAAAAAAAGGCTTATTTCCAAACTACATAAAGAACTCGCAGGCTCTGGTGGGGATTCATTCACTTGGAACTTTTACAGCCCACTAATGTGAAGTCCAGGAATACCTCTTCCCTAATCCCAAAAAAGTGTTAAAGAGTAAATTGATTAAAAAAATGCACACACATGTATGTGTGTGTGTGTGTGTGTGTGTATGTGTGTATGCAAGAGCTCACAAGATGTTCAATATCACTAACCACTGTGGAAACAAAAATTAAAATCATGAGATACCATTATACACCCACCAGAATGGCTAAAATTTTTCAGATTTATAGACTCACAGTACCAAGTGCTTGCAAGGATATGGAACAACTGGAAGTCTCATATATTGTTGATAGAAATGCAAAATGTTACAGTCATTTTGAAAAACCAAGTAGCAGTACCTTAGAAAATAAACTATATATTTACCATATAATCTCTCCATTCCATTCTTAGATACTTGCCTAAGAAAAATAAACACATATGCCCACACAAAAACGTATTCATAGCGAAGCGTCAGTGACGGGGATAAAGGCAATATAAAGGATACTATGGTAATAAACCTGTTTCGTATCTTGACTTTATCAATGTGAATATCCAGTTGTGATACTGTGCTTTAGTTATGCAAGACATTATCACTGGGAGAAATTGGGTAAAGAGTATACATGATCTCTTGTGCCATTTCTTACAACTGCATGTTAATCTATAATTTCCTCCTAAGTTTAATTAGAAACAAAACTTGTTCACAAATGTAGCAACATTACGTAGAACAGCTTCAAATTGGAAGCAAGTCAAATTTCCATCACCTGGTGAATAAACAATTGACAGTATATCTATACCAACCTGTGAAATAACACTTGGAAGTAAAAGGGAACAAATATTAATACATGCAACAACATGGACAGATCTCAAAAACATTATGCTAAGTGAAAGAAATAAAACACCAAAGACTATCTACTGTATGAGTCCATTTACAAGACAAGTAGTGTCAGAAAGTAGAGCAGTGATTGCCTGGAGGTTGGCACGGGGGAACCCTGGGGGGAACCCCTGGGGGGGAAAAGCTGGAGTATAAGGGGGCAAGCGGAACCTTTACTGTGAAGGAAACTTTAGCTCTTTTTATAGTTAGATTATGGTGGTGGTTATATGATTATATAAGATTATCAAAATTCATACTGTATCCATAAAATTGGCCAATTTTATCAAATTTAAGTATCTTAAAATACAAAAAGGAGGAAAAAATTAGTACTTAGAAAATTAATACCTGTAAGCGTCCTTCCTGCATTCAGAGGGGGAGCAATGACTCTGAAAAGTTTCTGCATTAAAATTAAAAAGAAAACAATCACCATCATTTTCAAAAAAAGAATTATATTTTCAAGACATAATCAAGAATCTTATGCTATTAGTCACCTTCCTCTGTTTGAATTAGGTATTTGCTATTGAGATTAAATATAAAAACTTTTAATGTGGCCATGAACTATTATTGAAGGATCACTGGGAAAACAATTATTGTCCTATTCCTCATTCAAAGAAACCATTTAATAAATACCGGCTGAATGAAGGTCTTTGTTGAGGCTGTAATTTTTGATATAAAATATCCTTAGGTTATTCAAAATGCTTTATTTATTTATTTATTTTAGAAAAAAATTTTTTTAAGATTTTATTTATTTTATTTGACAGAGAGAGAGACATCACAAGTAGGCAGAGAGGCAGGCAGAGAGAAGGGGGAAGCAGGCTCCTGATGAGCAGAGAGCCTGATGTGGGGCTCAATCTCAGGACCCTGAGATCATGACCTGAGCCGAAGGCAGAGGCTTTAACCCACTGAGCCACCTGGGCGCCCTCAAAAAAAATTTTTTTTCTTACTATTTAAAAAAAAAATAGTAAGAAAGTGAAGGGATTAATAGCCTACTAAAATGGTAATGAAGATTACTTTAAAATGAAAACATCTGAACAACAGTGTACACAAAAGGAAACATCATCTAAATTAAAGCACAACCTCTGAAAACACAGTAAGACTGATGACAACACTACACTGGCCTTCCTCAGAGGGAGTTACCTGTTTGGGAGAGGACAGACCCTTAGCACTGGGAAATGCAAATTAAACTGTTTGGCAGCATCAAAGAGCCCCAAAAACCAATCCATCTTTTCTCTCCAGGGAAGCCCTAAGTCCCTCCCTGCTACCCAACATTTTGCTAAACTGGCATATAAACCTTTAGTTCTGGCTATTCAGTAAAGCATCCTTTACTAAGTGCTCCTAGTACTTGTGTAAATTCATCTTATCTTTTTTGCTGTCTTTGGTCAGTTAATTCGCAGCGCTCCCCCCACCACTGGGGTCTACATTGCTAGAGGAAAAGTTTTTCCTCTGAACACAAGGCACTGCTTTTACCTCAGAAGGAGCCAAAGCTAGAACTAAGGAAAGATTTCAGAGACTGTGGTAGTCATCTCAAATGTGATGACACTGTCATTCTAGAAGACCTAGAAAATTTCAAGAGGAAGGACGCCTTTTAATTTAGACCTCTTTAAGTACGAAAATAACTAAACATGGACAAGTGATTTCCCTGTGGGCAGAAAATTATAAAAAAGGAATCACAGAGTGCCTGTAACCTCCCATTGCTAGCTAACCTCTCCAAGTCACTATTTAATAACAAATACCAAGCTCTTTCGGAAAATCATTAAACTTGAAGACTTCTCTTACCACAAAACAAGTCAACCTTACTAGCCCAGCAGCCCATCTGAGAGGTATAGGTATAAATACAAACCAGACTCTGAGGAATGAAACACACACACCAAACTAAAACTTAAAAAGCCCTAATAACAAAAACCCGCAATCATTTTTATCACCGCAGAATGTACTGAATCAGAATCTGTTTCTAAGGATTATTTTGAGACAAACTAGAAATTGTAGAGGCTGCTTTTAGGCAACAGGCTTAAGCAATGGAAATCCTATCAAGGTAAAAGGGGCCACAGCTACTACTGAGCTGAATGCAAACAGGCAATGCAAACAGTCTCATTAAGTGACTCACTTCGAAACAGCCATAGGCCCTAACTGACCAATTACAACAAGGCACAGTTCCTAAGATTACCCAAAAAGAGAAACTCCAAACAACCCCATATTTCCTCAGTCCAGCCTATAACTGTGACCCCTCACCACTGCCTTGTGGCAATCTCTCCTCTCCCTTGTAGTGTATTCAATAAACTTCTATCTCTTCTGTTCTGTCTTAGGTGAAGTCTTTCGCCTCAGGCACCACAGGCCCCCGTCCAAGCAAAGCACCCACATTTGGTGGATGCCCCCATCTGATCAGGAGACCCCCATAATTGGGATGCCTCACATTTGGTGGCCCATAGGGGGACCCTCTGTATGCCTGAGGCTCTCCCCAGATTCTCTGGGAATTTCTTGGGACCTTTCCTCAGTGGACCATCCAATGGGGGTGTCTCACAGAAATTGCATTAATTCTTCCTAATTGTGGTTTAGTAGTGAGATAGAAAATATTTTTTGTATGCAGGGAGGTCCTGGACCTCACTGAGGATGCAGCTGACCCAGGGAAGTACTGGACTTCAGTGAGGAAGCAGCTGAGAGGTGTTAAGTATAAGGAATACTTACTAGACACACAATCAGGGTCCAAACCAGGGCAAGAGGGCTATTGCACTCATTCTGGAAACTGACCAAGAGAAGAGAGGTGCAACCAAAACTGGAGGAGTTCTGAATTAGAGTGATATTCACCTACCAAGTTAAGTGTGTTTAAGGAAGCCTGAAATATCATGAGATAACTGTTGGCGTAGTAATACTAAAGATAGTTTTGGATGGGCATTAAATATGCCCAAAAAAAAAAAAAAAAAGTTGCTTGGATGCCTTCCTCAGATGAGCCAGGTAATTAGTCATTGTAACAAAATGATGGGCTGGCAGGGTACTACATATATCCATAATCCGTTATCTACAATTCCATCCTCAATTTAAGGCAAATAAGATGGATATGGCATTTAGTTCTTTTTAAAATAAGCCCAAATGCTATTTAGTGATAAGGAGAATAAATTATAATGCATGCTATAAACACTGAACTGGGAAAAGCAACAAATCAGCAATTAACAAATAATGATCTTCCACCGTTACCAGGACCTTCCTCCAGCACAATGTATCTACAAAGAGTATTTCTCAATAGCACACTTATTACAAATATATATAAAATTATATAAAATTTTTATATTATATATTATATAAAAAGTATATAAAATAAATTTCTTATACCTTTTGGAAAACGTACTATAATATCAAAAATCTTAAAAAAAAAAAAAAATCTTAAAGTCTAATAGGCAAGCATTACCTTTAATTTTATCTATTTGTTCCCTGGGATTTAAATACCTACTTATGCAGATAAAAAAGAAAGCAATAGCAGAAGATGTGAAATTAAAGGCTACCTAAAGTCCCAAGCTAAAATAGGTGCAGGTCTAATAATAAATCTACAAGAAATTAAGCAACTGGATAAAAATAGAAACTATTCAAAGCAATGGGTAACAGGAAAAAGCCATTAACAGACAATATTATGTGTCCAAATTAGGAAGTATCTTACCTCCATTGGACTAATAAATTCATTCATGCCTCTGTTGTAGACATAGATCATAGCATCATACAGACGATTCTCCCAACACATGAGAACTACCTGTAAAAACGAAAAGTTGCTTATTCCATATAATTTAGTCTCACCAATTATTTTCCTTAGAGCTTTAACAGTGGAGAAAAACTTAAATACTCTTCCCTAATTTTTCTTAGTCCTTCTTTGAGAAAAACTGAAGTATAGTTGACCCTTGAACAACGTGGAGGTTAGGGGTGCTGACCTCTCCCTACCCCTGCACAATCAAAAATCCATATATCGCTTCTGACTCCCCCAAAACTCAACTAATAGCCTACAGTTGACCGGCAGTCTTACTGGTTAACAATCGAGTAACATCTATTTCATACATTATATGTATTATATTCTGTATTCTTACTATAAAGTAGGACAGAGAAGAGAAAATGTTATTGAGAAAAGTATAAGGAAGAGGAAATATATTCGCACTAGTGTGCTGTATTTATTGAAAGAAGGCCACATATGAACAGACCTGTGTAGTTCAAAACCATGTTGCCCAAGGGTCAACAGTACTCAAACACAATGCCAGGGTAAGAGTTGTTGGAGGTTCAATACTACTTTTAATTGTACAATAGCTACTTTTAAACATCCTCAATGTCTATTTTTTTCTCTATCCACCCCCTTTTCCATATTCATTTTACCCTTGGTCAATAGCTCTACAAATTATTTACTGAACATCTATATTCAGGCCACTGCTAGGATCAGACAAATCCAGACTTAGTCTCTACCCTTAGAGAATTACTGTTCATCTTGGACACTAACCAAAAGGGGCAAAAAACGGTGTGAGCTAGAACTGGGGGACATACTCAATTACACATTCAATTCATTTACAAATGTGATGTGTTACAAAGGAACCTGATTTGGTGTATGGAGTATTCAGGTCAAACCTAAGGAAGCAATATTTAAGCGAGGGCCTAAAGAATGCACATATATGAGCCAAAAGCAGAGATGGAATCTAAGGACTGCAGGCCGAAGCAGTAAAGATGAAAGTCTCAAGGCAGCAAGAAGCTTGAAGTGTTTAAAGAGGGAGAGAAATTAATTTCAGAAAATATTTAGAGGAGGAACAGCGACAACTTGCAGTATACTCTAAATCCCACTCGTGTGAAGGCTGTATTATACTACAGAGGGTCAAGGGCAAAAGGCTGAAGTAGAAAAGGAGAGGGTGGCAAAGGAGAATAAGGAGCAGCCAGAGAATGAAGAGGGAAACAGAAGTGAAGGGTCATGGGAGAGTCTTTGTAGACTAAAGCATGTTCTGGGCCCTCTTCTCTTCTCTCACTACCTTCTCTCAACCAGGGCTATGATCATACATCTCCCTACTGATGACTAACACATTTACCTCCCCTCTGACTCATACATCCAACCACTTATTTGATATCTTCACCTGAATGTCTAGTAGCTATCTCAAAGTAAAATGGCAAAACAGAACTCCTGATTTTGGCTCTCAAACTTAGACCTACCCAGTCTTCCACAATCTTCTTAGAGGAATCACTATCCACCTTTACATCAAGCCAAAAAACTAAGTATCGTCCTTAAATTCTCTTTCCCACACTTCCACACCCTTGCATCCAATTCATCAGCACATCAATCCTACTGCTAAAACATATCCAAAATCAGGCCATCTCTCTCCATCTCACTGTGACCATCTCTGGTCAGGACCATCTCCTGGACCAGTGCCTAACCTAATCTCCTTACTTCTTCTGTACTTGGCTCCCACCTTCATTCTGTTATCCCTAAACCAAACCAGAGTCATCTTGCTTAAAACCTTTTTAATGATTTCCCAGAGCACTCAGAATAAAATGGAAAAATCTATACCTTGCCCTGAAAGGTCTACCTCTCTCTTTCAACCAAGCTCCCAACCTGTTTGCCTTTTATCTGTAATGTTAACATTCAAGGCATTTATTTTTTATTTTTTGCATTAGTTGTTGCTTTTACCCAGAACAATATTCTCCAAGATCTCTGCATTACTGTTTTCTTCTTGTCATTTGGATTTCAGACTCAATGTTATCTCCTCAGGAAGATTTTCTGTAGTTAAGCAATCTAAGATAGCCTCACATCCTCTTTCTACTATACTGTCTGTTTGACTTTTAACATAACACTCATTTTTTTAATACTTCTGACTTATCCGTTTACTATCAAACTTTTTTGCTAAGAAGTTTGATCCTCTGGGAGGATACGTGTTGTCCACTAGGGTCACTAAAACAACTTGGAACCTGACAATCAATACTTCTTGAACTAACAAATGCTACTGAAAGAGTAAGTAAAATGTGGAAAAATAGGACTTGATATAGTGGACATGGAGGGCATTGCTGACTCCACCGAAAGCAAGGCTGGAAAGTTTTTAGGATATGGGAAAAATGGAAGTACAACCTACACAATGCTTTCAAGACATCTGGCTGTGACTCGGAAGAGTGACATGGGCAGGAACCCACAGGGAAGAAGGCTTCCTATGGAGAGAGGGGAAACTGAAAAGAAGATTTTTAAAATTGTTAAAAAAAAAAAAAAAGAGTAGGGGTGCCTGGGTGGCTCAGTTGGTTAAGCGACTGCCTTCGGCTCAGGTCATGATCTCAGGGTCCTGGGATCAAGCCCCACATCGGGCTCTCTGCTCAGCAGGGAGTCTGCTTCCCCCTCTCTCTCTGCCTGCCTCTCTGCCTACTTGTGATCTCTCTCTGTCAAATAAATAAAATCTTTAAAAAAATAAAAAAAAGAGTAGAGCATAGTTACATAGTGTTGGGGAAAAGCTAAAAATATTAGAAAGACAAGAAATGAGAAATTTCTCTTATACTGGTGATAGGTGATAGGTAAATAAATCTAAATTGATAGCATGCTCTCAAATCACTGCAACTATTACTTGACATGAAGACTATGCCAAATTACCCATACAACAGAAAGGAATACATAAAAGAGGATCTGGCTTTACTTTGCAAACTCACAGCCATTCATAAAGAGGTTCCAGGAAGAAAACAAGAACCATTTCTCCAAGCTGTTCACTTTATGTGATTTTGCACATTAAAAAAAAAACACAAAAAAACTACTTTTGGTCTAAGATCTTTTAAGTTACCCATATTTTAGCTCAACAGGGCTTACTTATTAGCATCTCTGCACTTTTGAGCCTCTGCAGGAGTAGCATGCCCGTTACTAGGACTAATATGGAACTCAAGCACTAAGAGTGAAATGTCTAAGGCCAAAGTATATACTGCTCCTCAATTAAAGACTGAAACCAATTGTGTAGACCTCAGATATACTGGAGGTATGTTTACAAACAATGGGCTGGCTGATCAAGCTAAGACAGCCTATAATTTGCTTCTTATAGTATGTTGTGCATTTCAAAACTCAATGCATGAAAGTTATCAACTCTGGACACACAAAGTAGCTTTTTGAAAAAATGGCATCATACTCTTAGAAGTAAAAATAGTCCTTATTCACGCAAAAGTACTCATAGTTGAAATGCACTTCCAGGATGAAAACTGTACTATTGAATAAACAAATGGATGAAGAAGGATCAGTCAATAAGCATCTATTGAGCAACCACCAAATGTAAACTTCATGCTAAGTGCTGTGGGGGATGTCAAAGAAATAGAAGACTCTTGGCTTGCAAGAGTTCATAATCCAGATTTCATTAAAGAACGGGTCCTAAGAAATACATTGACAAATACAAGTTTAAGAGACATCTTACCAAAAGTGCTCAGTAAATATATGGGGTTGATGGAAGGGACAATGGGGCCCAATCAGTCAGATAAGTATAATCAATAAAGGAATGATGTTTATTCTGTGTATTAGTAAATTTTCTATAAACTCACCTGCTGAATATCTAGGCTGGTGATATCCATATGTACAATGAGGGCTTCCACATTTTCCATTAACTTTTTATCTTGGAAGTGAACAATCAAGTCTTTCATTACCTGGGGGGTCATCCCCACCAATTTATCACTTAAAATATATGGCTCAAGGCACTCCAAAAACACTCCTTTGGCCACTGAATTCTCACTTAGTTTGTCATACATCTGGCTAAATAAAAGATCCCTGTAACAGAAAAAGAAAAAACACACTTTTAGGAGCATTCTGAGCATTCACTAAATTCAGTCTGCTGTTTCTCCTCTTTTTCCTATTTCAACTGACAAGTTTAACAAAAACAGTAATAATGCTTGCATAGAGCTTTATATTGTGAAAAACATTTTATATGTAGTATCTTTATGAATTCCCCCAATATTTTTACAACCAAGAAAAGCTGAATAAATTATTTGCAGAAAGTCACATAGCTAACAAGTGATGAATCAGAATCTGAACTCAGCCTTCTGACCTAAATCCTATATTGAGTCTATTATGGCACAAAGCTTCTTAAAGCAATGGTGATATGTCAGTGGGTAGTCCAGTGAACATAATGAAGTAGAAAAAAATATGAAAAAGGACCATTCCTAGGGACACCTAGCTGGCTCAGTCAGTAGAGCATGTGACTCTTGATCTTGGGGTCGTATGACCCCCACATTCAGTGTAGAGATTACTTTAAAAAAAAAAAAAAAGGACTATTCCTAATTTATCCTCTCCTCTTTCCTGATATCTAAATATTCCCAACTGATCTCCAGAGTCAATATGTTTCTTTATTTAGTTCTTATCCCTTGCTTCCCACAGGGTTTGGGTAGTGATTATTGATGAAGAGGGAAAAAATGTTCACTATTTAAAAAAATATATCTGGAATCTATCTTATTACAGAAACAAATTTTTTTAAATTAATCTAAATGTGCCACATTCAATAATTATGTTTTATTTATTTCATATTTCTTCTGCAAATAGTCCATAAATAATTTTATACTCATCAGAGATATAATTCCAAATTCTGCTTTCTGCAACATTATATAAGCATCATTCTAAGATACTACCTACTCTTTAAGTTTGCCATTTTGTCTAACTCACAATGTTTCACCATTCTGAAACATCGGAATTTACTTAAGTATTCCTATAGTGTTGGATGTATCACTTACTTCCAGTATTTTACTGTCATGAGTGACGCCACAAGGAACATCTACATATAGTCTTTCCCATTTGGGGGACTTAATTCCTCAGTCATTCTACTTCTAGAAATTTATCTTAAGTCAAAAGATATGAAAAATTTTGTGGCATTTGAAATGTATTACTAAATCATCTTCAAAAAATATCACAGCACCAATTTATAGTGCCACCAGCAATGTAGAACTGTACAGTTTCACCAGACAACTATGTTTGGTTTTTCTACCAGATAATTTAATAAGTGTAAAGGAGGGGCACCTGGCTAGCTCAGCTGGTTAAAGTGTCTGACTTTGACTCAGGTCATGATCTCTGGATCCTGAGATCTGGCTCCCCATGGGGAGCCTGCTTCTTCCTCTCCCTCTGCAGCTCCCCCTGCCTGTGCTTTGTCAAATACATAAAATCTTTTTTTAAAAAAGTATGAATTAAATAACAACACTGTTTTTAATTCTCTGATGACTGGCAAAATTCAATGTTTTCCATGTTCCCATTCATAAGTTGTACTACCTTGTTATCATTCACCCAATTCATTCATTCTCTTTTGTTGTTTAATAAAAAAAAACTGCTCAGTCGCCTGGGTGCCTCAGTTGGTTGAGCATCCGACTCTTGGATTATGCTCAGGTCATGGCCTCATAGGTCCTGAGATCAAGTCCCTGTTGGGGCTCTGTGCTCAGCAGTGAGTCTGCTTGAAGATTCTCTCCCTCTGCTCCTTCCCCTCAGCTCACACGTGTGCTCGCTCACTCTCAAATGAATAAATAAATCGTTAAAAAAAAACTGTGCTAATTCTATTTATCCGTTAAGGCTATTTATTTTTTACTGAAAGTGTTATCTCCTTATATGTGTATCATGTCACTTGTGAAAAGTGGTAGCTGGTTCATCTGCAGGTTTGGCCTTTCCTAAGTTCCACAAAAAGGTTAAAAAGATTCTGGAAGGAGCAGGATTGGGTCCTTGCCTCTTCTGAAGTCCTGGAAGGGGACAGATGCTAAGAGAACTGGCTACAAATGCACCAGAAGTGCATGCCACTTTTCACTAAACAGTATATGCAATATCCCGGGAGGGAAATCCATATCCATTTATTTTTTTCCTCATATCCACAAATGTAATTTGTACACCCGTTTCCCCCTCTGCTACATATTTTTCATGTTAGTTTCATTTTAATCAATAGTCCATCACATTTTTGTGATTACCAATTACTAACCAAGTAAAAGAAACTGAGATTAATGAAACTTTACTGCAACAAAGATAAAGAGTAACAAAGTAATGAATAAAAAGAAAATGCCATATTTGCTAGCCCTTCCACTCTGTAATGTGTTGTTAAAAACAACATGCTAGGGAAGATAATTATATGTTTTAGTTTAACACCAAAAGCCCTAGGGAGGAAAATTAAAGAGTGGAACAATTCAGTAGACAGAGCATAAAAAGTGACAAAGCAAGCAGTCCTGTAACAAACAGCAGCATGTAATGCTGGTAAGATTAATGGCAAAACTATATGTTTCTTTCTTAACCAGTCAGAATCTATAAATAAAGAAGCAAGAAAAATAAAAGTCAATAACTCCTATTAGTATCCCTACTTTAAAAAAAAAAAAAAACTCAAAGACATGTTCTCATCATTTGGGGAGAATACTTATTAGAGCATCAAGGAAGAAGGAAGAAAGAAAAGTACATATATAAAAAAAAAAGTGTTTAGCTCTTGTGTTTCTTTCTATATTTAGCAATTATACTCCAGGGTGCTGACTTTGTTTCCTGAAGTCCTAACTTCAAACTGCTGTTTATCGCTTCAAACTTAGCCATCCTGGAGCCGCTCTAACACAAAATCAATTCTGAGTAACAGAGAGCCAAAGAGGTCTTCTTTCTACATAACTTCACTTTACATTAATACTCATATTAAAGACACTATCTGGGGTTTACCATTCATAACTCCAAATTGAAGAAGAAAACGGCCAAATTAATTTTGTGCATTATCAATTTTGCATGTTTTAAAATGTGAAGAAGTAAGCTTTGATTGTAAGTACAAACTCAGACTGTCAGAAAGGGAGCAAGAGCATCAATCTTTAATACTTGCCGGTCTCTGCTACATATATAACTGGAGACAGATAAATAAATCCCCTGTAAATGTAAGTAGGACTTAATAAATTCAAAGTCGATTTGGGCTGCTCTCCTTATTTATAAAAGTAATGGCAGAGTTCAAATGAACTATAAGAAATTGTGTTCAAAATGCTCTGTTTTCTGACGTAAGTATCACAGTTTGTGAAGCTTTCCCTTAAAAAGGCATGGCTTAATTCTGGTAATGGTTGTACAACTCTGTGAATCTACTAAAAAATACTGAATTATACACTTTAAGAAGGGTGAATTTTATGGTATCTGAAATTATATTTCAATATAGCTGTTATAAAATTTAAAAAAAGGTATGGCATCTTTTCCCCCTAGCTTTGATGTTTAAATAGTAACACGCAGTTATCAAGAAAACAGTATCTAAAACATCCAGTTTCTCAACCATGCTTGATAATTACGATCTTTCTGTTTCTCAAACAATAATATTAATGTTGAACAAGAATGAACAAACACCCTGGCTATGAAAGGCCACTTCCGATTCACATTAGATTTAACAGGAATATTTCTGGTTCAGATTTATATATAATTCAAGTCCTCTGAATGTCTTTTTTTTGAGTATCTGTTTACAGAGATACAAGCTCAAAGTGGTCAAGATCATCTACACACAGCACCTATTTTGTTTTGTCTTATGGCTTTATTGAGATATAATTCGCATATAAAAACATAGAACCTATTTTCAAACAATGTTCAAAATTATGATTATAGTTCAAGTAAACTCTGGACCTATTTTCAAAATAAGCTGAAATTATGCCTGCTGTTTTATAAGCAAAATGACAAATCATTAAATGTCCTACTACATAAAGCTTAAGATGTATCTTTTGTCTATACTAAAAAGAAAATACACACTACCAAATTGAAAGAAATTGTGAAAGAAATAAAATTATGAAAATAAAAGTACAAGTCTTCAAAAAACTTCAAAAAAGTACAAGTGAATTTCCTGTCACTTCTGATTTTAAACAATTCACAAAAAGACTATAAGACCAAATTTTAACCAAAAAAGAGGTTTATAACATACTGGTCAGTGCCTTAAAGAGAAAAAGAAATGTGGTTCCTGCCACAGCAAAGGGATTTTACACTATAAAAGAATTCTTAAGTATAAATGGGAATACATATATACACTAGTTCAATTACTGTTACTGCTGGATATGGGATTCTGTGAATTATGACATGCAAGTGACAGTGATCACAGGGCACCAGTTGTGTTACTCAGGTAAAATCAGTACAGAATATGTTTTGTGTTTACAATTGGACTCACATAAGAAACAGTATCTTAAAAAGGAGTGACTATAAAAACAATGTACTCTATCAGAAGATATTAAGATAAAAAGCATTAAGGGGCTAGGATTGAGTGTCTAAGTGAGGATTCTAGAAGTGGAGGAAGTTACCTGAATTTAGCTGAGTATTATACTATGTTTTGTAAAGTTTTATTTGTGTTATGCTTTCTCTTTTTGTAAAAGATTATTTATTTATTTATTTATTTGAGAGAGAAAGAGAGCAAGCGAGCATGACGCAGGTAGGGGCAGAGCGGGAGGGAGAAGCAGACTCCCCGCTGAGCAGGGAGCCCGACACAGGGCTATATTCCAGAACCCTGGGATCATGACCTAAGCTGGAGGCAAGTGCTCAACTGACTGGGCCACCCAGGTGCCCCCAGTCTAAGCATTCTTTAAAGCAATCTTAATGTCTTAGATATTTTGAAAATTTGGGAATGTGGAAACGAAATGGAACCAAATGTCAAAGAAGATGGCATAAAGAGAGGGTCCAACTTAGGAAGAAAGGTATCGCACTGGATTGAAGCTACATACATCTTAATCCTCCACTTCAATTTATCCTAGAGAATTGAGCAATTATAACCTGATTGTCTATGGCAACTCTAAGAAAAAATTACAAAAACTCTTCCATTTGAGAGTGAATACATTGAACTATTTAAAGTATACAAAGAATTTTCATATCTAACCTATCTTTAATCACTGCATGTTTGGAATGGAAGGAGACTGAAAGATTACCTACACACTAAGAATTAAGGTTGATCAATGGGGTCTATCTGACCCCATATATGGCATCTTTCCCATGAAAAAGAAAAACCAGGATGGTGAGAAGCAAGCAAGCATAAAAGTACACAGTCTAGAACACAAAAGGTAACATTTGACCCAATAACTAGTATCCCATTTCTGACATTGCTGGGAATGCTGCCCTGTCCCTTCTGCCCTTACTAAAATCTTGAGAACAGAAAAAGTGGAGGAAAGAGTAAGACCATACATGCTGGACTACTCCCAAGCAGAAGTAGGTTCTAGTACAATCTGGTCTTCGGCCTTTGAAGCTTTTAGTTTTTGTTTTGTTTTGTTTTTAATTCATTTGAGAGAGAGAGAGGGAGAGAGAGTATGAGCAGGGTGGAGGGTCAGAGAGAGAGGGAGAAGGAGGCTCCCCGCTGAGAAGGGAACCCAACTTGTGGGCTTGATCCCAGGACCCTTAGATCATAACCTGAGCTGGAAGCAGATGCTTAACCAACTGAGTGACCCAGGCGCCCTGGTCTTCAGCCTTTGAAAATGAAATCCAGAGAGAAGGAAGTCATACTACTTACACTACGGTCCCAGGAAAATATCCCTGGCCCTGGATCTAGGCATGTATGAGTGTATCTAGTATGTATGAGTGGGAGGAAGGAAAGAGAGAGGGAAGAGCTGGGAAAAAGACCCTTGGGATCTTCCTTCCCTTTAGAGGTTAGGAATATACTATAACTGCTGGTATTTCTCTCTGAGATCTCCAACAACAGATACTGTATTTGTTTCAGACACAGCCTGGAAAAGAACATGCTGAGGAGTCAGGGAAATTTAATGAAAAGAAAGAAGTTGGTAAAAGCAAAGAAATAATAAACAGATTCTAATTTGGTAAAAACCCAGACCAGATCTTATCTTCTAGGTTATATGCTATGATTTAATGAAGTAATTATTGCATTCTCAGCCAGTCCACAGATTACATAAAGTTGGAAATATTTCCTTTTCAAATCATATAAAAAAGAAAAGCTTCTCTTTCAGAAATATTTTGGAAATTAAACAAAATATTTCTGAAAGAAAGAATCCATTTTTTCATTTCCCCTATATAATCCTCCATCTTACAACTACTAGGACCATTTTAACTTTACATCACTGTGAGAGTAGTATTCACATATTCAAGATAATGACCATAGTCACCCTGCAAACCAAAAGGCAGAATTATTTCATTAATTCATCCATCAGGTACTGGATAGCTACTTTGTGCCAGGTACCATTCTAGGTGGAAATAATCCATTTTACAAAGATATGCCTCCTTACTCTAAACAAAATTCAGTCTTAAGTATTTTATCTCATAATTATGTCAACTTGAAGATTTGGATTGATTCCAGTACTTATTAGTATGAGGAACATCTTTACATTTCAAATTCCTCATCTGAAAATGAGAAAAACATTATCTTACACTGCAATTATGAAGATTAAATAAAATATGTAAAACTGATCCATAAACTTTTGAGCTGATTTAAAAAATGAAGATAAATAAGAAGGAAGGGAGTATGAAAAATGGGGTAAAGAGAAAACAAGTTACGAAAAGCTGTCATGGCTCTTAGCTTTCTAGAAAACTGTAATTAGAAATATAATTCACTGCCCGTTAGCTAAAAATGAACTAGCTGTTCAGGAGATGCAAGAAATATTTCTGGCAGTAGACCTGAGGGAAATTTTTCACTTAGGTCCTCATAGAGTAGAAAATGATTAACATAAAGCAATGTTTTCAACAATATCCCAACCATGAACACAACATACTCCACTGGATAGTGACATATGACACTAGGGAGCTAAAACATTGAAATGTTCTTAAGTAAACAGAAGCTACAGCTCTTCATGACTTAATGGTCTGACATAGCAAATAACTGCCCTCTTGATAACAACATTCACCAATACTTTCAAAGTATGATGCAATGTTTTATGATTCAGGCTACCTGAATATAAATTCATGAGTCAGGTCAGTGCTATACCGGGTTTTCGGAGTATCCACACCGTATCCTCACAGTTGTCTACCGCTCAGAAATAAACTAGTGGTTAAGAGCAAGAACTCAGGGGACGCCTGGGTGGCTCAGTTGGCTAAATGGCTGCCTTCGGCTCAGGTCATAATCCCAGGGTCCTGGGATCGAGTCCCGCATCGGGCTCCTTGCTCAGCAGGAAGCCTGCTTCTCCCTCTCTCTCTGCCTGCCTCTCTGCCTGTTTGTGCTCTCTCTCTGACAAATAAATAAATAAAATCTTTAAAAATAATAATAAAAAATAAAAATAAAAATAAGAGCAAGAACTCAGGAGCCAAACTGTGTTGGCATCCCATCTTTGCTCCGCAAAAGAAGAGTGAGTTAGCTCTGGCAAGCTCTTTCATGGCTTTCTGCCTCTGGACCTGCCTATGTAAAATGAAGAGGATAATAACACCTACCTCACTGTTATAAAAATCAGATAATTTAATGTAAAGGCCCTACAACAATACCTGGCAAGAGAGGAGCTATTATTTTAAGTATGAAAAAACTGTGAACTAGCAAGGATCGGTTAATTTATATAGTTACTATTTAAACCAACAAAGCCAAATCAAGAGTTTATTAATACTGCTATCTTTTCAACAAAAGGCTCTAAAAACCAACACCAGAAGCACTCTGAATTTTGCCCTTTTTTGGGTGGTGTGTAAAACTGTGTTTTAGTGATAGCTCATCAAAGAGGATATATATACAGGACATGAATCATACAGTTTAACTTTTAAGAACTTCTAGTAGGATTGTTCTTCTGTTAGTTATGTTTGCCTCCACTATCCAGCCACACAAACACATAGATGACACACCCACAGCATCTATTTTAGAAAAGTTAGTTTTACTAGATAAATGCACTGCAAATTGTTAATCAAATTTCTGTAAATTAAACTTTCTTAAAAAACATATCCAAATCCATAGACTTCATAACAGTAAATTACAATATAAGCAAGAAGCAATCTGGGTTCAAAATAGTTGACTCTGGCAGGCAGTGTATACTTACTTTCGCTCCAACAGCAGGCAGTAATCAACGATGACAGGCACCATGTCCTGAAGAGAAACCATAAAGAAAGCATCAGCACCACACCTCTGTCCCATGGAGCCCTGGTTCGACATAATCAAAGTCTGCTTAAGAGACTGGTAAACTGTTGGGAGAATATAACTTTATACCATGCTTTTGTTAAGTAATTTGACCCTATGTGTCAAAAGTCTGGAAAACGTGAAAAGACTTTTACCCAGCAATTCTATCTGGAAATTTGTCCTAAATACATTTAAGAAAAAAAAAAGCGTTTAATGCATTAAGGTATTCACTGCAGATCTATAATAGAAGCAGCAGGAGAAGAGAGAGGAGAGGAAGAAATTGGAATTAAATATACGACATGGGAAAGTCGTTAAGTAAATTTGCTATTTAAATAAAATGTTATGTAGATATTACAAATTTACAAAGAGTTTATAACAACATAACAAACTTTAGGTGAAAGCTATGTATTTATCCCACAACCTTATAAAGAAAATTTGTAAAGGAAAAGAAAAAATTTGAAGAAAATACATCAAATTGATAATAGAATACAGTCGTTCTTGTTGGTGGCTCAGGTGATTAAGGTTGTCTGTATTTTGTCACAATCCTCCAAACCAGCTATTTTAAGGTTGATTTAACTTCTCGGTTTCATAACATTTTGATCACTTTAAATTCATCTTGTATAGACTTGTATCAGTGAATGGCAACCCATAATTCTGGCCTTTTTCAAGAGAAACAGAAGCTTATTATTACTGGAAATTGTCAAGTAACCAAGCATTAGATTTCGGTAGTACTCTTTCATTTTCTGCTGGCTGCAGGGAAATGGTTTCCTTAAAAAAAAAAAACAAAAACAAAACAAAACCAGAAGGCCTAAGTTCTAGGCAGAAAAAAAACCCACCAGGGGAGAAGGCACTATGTGAAGAAGAGAATACTACACGCTAACACTTGTTTGACAAAACAAAACCGAGGAACCCTTACTATTTGAGAGAGGTATTAGAAGGACCTACAATCTTGAAAGAATTATGGGGTTATACACGACCCATCCACTCTGCTTCCTTCGGTCATCAATATTCCTTACAACAAGATTTAAAATCTTATTTAGAGTCTTCAAAAACAGGAACTAAAATAATTGAAAAGTGTTAGGTTATGTGAAAAATTATGTAACAAGTGTTCGAGCTACAGCAAGTGTCAACTCTGTATGAGAATAGAATGGGCCAGATAATCCAGAGGGGAAAAAAATCTCCCTAGAGATTTAATAAACATTCCTTACAATACACAGCTGAGTTCCTAAGAAAGTAAGGGCAATATGAGTCTAAAAGTGAAAAGGGAACTGAAAACCAAAGCAATAAGCCTTAAGCCATCACTGAGACTGTCTTATACATCTGTTGGTCACATGAAGAGCTTGGATTTTAATGCCAGAGAGAAGCTGATACCTTAGACTCTTGCAACTTAAGAGACTGAAACAAAGATCTTCCTAAAACCAGGATTCTTGAAAAGCTGCATCCTTAGTGAAAGGAAAAGGGGGGGGGGGGGGGAGATCTGCCTGTAAGCATAGGAAGATGACAAGAAAGATTGTCTCAGCCTGGACTCAGTGGGGGTATATCTGTACTCTATGAGAATCTATAATCAATATTCTATTCGTAGGTGGATTTGAGATTTGAATTTACACTATCTCCTTAGGATAGGAAAAGTTAAGGAAGAAATTAACATAAGAGATGATTCTGAGAAAGGACACTCCCAGGGCACTTGAAAGAAGCAAATTCAAAATTTCTCTGGAGACAGTGCTTAACACAGGCAAAATAAGCTCAACTGATAAAACCCTACTGAAAATGTGTTCAAAACGAAAAATTTTAAAGCACCACATGAAATAATTCACCATGAGTAAACATCAACAGAAACTACAAATAGCAGAGGTGGACTCCTACAACTTCAAGTATTATGAGAAACTATTAAATATATTTAAAATTATTAAATGAAAAAATTAAAAAAGTGCTTGGCCTAGTACTGAGTACTAAGGATACACTTACTAGAGAGAAATGGAGAGTGAAATCATCAGATTCATACATTTAGCACAGATCACCCTAGTGATTTTATGATGGGAGGATCTGGAAAACCAAGACTGAAGGTAGAAGGCTATTACGGCAAAGTGAAATGGGACTAAACTAGGGTAGTTGACAGTAGACCTAAAACACAGCAGACAGAATTAAGAGCTATTTATAAAGTAAAACTGGAGCTTGGTGACAGATTGGTTGTGGGTTGGACGGGATAGGAAGGAGTCTATGATAACTCCCAAGTTTCCAGCTTAAGTGACGGCTGAGCAGAGATGTCACAAAATGAAATAAGGAATATAGGTAGAAGCGTTAGAAGAAAGAAGCTAAGTGCAGTTTGGACTATGGCAGATTTTAGGAACATCTTTACTTAGATGTTGAATACTAAGAAATTGAGTAATCTAAAACATCAGGGTTACAATTATAGACTTCTAGGGGTGCCTGGCTGGCTCTGTCGGTAGAGCGTGCAACTCTTGATCTCGGGGCTGTGAGTTCGAGCCCCATGCTGAGGTAGAGATTACTTTAAAAAAAATTTTTTTTAATTAAAAAAAAGAATTATAGATTTCTAAGCCATAAGAGGAAACAACGTATATGAATAAACTTGTCCTGGGATAATAGATAGAGCTAGAAACCAGTGGACAATGAACTAAATCCTAAGATTAATGGCTACGATACAGAGGAGAGAAATAAAATCCAACTCAAGAACAATCACAAAGGTATAAAAATCAGAAGGGGATGCAGTTACAGATAGTTAAATGATACAGAGCTTCAAAAAGGAAAGGTGATCATCACTGTTTAATACAGCACTGAGGATGGATAAGATCTGAAAAGTGTTTATTGGATTTAGAAATTTGGATATCATTGGTACCTTTAATAAGTGGGTGTTTTATCTTCCTGATTAAACAGTAAGTACAGTGATCGGTGACATCCAGCCTGCAGACAACTGAGTGGTGAAAGAAGTATTGGGTGGTGTGTGAGGAGAAAGGAGGGACAGAAAGAGGAGGAAGGAAGAGGGGAAAGGAAAGAGGCCAGGGGAGGAAGGGGGAGGAAAAGAAAGAGAAAACATCAATGTATGTATAACTGGAATCCCTGAATAAGAAAATTCCAGCAGTGCAATACAAAAAAAAAAAAAAGAGAGAGAGAGAGCGTGCGAGAAAGACTTAAATTTAGGTATCAAAAGAACACATCATATGTTAGGGAAAAAACGGCCTTAGAATGGTTACACTGAGACCCAGTGCAGTAAAGTTACTGGATTCCAACAAGTAAAGAAATAGCCAGAAGAAATGATAGGTCAGTTATGAAAGGGGGGAAAACATGTACCTAGCCTAAGATTTCCCCCACAGTGGTATTCAATGCCAGAATGTCATAGAGCAGTATTTTCAAGATCCTTAAGAAAAGCCAAAATGTTTTTCAATATAAAAGCTAGAGTACAACAATTTGAAGATGCAACAACTCAAAGAATATTGTTTCCTGAACCTTTCTTCATGAAACAGCTTCAGCAACTACGAAATGGCCACGGAGACCATAGCAAAAGCAATGGTGATAAGCATGAACTACATTTAACAGCAAAAGTAAAACAAACTGCTATCTTCTGACGATGAGTAAAAGATTTATATTAAGACAAACCGGGAGAAGAAAGTAAAGAAGGTGGGAGGTAGAAAAGATTCACTAGCTTCATCTGTAAGGTGGTAGTCAAAAGATATCCTTTAAAGCTTACAATTAAAACTGGAATTAAAAGCCTGCTTTAACAGTCTAAGAGCAAATACTGAGATAATGGTTAAAATGTGGTAATGAAGGAGGGGTTGAGGTGAAAGGAAGAAGAAAAGATATGCTAATTTTTTATCACTGCAAGGAACAATGCCCAAAGAAATACAGGATCAAGGGAACTATACCTTCAGCTATAATCCTAAAGGTAATCATTGGAATTAAATACATATTCCCAATTATCAGAAGTACATGCACAAATAAGAAATACAGTAAGTGGTGAAAGGCTTCCTTAAAAATATAAAAACAAAATACCTTTGGCTTACCTGCCTTAAGATTTTCAGAACAAAATCTAAGAAAAGCAAAAATCTGAAATCTCAAAAAAGCAAACCCCTAGCTCTATGTAGTAAACAAATATAAATACAAAGTGATCCAGAAAGATTGAAAGGAAAATAGGCAAAAGTATATCATGCAAAGAAAAATCAAAGGTATGATGTTTCTATCAGATAAAGTAAAATTCAGGCTTAAAGGGCAATTACATGAATAAATAAATCATAATGAAGATAAACTTCCTATTTCTATAAGCTAAATTACTCTATAGTACATACTAAATTATACAATGCTAACATTCATAAAGCACAAAATGGGAAGGAAAAATAGAGAAATGAGCACAATCCAAAAGGCACTTTACTTCTCACTGTCCATGAGAAATCAGGTGGAGAACAATGAGTAAGAATTTAAAAGATCTATAAAAAGTCTGACTGATAATAAACTATTCTCTGTGAAAACATGCAAAGCACCATATTTCAAATGCTCACTGAACACTAATGAAAACTGATAATACCCTGGGCCACAAAGAAAATCCAAATAAACTCCCAAAGGTAGAATTAGTACACACAACATTATCTGATCATGACACAATAAAACCAGAAAGTAATCACCTATCAGAAAATAAGGTGCTTTTTCCACTTAACCTTCCTCTAAAACTCCACAAAGAAAGAATACCAAAGGTGAAGATTATATATGAAGACAATAATGAAAGTGACACATATTGAATTGATAGCCTTAAATAAGTCTGTAAATTGATATTTTTAGAACACTCCATCCAACAGCATCAAAATATACAATTTTCTCAAGTACACAGAACATTCACTAAGATAGATGATGTATTTTAGGCCATAAAACAAGTTTCAAATTTAAAAACATTCAAGTCATACAAAGTATGTTCTCTGACCAAATGGAATTAAATTAGAAATTAACCAAATAAGAATGACAAGATGACATCACTACAGATTCTCCAGACATAAAAAGGGTAATTAAAATGTCATGAGCAACTTTTTCCCAATATAGAAGAAAAATAAAACCTCCTAAAAATTTGCACTGGTAGTTAAAAACCTTCCTACAAAGAAAACCCAAGGCCTTGATACTTTCAATGGTGAGGTCTATCAAACATTTAAGGAAAAAACAATACCAATTCTACACAAACTCTTCCATAAAGTTGAAAAGCTGGGAATAATTCACAAATAATTCTATGAGGCCAGGACTACAACAATACCAGAACTACACAAAGACATTACAAGAAAATAGATCATCATTCCTCATAAACACAGATGTTCTTATAAAACAGATGATACATTTTAACCACAGGACTTTGTCTCAGGTACGCCGGGTTGATTTAACATTCAAAAATCAATCAATACAGTTCACCGTATTAACAAATGCAAAAAGAAAAACTGTATGATCACCTCTATAGACACAGAAAAACAGTCTGACAAAAGTCAACAACATTCATTCTTAAAAATAAGACAATCTAAGGAAATTAAGAATAGAAATTCCTCAACCTGATAACGGGCATCTTTGAAAAACTATAGCTAGCATGAAATTTATAAATCAAAGACTGATGCTTTCCCACTGATACTGGGACAAGACAAGGATGTCAACTCTCAAAATTTCTATTCAGCATCATACTGGAGGCCATACTAGAAGCAGTGGAATAAGACCAGAAAAAAAAACAAAAGAAATCCAGATTGGAAAAGAAGAAATAATTCTGTCTTTATTTGCAGACAATATGATTATCTATGTAGAAAATCGGGTAGAATATTAGAGCTAATAAAGGAGTTTAGCAAGATTGCAGGATGGAAGTTCAATATACTAAAATCACCAGCTTTTTCATGTATTAGAAACAAACATGCTGAAAATGAAGTAAAAAAAAAAAAAATACGATTTATAATAGTGTAAAAAAATAAATACTATGCAACTACCAAAGTGAAAAAAAGACATTCTCTATGAACCAACATAAAAAGATCTCCAAGATATATTAAGTGGGAAGACAGTACAAAATCGCAAATGTAGTTTCCTGTTATTTGTGCGAAAGACAGAAAAAATATGAATGGGTGGGTGGGTAAAGCTGTGTATATTTGCTTGTATTTACGTAAAGAAAATCTGGAAATATACATAAAAACTTAGTTACAATAGTGAGAGGCAGGTGGGAACTGGGCAGATGGCATCAGGGTGGAAACGGACTTTTCACTGTATACATTTTCATACTTTTTGATTTTTAAATCATATAATTGTATAATTTATACAAAAAATTAAATTGAATGCTTAAAAAAGAATAGACACAGGTAATACAACAATGCACAGTCAATCTCAACGCTACAGAAATGAGTAGCTAAAACAAAGACACAAGGATATACCCAAATATGTCTAAGCTATATTTATATAAAGCAATCTACTACAGACCAGGGACATTGCTAGGTGTTACTAATACAGATTTAACAAAATAGACATATCTTACAGTCTGGTACAAAGATTTTTTTTTTGAAGTAGTTAACAATGAAGTATGATGAAAGTGGAGAGAAGGGAAATATGAAATGCCAGGGAAACTTACAGCAAGGAGGTCTCACCTAAGTCGGCTTTCCTTGAAATGGGACATTTAAATGGATACCTGAGAGACAGCAGTGACCAAACTCCAGGGAAGAACGTGCCATCCAGTGAGAGGGAATAGTGTCTTGAAGGAGAGTCCAGACATAAGAGACAGCAGAGAACCTTGAAGACTGAGAGAGACAGTGTGACCAGAGCACAGAAAACGAAGATCGGCACTGGATGAGGAAGGGAGAATGTGCAAGGTTCTGGACTTTATTCTAATGTAATGGAAAACCACTGAAGGGGACTTAAGCGGAGAACTAAGATTAAAAATTAAGAATTGTGACACTGTTACAAATGGTTTAGTTTTAGAATACATGGTGTAGACTTTACTTCTTGCAAATCTCTACTATATGCTGCTCCCAACTCCCATTCTCTACAACACTTCTTAGTTCTCTTGGCCTAAATTACTCTCTCCAAATTCCAAATTTCTGCTCATTCCCTTTTCTTTCATTATCCAAGGAACCTTGAAATGCCTTAAAAAGCCTTGAAAAGAGGACACATAGGAGACTTCCACTTCCAGGGAGCTAGAGCAGACATATTTGTTCCTATCTCTCCCACTAATGTAACTAAAAACCCTGGACAATATATACAACACAAACAGAAGACTCTGAAAGATGGAAGAAGGCAGACTTACTAGGGATCTCAGGACCTAAGGAAAGATACGGTGGTGAGCTCCCTGGTTCACTTTTTACCATATATCCCAGACTTGGAATTGAAGAAGCTTGGCAACCTGGAAATGCCCATGCATACAGATAGAAAAAGGCTCAATGAAAGCTACTCTCTCTAGCCAAAAAAAAAAAAAAAAGAAGGACTCTAACAAAAGGGGAAAAAAAAAAACCTTGTAAAAATATCTGCTCTTCTATTCTGGCCAAACACCACAGGAAAAATTGTGGCCCCACATGCACTGTGACAGTTAATTTTATATGTCGAGTTAGCTGGCCCACAATATATCTAAACATTTGGTCAAACATTATTCTGCTGTGTCTGTAAGCAAATTTTTAAATGAGATTAACATGAATCAGTAGATTCAGTAAAGCAGATTGCCCTTCCTAATGCAGAAACATCTGCTCTTCTTGGACCTCAAGTCTGCCAGCTTTCAGGATGGAACTACCATCATTGGCTCTCCTGGTCCTCAGGCCTTCAAGACTTGGACTGGAACTACACATTAGGTCTCCTGGGTCCCCAACTTGCCAACTCAAGATCTTGGGACTACTCAGCTTCTAGAATCAAGTGAGCTAGTTCCTTATCATCTTTCTCTCTCTTCACACACACACACACACCCATACTTTTTATGGTTGAAGCAAAAATCATAATACTGTGTGATGTGGTTCTATGTGTATACATACATATAGATACAGATATAGATATATCTCCTATTGGTTCTGTTTCTCTGGAAAACCTTGACTAATACATCCACCCATGCCAGCAAAAGCTGTGTGGAAAAACCTAGGTTTCCACCCTCCACAGCATATAACAAGGTACCCCAATTCTCCCTCCACTGAGCAGGATGGTATCAGAGAAGTCTAAGAAAGTGAGGACTTACAATCCCAACAAGGCAGGGACAAATCCCTTCTCCTCCTACATGGAGTGTGCTAGTGGCATTCATGTAATGAAGCCCAATGGGGCAGTGTCAGAGGAGACTTCTAAGAGAATCAGAACTTTCGCCAATGCCCAATCCAGTGATAGTGAAGCTACTCTCACCATGAGTCAATGGAGGCCACATAGGGAACAGTAATAAGGCATTCCTATCCCTAGCTAGCCAGCGAAGTATCAGAGAAGACTTAGTAAGGAGCAGAACTCCCATTTCTGTCCAGCAGTGAGGATGAGCAGCCTCTATCAGGTATCAATGGAGGGGAACCTGTACTTTTGCCCCCACCTAACAATAAGAAGGTAGGACCCCTTCCCTTGTCAGAGCAGTATCAGAAGGAAGAAGCTCAAACAGAAGTGTAAACAAGACCTGGAGTCTCACAACCTAACACTCCCAATGTCTAGGTTTCCAAAGGAAATCACAAATCATACCAAGAACCAAAAAGATCTCAAACTGAATTAAAAAGTGATATTCAATAGATACCAACACTAAAATGACAGAGATGTCAGATGATCTGACAAAGATTTTTAAAGCAGCCATAATAAAACTGCTTCAATAATTATAATTACAATCTTAAAAAAAAATATAGAAAGTTTCATCCAAGAAACAGAAGATATAAAGAAGAACCAAATGGAAATTTTACAACTGAAAAACACAATAGCTGCACTTTTTTAAAAACTCAAAGGACTCAACAGCATAATAGATGGTTCAGAGGGAAAAAATGAACGAATTGGAAAAAGAACAAACAGAAATTTCCAATCTGAAGGAGAAAACAGGCTGAAAAAAAAAAAAAACAAAAAAAACCGACATTCAGGGACCTATGGGACCAGAACAAAAGACCTAACATGTCATCAGAGTCTCAGAAGAGGAAAAGAGAAAGAGTAGAACTGAAAAAGTACTTGAAGACATAATGGCCAAAAATATCCCAAATTTGGCAGAAGACACAAATACACAGATTTATTCCTTTAGATTGGTAAATCTAAAGGAATTGGATAAAGGATTGATAAATTTAAAGGAATCCACACCAAACAGATTTTCAAACTTCTGAAGACTAAAGACAAAAAACAAACAAAAAAAAACCAACAACCCAGAAATCTTCAAAGTGGCATGAAAGAGATGACACCTTAGCTATAAGAAAAACAATTTGAATGACTAGATTTCTCATCAGAAACCAGGGAGGTTAGAGCAAGTGGCATGCAAGTGCTGAAAGTAAGTAACTGTCAACTTAGAATCCTAAGTCCAGTGAAATATCCTTGAAGTATGATGGGGCAATCAAGACCTTCTAAGATGAAGAGACTTTACTGTCAGCAAAACTACCCCCCAAAGAATGGCTAATTCTTTAGAAAGTTTTCTGAACAGAAAGGAAACAATAAAAGAATGGACACCCTGGAACATCAGGAAAGAAGAAAAAACATGATAAGCAAAAACAAGGGTAAATGTAATAGACATTCCTTGTCTCGAGCTTTCTTATGTGTTATGATTGAAGCAAAAACTGTAATACTGTGGAATGTGTTCTAAATGAAGAGTAGGAAGGGAATACAACTCAGAAATAAAACGCAGCAAACTACTAACAGATGCAACAACCTAGATGAATCACCAGAGAATTATGCTGAGTTAAAAAAAAAAAAAAGCCAATCCCCAAAGCCTACATACTATATAATTCCATTTATATAACTTCTTAAAATGACAAAATTATAGAAATAGAAATAATTAATGGTTGCCAGGGCCTTAGAAGGGGATGAGGGTGGGAGGAAAGGTGTGGCTGTAAAAGGGCAAAATAAGAGATCCTTATGGTGATGGAAATGTTCTGTATCTTTACTATATTGGTCAATATGTTGGTTATACAGTTGTACTACAGTTTTACAAGATGTGCCCACTGAGGAAAAACACATTAAAGGTACTTGGAATCTCTCTGTATTATTTCTTACAACTGAATGTAAATCTACAATTATCCTAAGACAAAATTAATTAAAAAAAAGAAAAAGGATACACATAGTTCTCAACTCACTTAAATAGAGCTAACTCATTCAAATTAATGCTTTCGCCGGCTTCCTAAAGAAACCAAGTCCTTATCAATCTTGAACATTTAAAACTATAAACGAAATGAAATAGCAAAGCCAACTATTTCCATGTATTAAACCTTCCTTTCCAGTATCTAATGACGAAGAGACAAACTCAATTGTCCAGTGCATTACCCCTGGTGGCAATCTCTTGGATACCTGAAAATAAGCTAGGTAGGATCAGTAGCTCTCCATCTCCCAAGAGCAAGGACTAAGTACAGACCCAGCTTTGCAGAGGATCTGTAGTCAGAGGCAGGTAGCTGACATTCCAGGACTAGTATACGACCACCTTGAGCAGCTGGTGCCCAAGCTCAGATGATCACCCCACTTAGCCCACTGGGAAGGCTGCTCTCACAAAAGCCCTAAAAGAAAAGAAAAAGAATGGGAAAGGACAGGTCCTTCTCTTGAAGCAAAACCTCAGTCCATCCAGTTAGACCTGGTCTACATGCCTCTCTATGGGATACTGAGAGATCAAGGGCCCACATACAAACTTCTGACCCTTCCTCCATTAAGTTCAGCCTGTGCTGGGTGCTGCTTGTGGCTATCTACCTGAGTCTCTCAACACAAACACAGTGAGCAATACCTGCTTTAAGAATATTCCTCTCAGTCTCAAAACCTTGCAGGATGCCTCTGAAAAATGGCTGAATTTTTGGTCTCCAAAATTTAAAAAAAAAGAAAAAGTAAATATTTCTCTAATTTCTTCTTCCATACACAGTGCTATCAACTGGCCAGAGGGAACTGCTTCTCTTGTTAGATATGTGTATATATTTAAGATTAAAGAAGCAACAATATGTGAATAAAACACTGACCTGACAGACAGAAAACCTAAATTTAAGCCTGTCAATTATTTGAGTGAATAGATCATTTTATTGCATTCTTTGGTTTTGTTTTTTTTCTGTTTTTTAATTTGACAGAGAGAGGCAGACAGAGAGAGAGCACAAGCTGGGGGAGCAGCAAAAGGAAAGGGAGAAGCAGGCTCCCCTCTGAGCAGGGAACCTGAGGTGGGGCTCGATCTGAGGACTCTGGGATCATGACCTGAGCCAAAGGCAGCCACTTAACCAACTGAGCCACCCAGCTGCCTTGATCATTTTATTGCATTGTGACTATCTTACCATCAACCAACTGAAAATATCATCTCTGGCTTACCCTCTTTCACAGGGATGATGGGAAAAGAAATGAGATAGCAAATACAGATTCCTTTGCTTTTTGGAGCAGTGGCATTCATTCTCATGATTCGTATTCTAGAAGTCAATGAGGCAATGAAAACCGAATTCTTTGGAAGTGATTCAAAATTTTAACAAAGCCTGGAATATATATATATATACCAGAGCAGATAGGCATTCCTAAACACACACGTACAGAGACAGACCAATAGATCTAGCTCCACGGGCTATCAGAGGTAGGCAGCTGGATTCCAGTATTAGTATACAAACACTATGGGCAGCTATGTAGATGTAAGTGTCTCTCTGTACACGTATGTGTAATTTTCCTTCTTTTTTTCCAGGTATAATAACAAAACAATCTTCTAGGAAAGACCTAACTCCCCAGAACCAATAGCTTAATCAAGCCTCAAGAATAAGGTGGTGTGCTGGACACCAACACTGTTTTCCCTTCCTAAAATCACCTCAAGGAAGCATGAGTTAGACTAAGAAGCCTCCTATTGCTTCACTCTGTGTTCAGCTTTTAGTCTCTGTCCACTCTTTGGGATGAACTCCTGATACAAAAACATAGGCCAACAGCTGCTACACCCATGGCCTTGAATGACCTGCTTCTCATGGAGGGGAAAACGAAGCAGGAAGGAGAGCCTGAGAACAATTAATGTAAGGCTTTACTTTTAAGATCTTTTAAAATTATATTATTTTTCTAATCCTATTAGCTTGCTTCATATAATTAAAACGCCTCACGTTTATTTACACCTCTACCTTGTTTCATAAACGTGAGTGTAGCAAGATAAAAATATCCCAAAGAACATGAAACTGCTTCCACAGTTAATTGACCAGCTTCTGAGTTTAGAACACTGTTAGTAGAGACTTCTGATACCAGAGAAGCCAAAGGGACAGTTTCGAGAAGTCATTAACTGTGCTGAATGCTATAGAGGACCAGTAAGATGAAGAATAAATCCACAATCATTCAAATATGATTACCATAACTATATTAAAATGAATTCATTTCATATTTTTACTTTTTTATATATTTCAATATCTTCCTACAACTTATAAATTACTTAGTCCTCTCTTTTTCAAAGTGAGCTATTTAACAACATATTGGTCTGAGATAATCAAAGGATATAAAGTGTAGATGAAACCTAGCAGAGTATAGGGTGAAGGCTCCTTGAGCCAGTCAGCCTGGATCCCTATCGTGATTCTACTATTTACTGGTTATATGATATCAGGCAAGTTATTCAATCCTCTGTGTGTCTATTTATACCTGTAAACATCTGTAAAATGGATATATGATTATATATATATAATATATAATTACTCAAGTATGTTACAAAGACTAAATGAGCCAATTACGAAGACTAATGTGCCACACAGCACACAATAATATTAGCCATGATTATGGACACCTGTGTTATGTACGATAAGTTCCACTCTCAGTTCAAACCTCTCAGAGTTGGACTTGAAACATACACCCAAGGGATGCCTGGCTGGCTCAGTCGGTAGGGCATGTCACTCTTGATCTTCAGGTTGTGAGTTCAAGCCCCACGTCGGGAGTGGAGCCTAAGTAAAAAACACACACATACGCCCAAGACAAACACTGTATACAACATAAATATATGTTTCAAGAAAAAAAAATCTGTCAACAAATATTTCTCAAATCAAGGGGAATAACCAGATGCTGGAAAAAAATCAGTCACTAGACTTACAAAGTTAGCTGGGAAAGACTGATACTGAGTAAGTAATTTAAGTGCACGGTATTTTACAAAGAAATGCACCTGACTTAATCTGGGAGTCAGAGGAAGTGACATTTAACCTCAGACTTGAAAATATACAGGAGGGGGCACCTGGGTGGCTCAGTAGGTTAAAGCCTCTGCCTTCGGCTCAGGCCATGATCTCAGGGTCCTGGGACCGAGCCCCGCATCGGGCTCTCTGCTCGGCAGGGATCCTGCTTCCCCCTCTCTCTCTGCCTACTTGTGATCTCTCTCTCTCTCTCTGTCAAATGAATAGATGAAATCTTAAAAAAAAAAAAAAAAAAATATACAGGAGCCGGTTAAGCTAAAAAGAAATAGGAAAGAATTTTTATGTGGAGAGAACACCATGGGAAAAGGCGCTGAGTTAAGAGAGAACATGGGTGTCAAGAAACTGAAATCTCTAGTATGGTGGGGACACAGAGAATTGGGTGAGGGGGTGGGATATATAATGAAGACCTTTAGAAACTGCTAGGGAATTTAGTATTTACTCCAGGACAATGGTCTTTAAAATATCTTAAAACCCAGAGAGTCTCATCCCTACACTGGATACACGTTTTTCTCTCTAGAATGAAGTGCAGGAAGAACATGTACGGCTATGGTAATATACCAAGAGAAGATGACAGTGACATGCACCAGGATAGTGGCGGAATGGATGGCATGATGTAAACAGAGCAGAGAAACAGTCAAGGGGCTGAATCGACAGGAACGAGTGAAAGACAAGACTCACTCAACTTGTTTTAGGTGTATGGTGGATCCATTTACTTAAATAGAGACCATCAGCAAAGGCTTTGTGAAGGGATGCTCATGAACTTGAGGTACTTCTAAAACAACCAAGTAGAGATGTAAATGGGCAACTTACTACATGGATCTCAGAACTCCTACAATCTAGGTTGGAGATACTGGTAAGATAGTCCTTTGTCTATATCACCTACGGGGTGAGAAAGCAATGATTCTTAAACTTTAATCTGGTTGAGTTACCATAGGGACTGATTACAAATTGTGATCACCAATCCTAGAAAGCCCGATTCAGTAGACCTGGCAAATAATTCAAGAAAAAGCACTGTTAACCAATCCTCTCAAGTGGTTTTAAAATAAATGGTCCAGACAACATCTTGAGAACACTGATTCAGAAACAAAGACAGGAGTATTGTGAAGAATTCTAATGTTTATTTGTTAAAGAGGAGGAAGAAGAATGAACAAAGCAAGACAGTAAGCACCAAGAGAGATAGAAAAAACCTGGAATGTAGGACACCAGAGAAGTCAAAGGGACAGACTGATTCAAGAAGTCATTAACTGTGTTGAACTGTGCCAAGGACCACTAACAGGAAGGATAAAAGGGTCCACTGAATTTACAGACATGAAATGAGAGGGTGGTGAGTAATGAAGACAACACATATGAGATGTTTGGGTCTGTAAAGGACGTGCAAACAAGAGGCAGCAGGCTGATGGGGATGGCATGAGGCTAAGAAGGGATTTGTTTGCTGTTTGACTTTGTTTTGGGATGCAAAACACTTGACCAGGAAAAAAAGTGAGGCTCAAGATGTATGAGAAAGAGAACACTTTAATTCCTTTTAATCCTACTAGTTATTACACAAATATAGTTATAGGTTCAAATCTTTTCTCAAAGAGAAGCTACAGCGTATCAAAAACACTACGAGGGGCGCCTGGGTGGCTCAGTGGGTTAAAGCCTCTGCCTTCGGCTCAGGTCATGATCTCAGGGTCCTGGGATTGAGCCCCACATTGAGTTCTTTGCTCAGCAAGGAGCCTGCTTCCCCCTCTCTCTGCCTGCCTCTCTGCCTACTTGTGAGCTCTCTCTCTCTGTGTCACATAAATAAATAAAATCTTAAAAAAAAAAACTACTACGAGATCCCAAAGTTATTGTCTACAGTAAAGAAAAGACAAAATATTGATTGGTCTTTGGAAAAGAGCAAAAATACTGAGTGGTATTATATATCCTGACTCTAAGGAAAAAGTGAGGCTCCTCATCAAAGGTAAAGATGAAAATTGAGGCAGCAGGCATGAGTGCCACCTGCTGGTAAAATATAAATTCTCGGTATTCTGACTGAAATAGAAACCAGTCCTACTAGAAATTTCAACTAACTGGATTAGAGGTTATGTTTCCAATGATCATTTCTTCACACTGATACAGAATAGCAGATCTTCCCACCCCACAAAGAAAGTCTTTGGTCAGCTGGTCTTCCTCTCTTTATGTCAAAATATTCAACAGTAGGAGGCACATAAATCCAAGACCTCTTACATTTTCCCTGGGTAATTTTAAACTGAAACACACCTCCTCCTAATTTCTATCCACTGATACCAGCCTTCTTTCTGCTGCAATACAGTAAATCCCTATACTGAAGCCCTTCATCATCTGAAGGCAAGAATGTCTCCACTTACTTAGCCATCAGATTAAACAAACCCAGTATAGTTTTTTTCAAATCCTGTTCTTTAAATCTCCAACCATCCTGGTCGTGGGATGTAGCTTAATCTGTCAATAGTCCATAAAGTATCTCAGAACTTTTATTTCCAACAGTGGTACTATTACTTACCTTTATCTGGGCCTTCATACACTACTAGCTCATACTAAGTTTGCAGTCAACTGAAATCCTGTCCAGCGAGATCTTCCCAATCCAGTACTCATGTAACTTAATTATTTGGATCTAATGCAGCCTCGATGTTCGTCCTTGTTAAATTTCACCTCGTAACAATTTTGACAGCATTCGTCAAGATCATTCTGAACCTTGATTCTTAGCACCACCTAAATTTCACAAGCCGCTCACTAAATCTTCATTCAAATCAATTATAAAAAATCGGATATAAAAGGGCCCTGAAATGCAATTAATACCAAGCCACCAAAGAATACTCTTTTGGGTAGGGATGTTTATCTAGCTGCAAATCTATTTACTACCTATTAATCTATTTCAGCCATTAGGATAATGGAAAACTTAGACGAATGCTTGAATGAAATCAACGTATCACGTAATAGGCATTCCATGAATATATTGTCCTCATATTCCTTTCAAAAAGTAATTTATGAGCTTAACATGGTCATTTTCAACAAATTCAACATTTCATGGAAAATGTTCATAAACCACGCTGGAGTTGTCAGTGCATACTTTCCTAAGTCCTTTTCCTTTTAAAAAGATCCACTTTGGGGTGCCTGGGTGGCTTAGTGGGTTGAGCCTCTGCCTTTGGCTCAGGTCATGATCTAAGGGTCATGGGATCGAGCTCCACATAGGGCTCTCTGCTCAGCAGGGAGCCTGCTTCCCCCTCTTCCTCTGCCTGCTTCTCTGCCTACTTGTGATCTCTCTCTGTCAAATAAATAAATAAAATCTTTAAAAAAATAATAATAAAATAAAAAGATTCACTTTAAGAATCAACCTATTTAATGATTTCATGATCAACTATTTAAGACTAAACACTTAAAATGGCAGACTTGTGGCCAACCATACATGTATTTCACTCATCCTAATGGGCTGAAGATCACCTTTTCCAGAATAAAACTGTCCTCCTGAGTGAAATAAACTCTCCTCTGCTGAGGCATCCATGCTTAATTGAACATGCTTTATTTAAAAACAAATCCAAAGTTACTTAGAAATTATGAATAGACACAGATTGTTCAAACAGTATCTGGGTTATAATTCCACTGGGTTTTGAGATTTAAACAATCATTATGCAAAGAACTATATGTCACATTTGCTGGGCTTCAGCTTTTCCTTTAATATATTTTTAACTAGGCTATTCCACTCTAAAGACAATTCTCTCTGCTCATGAAATTGGAAGGAAAATAAGAAGTGCCATTCTTTAGTAGAGTGTAGCAATCCAGGCGTGCACTCTGAAGCCCAACTTCCTGGATTCTAATTCCGGCTCTATCATCTATGAACTGGGTGACCTGGAACAGGTTACTTAACCTCTCTGTCCCTCAGTCTCATCTGCAAGTGTGAATAATAACAGCACCCACCTTACAGAGTTATGGAAGAATTAAATGAGTTAATGTGAGTAAAGCCTTAACAGTGCCTACCACAAATTAAGCATTAAATGGGTTAGATGTTTGCTAATTCTCATTCTTGGTCACCTGTTAACATCAGTCACACTTTCTCATGGGTCCTTTCCCTACACTTGCTCTGAAAAACAACTGTATAAAACAACAGTTAGTTAGGAGCTGGGCTCTGAAACCAGAAAGGCCTAGAATGGAGTACTGGCCCCACCACTTATGAGCAATGCTACCCAGGAAAATCACCTAACTTCTCCCAGCTCGACTTCCCTCATCCATGCAATGGGGATTAAAAACAGCATCTATCTTCATGGGGTTATTGTGAGAATTAAATAAAAATTATATTTAAAAAAAGAAACTTTACATAGTACTTGGCATGTAGTAGATACTCAGTGAATCTTGGTCAAAATCCCTTTTTGGGTAGCCCTCAGCATTTTGGTAGGCACAGCCCGGGGACGATTTTCCTTTCCAACAGTCTTACAGACTCATGATGCCTTTGACATATATCTTTGATTATCTGCCTCTCTCCATCTTTCATAGCTTTCAAAGCTGTGCTTTGTAGACAGATACTTCTCTCAACATTCCTCCCCATTTCCTTTCTCTTTGAATTTTTGTGGTTATTATGTCAAAATTTAAGAATTTCCTGTTCTTTGTGAACCCATTTGTTTTTTGAAGCCTATAACCATGAGATTGTGCCCATATTTCTCTTCTGAAACATGTGCTTTCTAAAATATAAGATTCAAGCTGAGCTTATTTCTCAACATTTTTACAATCTTTTAAATGAAGTAGTATTCTTTCTCCCTCAAGAGTCTATCCATTCTATTTCCCCAATCATTGGTGAAAATAAATCCAGAATAATGGTTACTACCACTGTTTCCTTTACTTTACCTTTCCTTTAGGAGACTTAATTGTTAATCAAAAATTGTAGCAGATACTCTTTTAGCAGAATGAAACTTCCAGTGTATATCTAAAGAACACATCCCTATTACATTTTGTTTCTCTGTAAATTTTATAATCTGTATTAGAAACAATCATCTATAGTTCCTGTCATGCAAGATTCTTTTGCATTTCTCCACCAGAACATCACCTTTTTTCCTTTCTCCTTTTACAGCTCTCTGCCACATCCTTCCTCAGCACAGTGGTTTCTGCATCACACATATATACACACACCCCTCATTAGCCCCTCCAAGCACTCCCTATTAGGGATTTCTTTCCAAAAAGTGTACCTTTCAATGGCCAGAGTTCTTTCATAAATACCATACCATCATTTCTTGGTAAGACATTCCCTTGTTAAAATATTGCTTTCTATATATACTGCAATGGTATACAAATTTACTTATATACAAGGTATTATTGCCAAACAGTACTGTTCTTTCTTTCTGCCATATGCCTTCCTCCTAAATTATCTGATTTCATAATTTTATTGGGGCTTATTCCTATACTTTACTGATAAATTTAATGAGCCTACAACCAAACAGTAATAAAAGTTACTTTGCCAGAAGCCCACTACCATGGCACTAAAGAGCACAGCTCAGGAAACCAAATCCTCCGCTCATACCCTCCAACTCTTAACTGCACTATCTATCCTTGTCTTCCAAAGTTACTAGCATCAAATGGAGATATGGAAATATATAAGCTCTGCCTGCTCTTCAGAACGTCAAAACCCCTAGATTTCTTCTAAGTATTTCCATTAATGTACACAAGAAAAATTCTTTTGCCTGGATTGCAAACTTTAAGATAGCAAGGACCATGTCTATTTTACACACTATACGCCTAGTGCTAGGGCCTGCGTACTTTGCCATATGGACCAAGTCCTGCCCACAGCCTGTCTCCGAATGGCTCATAGCTAAGAACGGTCTTTAAATTTTTTAAGGGCTATTTAAAAAAAAAAGAAAGAAAACAACGAGGAATATATGACAGAGACCATATGGCCCCTTCACAAAGCCTAAATTTTTCCATCTGGCCCTTTTTAGAAAATGTTTGTTGACTATTCATTTTTTGTTAAAAGTGAAGGTAGGGAAGAGAGAGGTGAAGGAGCTCAAGAATGGAAAAGGACAAACAGAGATTTGCAATAAATATAACTGGAGATCACTACAAACAGTACAACTCACATAATAAAGGTTGTACAGGTCTTTAAATTGTTCCTCGCCTTCCATTTTCATGGAGTTCCAAGAGAAACTGAAGATCTTTCATTAGCATATTTTAGAGATCTTTTTTAGGGGGTAACCAATTTGTTGTTGAATCACAGGTGCTCCTAGAACTAAATTTAAACCTTGGTAGTACACCTCTTCTCCAATAGCCTAGTTAACATAAATGTTAGTCATCAGCAAAGTGTCAGCCACTGTAGTGTCAGTTCACAGGTCTGCGCCCTCACAGACACATCTTTCCTTCCACAGAGACTAAGTAGCTAATTGCATCGACGCTCCACAGCAGTTTACGCCTCTGTTCCCATGTGACCTGTTACTTCAAAATGCCATCATTTAGAATGCTCCAAAAGCCCTAAGATAAAGTTCTGAAAGCTGAAAAATGTTCAACCAAAACATGAAAGTCCCATTCTCAAGTAATATAAAGGAGTGGTATGAGACTGATTCACAGCAGTGTCTCTTAGAAGCACGTGCAAAAGTGTACCTGAAAATGCTGCTCCATCACTTGGATTTTTCCCTGGTCTGGACACTTTTTCAGAGCTCGATCTGCATAGTGGAATAGGATTTCTACCATCTGAAAGGAAAATAGCCTTGTGCAGAAAATCAAAACATAGCTCTAATATTTTTCAATATTAATATATGTAGATCTTCCTAAATAATAATCAAGCTTTGTTAAAAATATAAACTAAAATTTAAAATTTTAGTGCCTTTATTTCCCATTATTTTTAACCCCGGACTAATTTCTTTCAGCCTCAGGGCTACTACTAATTTGCTCATCTCCAGGCTCTAGACCTCAGTGGTATCTCTGCTGCTCAGGAAATGAAAAACTGAAGTTAAGCTCTTCAAAAATGCTCTGCTGTAGGTCTTTCCCTCAAGAACACAGACAGAACACAAATCCCTAAATTATTCTAACAAATACTGAGAAAACGGCTCATGAGTCTGAAGAGTGACCAATTTCTATTCATGTTTTCTATAGGCTTACACTAATTTGGAATATAATTTTTACCAATGCATTTGCACAATATAAAAAGAGGAATGACTACATAATAAATGGATTCAACCAAGTCTAGATTGGGAAAACAAAGCCAACATTCAATATTAGCATTAATGATACTAATGCTAATTAATAATAACATAACATCAGCCCTCTCTGCTACCTCAGGCAACACAAACACACATGTAGTATTTCTATTTCTCATAATTACCTGTTTATGAAAACTAACACATGCTGACTTTCTATGGGCTATAATTAGGCTCAAAATAACCCAGATCCTTGGCTTTCTCCCTCCTCCTTTCTGCTGTCTTTTGGCTATTTTACAATTTTATCACCTTCATGAGAAAGTAAGCAAGGCAAAAAAGGAAAGGTGATAAGAAGTTTAAAACCATTCAGGATGACACCAGGGAATTATAACCAGAGTTGTTTTTTTATATACTCTCTCAACTGTAGCACTCTACCTAATTATGCCCCCAAATTATTAACTAATACCAAAAGCGAATCTGTATTGTACCCTAGTAAAGCCCCTATTAAAATACTCACCCGATCGGCAACAACAGCCTTGCGCTTACTGGCCTCCCCTGATAATCCTGCAGAGAAGCAAAATCCAGTATAAAAACAAAGTCCACATCTTCAGGACTGAAACTGTTACGGCCTTTTATTTACAACCTGTGCTAACAACAGACACAATTATAAAAATCCTAGGTATCGAAATGTTGACTAATCTGCCGTAATAAGAGCGGCTCCCATCTACTGGACCAGATAACATATCAACGTACCTCCCTTTTATTCCAATAGTAAATTTTCCTTATGAAAGAATTTAAAGAGCGACATTAAAACTCTGTATCCTGTATTTGTCATTAACCTTTCTCACTGGAAGTCTGTTAGGTTTGGTAATATCTTGTTCATAAAATATTTGAACACTAAGCTAAAAAGTGTTCTATGAGTGATTACTATTATTATTATTATTATTATTCATTCTCTGTACCCTAAACAATGTATACTACACTGGGATTCTGTTAACTTACCCACTACTGCTTTTGCTTTTCCTTCATGGAAAGACCATGCAAGAGCCAAGGCTTCTGTAAGACAATCTTGTTTCAGGAGATGATCCACTCTCTAAAATGAATAAGTGAGAAAAGGTAGACCCCTTTGTTTAATCAACTACCAGTTGGAATTCCTATTCTACCTAATACCTCTTCAGAAGTCGTTGCTTAACAGTTAAAATTATTCCAATAACCATGTAACTATTTTTTTTTTTTTTTTTAAGATTTTGTATTTTATTTGAGAGAGAGACAGCACGTCCCCCACGAGCAGGGTGGGGAGGGTGAGAGAGGGAATTCAAGCGGACTCCACATTGAGCACAGAGCCCAATGCAGGGCTCCATCCAGGACTCTGAGATCATGACCTCAGCCAAAATCAAGAGTCAGACGGCCAACCGACTGAGCCACCCAGGCAACCCTGTGACTACCTTATTTTTAGGAAAAATAATTTCTTAAAGCACTGGATAGTACAGTGACTGTATGGGCTAATACAGGCAGCCACAAGGCCTGAAGATGAAAAGAGGAAAAAGCTAGAATGTCACTGTAACAAAAATGGCTAGTGGTTTATCACAACATCCATTTACTCCCTCCTCTTTAGTAACAAATCCCATGTGGACCTGAGACAGCAATATACCAGCTTGAGGACATTTCTAAGACTCCCTTGTAGCCACTTGGGGCCATGTGCTAAGTTCTGGCCAATGACAGGTAAGTGGAAGTGTTGTTTGGCCTTTCTGGGATATGACCTTAAAGGTGGGGGCCAGCCCTTCTCTTCTCTTTTCTCTTGCCTGGAATGTGGACTTAATAGCTAGAGCTCCATCAGCCATACCGGAACATAAAATGAACTAGAGAAAAGAATTCACACACGAGGATGGGTGAACAGGATGGTATACTAAAGACCACAGAGCTGCCACACTAGCCATAGACTCCCGACCTCCAGATTGTTTTTACATAAGAGAGAAATCTTGTTGAAGCCACTGCTATTTTAAATTTTCTGATATACGTAGCTAAATGTAATCCTAATTTATAGCCAGTTTTGTCAAATCAAGTACCTAATAGTTACAGTGATTCTGATGTACACTTCTGAAATTAAAAAGCACAAATCCAAATAATCTTTTCCTTCAAAGTCAAAACAGAAATGTTAAGAAGCTATCAATTCCACAGCTCTAACATATAAAGTTACTTTGAACTCACCTCTCTCCAGCTTCTCAGCATCATCACATAAACAGACTGGAAAATAAAGAAACCAGAATTAAAATGATCATCTTTAACAGCCTTGTTTGAGAGACACAATTGTCCCAGTCCCACATCTCATTTTACATCTAAGGAAAAATACTTCATACTACAGTGAGAGGTATCTACTAAAGGGTTTTCAAGGGCCCACATTAAAGAGTAAATTAAACAAACATTTAGCGGTCACTAAGTCTACCGTCCGAAGAGTTAATTCCACAGGAAAGAAACAAAGAATGCCCCAAATCTCTGTACTAACTTGATAATATTTTGAATTTTAATAATGAAGAAATATTTCTCCAAGTTAAAAAAAAAAAAAAGCAAGGAACAAACTGATATACAAAAAAGCTCCTATTCCAGTGAATCTATTCTAAGTCAAGCACCTCAATGCATTTTAATATATCCTAAGCTGATCTAAGCTAGAGGACATCTTAATTATATGACAAATACACATGATAAGGTATCTTCCTGGTCATGAAAACATAAATGTGAAGATTATGAAAGTATATCCTTGAATCAAGAAAATAAGCATCCTATGATAACCTAAATGAAAGTAAAAATATGTCTAAAAGTAGAGAAAATAAATAAGCTAAAAATCGCAACTATATAACCCCTGAAAATGGAGCCCATCTGGCTCAGTCAGTTGGAGCATGAGACTCTTGACCTTGGGGTTGTGAGTTCAAGCCCTGCACTAGATGTAGAACTTACTTAAAAGAAAAAGAAAAAATCCCCTTAAAAAATATATATATATACATATATATATGTATCTCCCCTAAAAGTTTTAGATCAATATTCACTTTAGAATGCACAGCTCTCTTTACCAGAAACCTCCTTCAGCGGCAACTACTCTGACACAAACAAATGCCAAGTTATAGAGCAGAAGAGCTTACTTTTGTCCCCAAATAAAAGATTTGACCACCATAGCTACTGATGGATTGATAACAAGCCTTCTCTCCAACCAAAGCCTATAAAAAAAAAAGGTAAAAAATCACATGCATTACAAGTCTCATTAAGTTTTGTTTTTGTTTTTTTTTAAGTCTCATTAAGTTTTAAAGAACGTCAAGTACACATACATTTCGGTCAACATAGTTTTATCCATAAATTAGTGGGGAAAAGTGGCACTAACAAGTCAAGTGCCGGTCTGTTGGTGGAAGTGGCAGAAAAGACAAAGTGCAAAAAGTTAATCCTTGCTTACATATGGTCATTTTACTTTTCAGAATAACAGAAACATGGGAGGAATATGCCAACTTTCTAAATCTAAAGGGAAACTGTTGCAACCTTCCCATTATTGGAAGACAGACATTCACTGCTTCTGGCCGAGAACACAGCTGTTTGAAAACGGTACCTCTAAGCTCTTTGAAATCAACATCAATCTAAAACACAAGGAGAAACAGGAAGACAAACCAGCATAATATATGGGAGTCAGCCTAGCTCAGCAAAAGAAAAAAAAAACCTACCGTGTGATAAATTTGGATTGTGAATTTTGACTCTCTTACTTAAGGTATGACCCTACCCTAAACAAGTTTCAAACTTCTGACATTCAGTTTTCCCATCTTTGAAAAACCCTGCAGTTTCTGTGAAATTTAACTACGTTAATATTTACAAATGTCTCCAAATATATAAATGGTCAATAACTGATAACCATAATAATTTGTAACTTTTCACTATGAAATTTAAAAATGTTTACAAAGGTGGGGAGAATAATACAATGAACACTCTGCAGCCATTAATCAGCCTCATCAACTACAAGATCATCACCAATCTTGTCTCACCTGTACTCCCATGGACTACCCTATACACAGTATAATTCTGAGATGATTCTCAGATTTAGAGTATTTACAAAAATTCAGTATAAGCATAATAAATCGGTCCTTTTTAACATAACCACAACTGCATTAGTCTACTTTTTAAAATTAACAATATGAAATAAAAATAAAATAAAAATCTTCGATATGAAATATCCAGCATTTGGATTGCAAATATTCCCATAAATGTCAAATGTTGTTGAGGTTTTTGTTTTATTTTTGCTTTTCTACATTTCGTGTGTCTAAATCAAGATCTGACCAAGGGCCACATATCGGAGCTGGCTGATAGGTCTCTTAACGCTCCTTTAAGTTTATAGGTTTTGCTTCCATCTCACTCCTTTATTTTCCTTGAAATTTACTGCTGAGGGGCGCCTGGGTGGCTCAGTCATTAAGCGTTTGCCTTCCGCTCAGGTCATGATCCCAGGGTCGTGGGATCAAGCCCTGTGTGGGTCTCCCTGCCC
>CM052898.1:119821124-119872875 GCA_028534135.1 Potos flavus | reverse complement strand
TTTTTTTTTTTGGCAATACTACCTGAAGTACAATGTTAGTATGAGATTTTTATAAATACCCTTGTTTATATGGGCTGAAAAAAATTCCCTTTTATTCCTAATTCGCTGAGTTTTCTCAGGGATGGATATTGAACTCTATCAAATGCTTTTTGTCTTTTGAGATGATATTATGGTTCTTCTTTAATAATCAACTAATACGGCAAATTCTACTGATTCTGAATGCTAAACCAGCCTGGCATGCCTTGGAAAAATACCATGTGATCCTAATTTATTACTTTTTATACGTTGTTGTTTTTTATTTGTTAATATTTTAAGTATTTTTGTTTCTATGCTTACGAGAACATTATAATGTTCTTTATTGTAGTATTATTTGATTTTATTATCAGAGTTAATCTAGTCTTATAAAAAGTTATGTGCTCCCTTTTTGAAAAAATTTTTGTGTACAATTATTTTTTTTCCCCTTAAATATAATAGACCTTGCTAACAAAGCTATCTGGACCTAGAGCTTCCCTATAGAAAAACCACTCTATTTCTTTATCTGATGCACACTTAGATTTTCTATTACTCAGTGAGTCAGCTTTGGTAATTCATGCATTCCAAGGAATTTTTCCATTTCACCTAAAGTTGTTGAATTTATTGGCAAAAAGTTATGCACGTATCGTTTAATATCTATAGATTCCCCAGTGAGGACACCTCTCCCATTCCTGATACTGGTAATTGTGTCTTCTCTTCTTCATTAATCTCATTAGAGGGTTACCAATTTTATTTCTCTTTTAAAGAACTGGCTTTTGATTTCTTTGATTTTCTCTACTGTCTGTCCATTTTCTATTAAATTGATTTGTGTTCTTCTTTTTATTTTTCCTTCAATCTACTTTAATTTTGCTCTTTTTCTATTTCCTTAATTAAGACAGAAGCTAAGGGCATTGATTTGAGATCTTCTTCTCTTCTAATGTAAGTATTTAATGCTGTGAGTTACCCTTAAAAAACTGATTTAATTGTAGACCACATATTTTGGTAAACTGTATTTTCATTCAGTTTAAAATATATTCCAATTTCCTCTGAGATGTCTTCTTTGACTCATGGGTTATTTATAAAACAGTTGTTTAATTTCCAAATATTTGGGTTTTTTCCAGATTTACCCTGATGATTCCTTTAACAATTTGTGGAAGTTTGTTTTACGCCCTAGCATATAACCTATATTGGTGCATGTTCCACATGCTCTTGAACAAGGTTTATAATTTGCTTTCGTTCAGAGGAATATTCTATAAATGTCATTTAGGTCAGTTGGTCAATAGTGTTTAAGTCTTCTATGCCCTTAATGATTTTGTCTACTAATTCTAATAATGACAGAGAGGTTTTGTGTAATTGTGGCTTTGTTGGTTTTTCCTTTCAGTTCTGTCAGTGTTTGCTTCATGTATATTGGAGGTCTGATACTGGGTACTTAAATCTTTAAAGTTCTTATGTCTTCTTGTAACCCTCCCTTTTTTTTTAAAGATCTTATTTATCTGAGAGAGAGAGAGAGAGAGAGATCACAAGTAGGCATAGAGGCAGGCAGAGAGAGAGGGGGGCTTGATCCCAGGACCCCGAGATCATGATCTGAGCCAAAGGCAGAGGCTTTAACCCACTGAGCCACCCAAGTGACCCTTGTAACCCCTTTTTATCAATCTGAAATTTCTCTTTATCTCTGACAATATTTCCTACTCTGAAATCTAGTGATCATGATTAGAGTTTGCATGGTATGTCTTTTTCCATCATCTTACTTTTAATTTATCTATGTCTTTGTACTTAATGTGTTTTGTAGACAGTATAGAATTGGTTCTTGCTTTTCTTTATCCAAAGACAATCTCTGCCTTTTAATTGAAATGTTTAGACTATTTCCACTTCCTGTAATTATTGGTATGGTTGGGTTTGGATTTATTATCTTATTAACTGTTTTTCTATTTGTTCCCTTTTTTATGCTTCATTGAATTTGATATTTTTTAACATCCCATTTTGTCACTATTATTTAGTTATACCACTTCTTTTTCAGTGACTGCTCTAGTGTTCACAATATGTAACTTTAACTTACTTCCTTCTACATTTAAATACTACACGATTTGATATATAACGTAAATCCTTACAATGATATACTTCTATGCCCCACTCCCTGCTGCTATATACTATTTTCATCATTCACACTACTTCTACATTACCATAAACATTACAACATATTATTTTTGTTTTAAACAGTCAATTGCTCTTGTTAAATAACAGTACTGAGGTATAATTTATATACCACAAAATTCACTCATTAATTGTAAAATTTAGTAATTTTTAATAAATTTACAGTTGCCCAACCATCACCAAAACCCAGTTTTAGAACATTTCCATCACTCCCCAAAGATCCCTTGTACGCATTTCCAGTCAACCCTCATTCCTACTCCCTGTCTCAAGTAACCACTAATCTACATCTATCTCCATAAACGTGGCTTTCCTGGACATCTCACAGAATCAAACAATCTCTCCATATGGCTTCTTTCACTAAACATAGTATTTTTGAAAAGGTTCATCCATGTTGTAGCGTGTGTCAGTAGTTGATCCTCTTCCTTGCAGAACAGAGTTCTATTACATGGCTAGGTCACTTCCCGTTTATCCATTTACCAAGTGGTGGACATTTGGACTGTTTCCATTTCTCAGCTGTTATGAACGATGTTACTATGAACATTTGTGAACAAGTGTTGGTGTGGGCATACATTTTCACTTCTCTTGGGTAAACACCTAAGAGCAGAACTGCTCAAATGAATCCTTAGGAATATGTTTAACATTTAGAGGAACCGCCAAAATGTTTTCCACAGCAGCTGCACCATTTCCCACCAGCAGCGCATAACGGTCCCAGTTTTTCCACATCTTCACTAACACCTGTGACTGTCTGCCTTTTTAGTTACACAGTCTGCTTGTGAGAAGTGATAGCTCACTGTGGTTTGGAGTTGCATTTCCCTGATGATGAACGACGTTTGAACGTCTTGGCTATGCTTGTTGGCCATGTGTCTATCTTTGGAGATTACTCCAAAGAAATGAGTTGTTTCTGATGAGAGATCTTCTGTCATAGTTATTGCTGCTCCTCGGCATTTAAGGTGTCTTTTCTCCATGGCTGCGTTAGTATTTTTCTCTTTACCACTCATTTTGATCAGTCTATATATGGTTTTATTTTACCTGTGCTTGGGTTCACTGAGCTTCTTGAAAACTTGTGTTTATAGTTTTGGAAAGTTTTGGCCACTATTTCTTCCTTTTTTTTTTTTCCTCTCCTTTTTTTCAGAGACTCCAAATGCTCATATATTAGGCAACTCAGTGCTGTCTCACAGGTCACAAATACTTTTTTAAATTATTTTTTCTGTGTTTCATTTTGGATAGATTCTATTGCTCTATCTTCAAGTTCACCAGTGTTTTTTCCTGTCATGTCTACTCTCCGACAATCCCATTCAGGGCATTTTTCATCTCAAGCACTAATAATTTTTATCTCTAGAAGTTAGATTTGCATCTTCTTTAGTACCTTCCATGTCACTACTTAACTTTTTGGACCTATACACTATAGTCGTAACAACTGTTATGTTCTTATCTGCTAATTCTAACATCTGTTTCAGGTCTAAGTTTTGATTGATCTTTCTTCTCACGATAAATTGTGTTTTTCTTCTTTACATGCCTTGTAATCTGACTGAATGGCAGACACTATGAATTTTACCTTGTTGGGTTCTGGAAATTTCTGTATCATTAATATTCCTGTGCTTTGTTTTGTGAGGTAGTTAAGTTACTTGGAAACAGTTTGATTCTTTCTGGTCTTATTTTTAAGATTTGTAGTGGGGACCAGAACAGTTTATTCTGGTCCTAATTACTCCCCACTACAGAGGCAAGATGGCCTTGAGTATTCTACCCAATGCCCTATAAGTCATTAAGTTTTCCATTATGGCTGGTATAAACAAGCCAGTGTGAGCACTGGATATAGTTCCTTCTAAGCCTATCAAATAATTCTTTCCCTGGCCTTGGGTAGGATCAGCATTTGCTGATCAGTAGTCTGCTGAATACCCAAGGGGAACCACAAGTGTAGTGCTTGCTCTCCTCTCCAGTACCCAGTCCTGCAAACGCAACCCACCGTAGTCTTCCCACAGTCTCAGCTCATGGAGTCCTTCAGGCTCCAACTGGGCTCCGCATCCCTGAGCTATAGCCTGGAAACTCTCTCTAGGGCTCTGTCACTTGTTTCCCATTTTGTCAGGAACTGCTGTCCTTCATTGCCTGATGTCCAGTATTCTAAAAGTTTTTTTTTTTTTCTTCTCTACAGGACAGTAAATCCTGTGCCCATTACTGCATCTTGGCCAACACTACAAGTTCAAAGTCTAACACCATTTCTAATAACCATTCAGACACAGGAAAATACCTAAGTGTGGGATAGTAATTGGTCTTTAGTGAATTCTACTGCATTACCATTTCTTATACTGGATTGTCTTGGTTTCTAAATTCTGTTGCTGCAACACCCTTTCATATATTTTTTGAACTCTGAAGTTCTAATATCTCAGGGAGATTTGAGTAATGGCTGCATATCACACAGTAGGTGCTCATTAAATATGAACATCATTACTATTTTTTTTTCCAAGAAATCACCCAGGAAAGCCTCTAAATTTCCCTCTTACAGATTACTGGTTTAGGAATTCACAATTTGAAGAAATTTAACTGTAAACTATCTGTGTAAATTGCTAAAGGCCATCATTGTGGTTGCTTAAGATACAGTAAAATTAATAATAAGGTAATACTCGTGTGTCTTCCTTCTCTCCAGATTCCTACATTTCATCTATCCCCTATTCCTAAAGAATCTTCTTTTTTTCTCTCAAAGCCATCTTGACTTTTTAATGCCCATAGCTACCACACCTGCTCGAGCCTTTACCAATCACCCAAGCCAGGCTACCTATCTCCAGTCATTCATCCCTTAAATCTATCAGGCTTATTGCCATCATTTTAAACGTTCTAATATTCTGCTTTTACAATTTCTTTCTCATAAATTTTCAATTTCATTTCATTATTTTAGTATAAAAGTTAAAATTCTTTGGTATTAAATCAGTCACATTTCTGAAGAGAAGGTAACAGGAATTACTGTTAGTTCGCATTCCTGAATACTTATAAACATACCCATATCCACCTCAATCTAGACATAAAGATAACTAACTTCTCAGAGTTCCGATTTCTAAAACAAACAACAAAATATCAAGTTTATCAAAGGAATTCTAAGATAATGGATTACCCTTACCAGTGCCTGGCTAACATTTCCTCCGGTGGCTAGGGATTTGAAATGGCTGCTGTTATAGACCAACTGAACTTCTGAGATCTCCACTGTTTCCAATTCCTCTTGAGTCTGCCGATCAATCACATGCAACTTCTCCACGCTGTCCAAGAGCACGACTGTGCGTGAGTTTATCCACTGCAAATCAAGCACACCACAAAAAAAAGGTGAGACCCATCCTACACCATCATTCAGGACAAAAAGAAAGCCTGGCCACACAGTTAAATTATATTGAGGATTTTATCCATTTAGTAACTTGATGACAAAATCAGAGCAAGAACTACTCGGTGATAATAGTGGCTAGACAGTAGTGGATAATACTGCATAACACAGTACTGAGTTCTGATAGTGTTAAAATGAAAAAAAAAACAACAACAGACTCATAGTATTTTAAAAAGGTAACTAAGAAGGGCGCCTGGGTGTTTCACTTGGTTAAGCGCCTGACTCTTGATTTCGGCTAAGGTCATGATCTCAGGGTCATCAGATCAAGCCCCGTGGGCTCCACAGAGCTTTAATAGATATATTACAGTATATCTTAGTTTTAGTAAAATTCTTTAAATGGGGGTGCCTGGGTGGCTCAGTGGGTTAAAGCCTCTGCCTTCGGCTCAGGTCATGATCTCAGGGGTCCTGGGATCGAGCCCCGCATCGGGCTCTCTGCTCAGCGGGGAGCCTGCTTTCCCCTCTCTCTCTGCCTGCCTCTCTGCCTACTTGTGATCTCTCTCTGTCAAATAAATAAAAATAAAATCTTAAAAAAAAAAAATTCTTTAAATGGTACACTGGCACATATGACTTAAACAGAATGACAACCTATATGCATTTCTCGTGTTTTTGACATTAAAGAGCAAATAAACTTCATAAACTTAGGTGATCAAATAATTGTTAGCATTCACATAAAACATATTTTAAAACAGAAGCATTCTAAAATATGTATTTCCTTTAAAACTTCCCCACCAATTATGGGAGAGTTCCTTGCTTTTCTATTTCTCTATATTCCAAATTTTCTTTAATAAGTACTATTATAACTTTATAGGTAATAACATAATAATATTAAAAATCTTCTGAAGGATGCCACTTTGATAAATTTCTTGGGTTTTATATGTCTTCTTTTCTTTTTTTTTTTTAAGATTTATTTATTTGAGAGCAAGAGAGCGTGCACATGTGAGTAGGAGGAAGGGCAGAGGGAGAGAGTCTTCAAGCAGACTCCCATGAGTGTGGAGCCTGACACAGGACTCAATCTCATGACCCATGAGATCATGACCTGAGCTGAAACCAAGAGGCAGATGCCCAACCGACCAAGCCACCCAGGCGCCCCTACGATTTCTTCTTCCCAAAAAGCCAGGAAATAAATGGAGTTTTAAAATCTGCTCAATTAGAATTTTAAATTAGCCAAAACAAAGTGCTTCTCCTATACTTTCTCTCTCCGGTATTCATGTTGATTTATATGACCTATTCCATGTCATCAAGGATTATTTGCATAATACTGTATCAAAAACAACCAAGTTAAAATGGATCACTTTTAACGTAAGTGAAAATACACTCTTATCACTGTATTGTGGCTACTATAAGGGAAGGGTTTTGTTCTGTTTTTCCCCAAAAAATTTCTCTCTCAGAAAACAGAGAGTTTAATGCTCAAATCATTTACAAAGAGCTCTAATCAGGTGCTCTCTTGATTATTTTAAAAAACAAAGTACATTTAGGAAAGACACATTTTTGGCCTTATACAACCTTAGTCACTACTAGTTTTTAGATGCTATCAAAGGCCACCTGGTTACAAAAGAGAGAATGACAAAGAGTGTTAGCAGGTTTAGCAATTATTCCTAAGCTTACACCCTCACAACTGCAACTGCTGACATGGTTGTAAATGAGCCTTTAACGGTAATTTATAAAGCAATGCAGTTACTGTCACGTCATGGAAAAGTCACAGGACAGATGAAAACACCTACTGCCCTACTATGGGGAGAATGGCTACTTGTGGTTGAGGGAAAACTTTCCAGGAACGGAGTCTTACGCAGATTTTAAGAGTGCCATATCTCAAAACATCTCAAACAGAAGTAATTACAATGAATTCCAGGAAACTGTGTTAGATAATCCAACAGGAGTCCTGGTGATGACAAAGGTACTGATGTCTTATATTCACGAGAAGAGTTTGAACAAAAATATTTCGTGAAATGTGAATGGAAACAAAGTATCATTTCTAAATCAATAATCTATCTGTGAGATTAAAAGGCAATGTGCAACTAAATTAATAAGTTGTATATTATAAAGAAAAGATCCATTTCATCTATATCCTGAAAAGTTACATATTATCAAGTTAGAGGAAAAACTTTTTTTTTAGCCATTTTATTAGAAAAATGAGGCTCTGTCTCTTACTTAGTGTTGCCTATATTCATGCATATACAGAATGTTTCACTAGATATTGATATGCCAAAAGCATTAATGACAGAAACCCAGAAATATTATAATTACACTATTTGCAAAGTTGACACACTACTTGAAAAAGAAAAAATAAAATTCGATACAAAAAGAAATACTATTTTTTAAACCAAAAAGTTGCTTAAAATGGAGACATATGGTAGAAAGAAAATTCTGCAAAGTTTTTAGCCATGAAAAAAAAGAATAAAGTACATAAACCCCTGAACCAATGAGGACAAGCTCGGAAGTACAAAAATGTGTTTACAAAGAAAGCCGGGCAATGATCCTCAAGAAACCCACCCAAATTCTTCTGAACTCCCCTTTGAACTAATTAGGACATCAAGGAAAATTTTTCCTGACCCTGCCTCTGTTCAGCAGGACACAGGCTGAAAGGCAATTAAAAGTAAGGTGGCACCAGGGCACCTGGGTGGCTCAGGGGGTGAAATGTGTTGATTTTGGCTCAGGTCATGATCTCAGAGTTGTGAGATCGAGCCCCATGTTGGGCTCCATGCTGGGCATGGAGCCTGGGTAAGATTCTCTCTCTCCCTCAGCTCCTCCCTCCCATCTCTCCCTCTCTGCCCCTCAAAAAAGGTGATATGCATTATACCAAACTCAGATTCCACTACTTCTGTCCATATTTTACATAACCCCAAAGGTCAGGATTCAAGGCAGAAATCCTGGTAGTGCTAATACAAAGGGTCTCAAAACAATTACATGAGATAAATGGGACAAATTAATCTGAATAATACTCACAGTAAAGTTGATGAGATCATAGTAGAGGTGAAGATGCTTTTGCTTAGTAACATGAATTGCTCCAGACTCATCTCTCTTAACCTGATGGTGAAATAAAAACAACCTAATTACCAGCTATGTTTTGAGGGGTTTTTGTAGATACTTAATTATACTCCACCTAGAAAATGAATTCCATTCACAGTACGGATAACCTCAAAATACTGGCAATTAAAGAAACTATTACTTTTCTCTAGCATTTACATAATACATATTTTAAAACAGAAGCATTCTAAAATATGTATTTCCTCCTAACGCAGGCCCTTCACGTACTCTCATCTTCGCTTTAGCAGGTCACTCCCCCTGCAAGGAACTATACACCAGTAGAAGGAACACATGATCTAGAGGCACGTGCTTCAGTTCCACTGTCACAGCCACGTGACCAAGGGCCAAACGCTTCTCCTTTCTCAGTTTCCTCAGTTGAAAAATGAAAATGGACACCAAAATGTTCCCTATTTGTCATATACTGAAAGTGTTTCACAAACAAAAAAACAATGCCGACATGACCTATTCGGCTGAATTCGCTGAAGTCCTTGCTAAAGAAGATCACTTCACTTATACATATTCTAAATCCACCACTGCTTAGTATTACCTCTCCCCTGCTGGCATATTCACTCACTCCCTTTTAAGGGCACTTTTCCCTTGCTATCTAACATGTTTCTGACTTGTCCACCTTCAAATAAAAAACAACAGAAAAAAGCCATTCTCTGATTTGCTTTTTTCAGATATTTAACCATGCTCATTCCTCTTGCAGCCAAATACTAAGTGGACGTTTGCTCCTCTCGACACACATTTCTTTAACAAGGCTCTACAGTGTAGCTTCCACCTCCATTCCATCGATGATTAGTCCTCTAAAAAGTTTCTAATCAACAGCTACTTGTGGGGGTGCCTGGGTGGCTCAGCCGGTTAAGCGTCTGCCTTCGGCTCAGCTCATGATCCCAGGGTCCTGGGATGGAGCCCTGCATCAGGCTCCCTGCTCAGTGGGGAGTCTACTTCTTTCTCCTCCTCCCCCTGCCCGCCCCCACTCGTTTTTTTTTCCCTCTCTCTCAAATAAAATAAATAAATAAATAAAACAACTACTTGTACATTCGGTGGTCTTCTCTCTTGATCTTTATTTAACAATGGTATTACCCTGGAAGTGACCTAGTCCTGAAGCCTATCCTTTGTCTCCTGTGTGACGCCATACTGTCCTACTTGCCCTCCTACCTCTATGTGCCTTTATTGGAACATTCTTTATCGATTCCTCTTCTTTTTCCTTTCCCTTGTGAGTGCCTCCAAGGCTACGTATGTTCTGGCTTGATTTTCACAGCTTCAACAACATTCTCTATCCTGAAATTCTCACTTGCACTCCAGACCTGGATTGCTGTCTGCGCAGAGGACGTTCCCTGAGAGAACACTTAAGAATCCCACCTTTGCTTCTAACTCAGCATATTCAAATCCTCTGTAACCCTAGCCCTTCAAATAGTTTGTGCTTCTAAAATGCAGTCAGAAACACAAAGATTCATTCATGTACTTTAGTTCCCAGATCCAGTGAGAAGCCTTGTCCTTCCTTCAAAATGTCATCCCTCACTCTCACTGCAATCAAGCATCCTTGTCTAAAGACCTCATACCTGCTTTGGCACAAAAAAACCCTCCACTTCCCTGCTATCATCTATAATCTATTTTTTCTGCTACTTCTATACTGGTCTTCCTAAAGTACCATTTTAATCACATCTTTATCTCTTGAATTACCAGGAACCTGTAACAACTCCTCATTACCTAGTCTAGGCCAATTATATAATCTGGATCAGGGGTCAGTTAACTTTTTTTGTATAAGGACACACAATAAATATTCTACATTCTGTGGACAATACAGTCTCTGTCACAACTACTCAATTTTGCCACTGTACCATGAAAGCAGCCACAAATCATACATAATCAAACGGCCATGACTATGTTCTAAGAAAACTTCATTTATAAAACAAACAGCTGGCCAGATCTGGTCCACAGGCCATGCTGTGCCATCCCTTATCTAAATCTACACCACATATTCAACTTGATTTTCCACAGGTTTCTTACTCTCATTAATTCTATAAACATTTATTAAGCATCTACTATATACAGGCACTGTCCTCGTGGCTGGAATATTTAGATTTATGGAGCTTTCACTTAATAAGAAAGAAAAATATGAGACAAGTAATTTTAAAAGTACTGAACATTATCAAAGGAGAAGACAGAAGATCTTGTGGGTGTATATAGCAGAAAACAGTTCAGGAAGTCAGGGAAGGCAATGTTAACCATGAGTTCAGCAGGATAAGGTGGAAGAGGGCACAGAGCTTCCCCAGAAGAGGTGAGAGCATATGCAAAGACACCAAGGCCAGAGTCTAGTTAGAAAGCTATGCCAAAGTCAACAGGGAAGACAAAAAGCGAGTAAATTCAGATGTTGGAGATAAAGTCAACAGGATGTGGTGAAGAAGCAGAAATGAGGGTGAAAGGTAACTGAAAGGCCACCCTAGGTTTCTAGCTGGAGAAACTAGTGGACAGTGGTGTCCTTGCTTCACTGAGCTAGCACACCCAAGAAGAGATTATCAGGCACATTCCTACCTCTATAATTTAAGTTCATCTTATTTCCCCCAATATGCATATCCACTGTTCCTGCAGTATTTTCAATTTGTCCTTCACAGAGTCTTCCATGGCCTATCCAGTCCATACTAATCTCTCCATACTCTGAACTTTTATCAACTTTTAGTTCTCATCACCTAGCTGAATTCTTAAACATAGTGTTTCCCCCAGTAGTAATGAGCATACTGGCTTTGTCTCTCAAACAGTATTTGAAGTTGTGTAAAGGAAGAAATGCTGTTTTATACTTCCTTCAACAGCTTCTGAGTCCATCAGTGTAGAGAACACAGTATGAGCTCAATGATATCTGTTATCTAAAAAATATACTATATGTAGATAGGTAAGTCATTAATAGACATATGTACATTCATGTATTTATACATACACATAAACCATTAATTATTTGTTAGTCAAAGCAGATGAACTGAGAAATACACCACGGAGGGGGATGGAGCTGAGATGATCCAGTTTTCCATGTTAATCATTAAAGCCTAAAATTAAAATTAAATGACCACTCTCTCTCCAAAGAATTATAATAGCATATTTCTTTGACATAATATTAAATTGCTGGTGAATCAGGAAAAAAATATTATGATAAAGGACTTGATAATAGATCTAGCATCATATCAGGACTTACCAACAGAAAATGAACAACATCTCCTCTGCAGAAGGCAAGCATGGGATTCACATAATTATGTACTGCCACAAAGTGCCAGGCCAGCAATGGAACACTGGAAGGATCCATCTAAGTGAGGAAAAGGCCAGGAAAAAACAAAACAAAACAAAACTGTTTTTGCCATATATATATATATATATACATACACACAGTTAACAAACAGTAGGACAAAAGGGAAACCAATTAAAAAGAGCATCTGACTAGTGTTCCTTGATAAAACCTCTCCCAATTTCTCATTAAATTTCCAGTGAAGCAGGGACTGACTGGGAATTATCAAGAGGGAACTTTCTGGGTTGATGCTAATGTTCTATATCTTGATAGAGGTTTTGGTTATAAAAGTATATACATTTGTTTAAAGTTCAGCAAATGTATGACCAAGATCTGTGCACTTCACTGTAAGTAAATTCTACACCGAAGGAGAAACAAACATTGAACTCTAAACGTAATGCATGCTGAATATTTAGGCAAATGAGTACTGACTTTTGCAATTTATTGGAAATACATTTAAAATAACATAATTTGATGGGTGGATGGACAGAGATATTTAATAAAGAAAGTACAATAAACTGTTATTCATAGAATTCAGATAGTAGGTATACAAATGTTCAATGTAAAATTCTTTCTACTTCTCTATTTGAAAATGTTAGTATTGGAAAAAAATACTAGTAAAAACATACAAAAAGATGCCAACATATACCATCACGATAAACCTCAGTTAGCCAGTGAAGCTAACCTAAGAAATACTAACGGCAATCTAAGCTAGCCATGCTCTCTGAAAGGGCAGATCTGCTTCCCCTGAGGCCCAGAGATAAAGGAGTACCAACCAACAGACAGAAGAGTGGTCTCCCTCAGCACAGGGGCTGTGCTCTCAACTAGTCTTGGCTCTGTACCATCATTCTCCATCTCATCCCATCAATACCTCTCCTCACATATATACTAGAAGATCACAACTCTCTGAAAACAACCAAGCAGGAAAGGAAAGGGAAACTGGGGTATGAGTCATAGATGCTGGGAAGTAGCATCCGCCAAAGTAAAATACTATAGTTGTTCTCTCGTAAACTTAACTTAAACAACCTAAAACAATAAAAGTAAAAAAGTACATACCCGTGATCTGCACCGCTCCAGTCACCAGCTTATACTGCTTTGGTCACATCAAGGTAAGTCCAGACAATGATCTTTGGAGCACTGACTTCCATTCTACCTCGTTTTCTGACAATCTCACAGAATTCACCACTTTCAAGTCATTTCCCCCCTCCTGACACGGTCTTTGTGCCGATAAGATGGAGAGGTTTACTCACCCGTCCATAGGGAAAAGTCATCCACACTTTCAAGGATGGTTTCAATCCAATGACCAGTATCTTTAGAAGAAAAATGTATTTTTAATGTTTACCCTATAATTTTCAATTTTTTGGTATTCAAAGCCTCTAAAAGTTATGAGTTTCACCTTCTAAATATACCAACTAACCTTTGTTAAGGATGCCATGGCCAATAAGGAAAACTGTGTGATGGGATGATCTTTCAACTCAGGCTTCGAATGGAGAGGCTCAATACAGCAAACTTCACCCTTGGAACCACTGAACAGACATCTAGATTCACATGTTCTCACTCCCATCACTCTCCTGTAAAGGTAACCAAAAAATTCAGAATTGATTTAGTAATGATTCAAGGCACTACCATCTCTAGCATGGACTACTACAAAAGGCTCCTAACTCCTATTCTTGCCTCAACAATCCATAGGACATCAGCAGGTTCTTTGTAATGTCACATTTATCACTCTTCTCCTAAAAACTCTCCAATGGCTTGCCACTATACATAAAAGAAAATCCAAACTCCTTACCATGTTCTCAAAGGTCCTATATGAATGACTTCTGCCTTCACTCTTTTCCCACTACTATCAAAGTCACGCTGCAGCCACAACTGCCTTCTTTCTGTTGCTCCAGCAAGCCAGATTTGTGCCCACTTCGAAACCTTTGTGCTTGAACATCCCTCCACCTAGAACACTTCTAGACCTTTGCGTTTGCTGACCAGATTATCATCCAGGTCTTTGCTCAAATGTCACCTTCCTGAATTATCCTCAGGTCCACTCCAGCAAGCTGACTGGTCTTATTTTCTTCAAAGCACTCATAACTATCTGAAGTTATCTCATTTATGTATTCATTTAATACTGTGTCCCTACCCCCACCCCAACGAGAATATAAGTTCTATTAGAGTAGCAACTTTGTCTGGTTCACAGCTACAAGTCTGATGCCATCCCTACACATAGGAGATGCTCATTAAACATTAGCAGAATAAATAGTACTTTGTAAGCAATTACTTTGGGCTTAGCAATGTGAGAAAGTATGAGAAATATAAGAAACACAGTCCTTACTCTGAGAACTTATGGAAACACAATGTGCATTGAATTTTATGTTCTACTTATTAAAAAACTCTGCTTTATAAATATCCTCCCATGTATCTAGACAGTCTTTGCTTTTATAGAGAAACAAGGCAATTCCAAGGCAATAAAAACCTTTCTACACCTATCAGAGTTATAATCAACTGGGCCTGGGGCCTAAACCGAAATTAGTAACACACTCCAGAATTATGGTTCCCAAGACTGACATCTCATATGAATTCCCTGGGGAGCAGAAGTTCAGAATCCCAACTCAGACCTACTGAGAAAGAATTCTGGGTGGCCAGGTCTGGATCTCCAAATGTTCTATAAGCCTCTCCAAGTCATAATATACAGCCATCACCTATTTTTAGCCACATGGGTTTTCCAGACCACTTCATGTTCAACATCAAGTCATTAAACCACAGCTAGTCTTTTCATTCATTTGTCAACAAATGTCCTTTAGTCTCTTACTTAAATGTCAATTCAAAAACAGAGCCTCCGCTGTCATTGCAAATTGCAAGAGTTGGATCATCTGTAAACTAAACAGAGAAGAAATTCACTTTCTTAGAGATGTTTCAACAACCAGTCAAATATTATAAAGAGAAAAAATTATAATGTCTTAAAAATCTAAAAACACATTTAATAGCATTTGAAATCACCTAGATTTAGTACATCATTCTAAATATACAAACTTACCCATACTCAGAATAAAAATGGCTCAGTATCTTTAAAAAACTGAGACTTTAAAAAAGCAAACCCACCTTTCATCAGCATCAAAGAGAAATACAAACTATGTCTCATAAAAGCCCTAAAGTTCTCCACTTGGGTTCTTAACAGCAACTTTTTCTAGCTGCTATTAAACTGAACAGGGTCTACTAGATACATTTGCAGTTGCCTAGTTTTCAAGAACAAAGACGTACTAAAAGATATTTGCTATCTTTGGGAAATAAACTTGAATACGTTTTCTGCCTAACTGAAGAATTAATCCACTATATTTAAAATAGTTTAAATACTTTTTATGGAGCGATTCCAAATATGTGCTACCTATCTTATCTGACAGAGTATACTTCAGTTATTTTACCTACTCTGGAAAACTTCAAATAACAACTAACGTTCAGACAGTCCTAAGGGCTTATGAGGTATACAAAACAGTAACCTGAGTCACTTAAGAGTGACCGGTCTCCCTAACCCCAAAAACTGGTGAGCCATCCTAAATGGCATGTCTTTGTTCACTTAAGGGACAGCTGAGGTTCAGGAGACTACTGTAAAATTATCCTTCCCACACACAGGCATAACAAAGAAGACCCACACCTTTGCTCTTAAGGCCTCGTGGAGCAGTTGCCCGAGTGGGAAGTATATACCTGGAATGTAGGAAAATCAACTGAACTTGCATTTTTATTTATTAATTTTCTACTTATCTGTGTGTTCTGGAATGTACTTAAATATTAGTACAGTACTACATTTATAGTAGTTTTAAATAAATAAATGTATGTATGTATGTATGTTTTAAGGATGTAACCCCAAGTTGTTATTGCTGGGATACAGGGTTAAGTTTGGAGAACAATGAGTAAGAGTACTAAAGAGCAAGTGGCTGTTGTCAATCCAAGACTCTGGAAGTATTCAATCATATATGTATATCACTTGCTACCTCTTCCTCCAATGTCACAGCATTTGCATGCTCGGCCTTTACCACCAATGCCAAGCAACACAACGGCTGCCACTTCTATGTTTTTAACCTCAGCTGCATTCTTCTCTTTCCCCTCTCTGCCTTTATCTCTTCTGTTTCCTGTTTCTCTCAAGGGTTTTGCTTTTTTCTGTAAATGAACGTCCTTTTCCAAACACCACCAACAGTTATCCCTTCAACCAAACATTTACTGAGCAGCTACCATGCATAATCCAAAAATAAATGAGAAACAGATTCGGGTTTCAAAAATCTTCATCTATTAAAGGACAGAAGACATAAACACAAACAACTCTAACATGCCATAGGAAAAGAGGTCAAGAAAAACTGTCGTGATGTTCAGAAAAAGGGGAAATTCTACTTCTCCTTGTCTTGGTTGCTTTCACTGTTACTAAATGCTTCAACGCTGCTTTGTCACAAAAGACTTTTATGTAACTAACCTAGATGCAGACACATAAACTCCAGATGCTTACGGACTTTAAAAAGCATATGTATGGATAAGAGAAGTCTGAACAGCTAAGCAACCAAATGTGTGCATGATTAAAATCTACAAGATCTGATTTTAGACTTCCCTAGTTACAGTCCTTTACCTTTTATACTTCTGAACATGGGCCTGACAGCATACAAAAACCAAAGTTCACATTGTATTTATAAATGAAATCTGTTACCTAAGTTGGCTTATTTTTTTTCAGACCTGTAAGGAGAAAGCCAAGACTCAAATCGTAATGCTCTTCCCTTAGAGGCCTGAAAGAAAATAAACCAACAGATCTGTTTCTAAACATAATGCAAACCTTGCTGCTTTCACAGCTGGCGCCTTGAACCTCAGGTAACTCCCAACGAAGTGTGACAGAGCAACGTTGGTGGACTAAACAAAAGGTAAAAAGACCTTTTTAAACCTCCGTGTGATTTTTCCAGCAGGGTACTGCTCCTGCCAGCCTCTGGTCCAGAATCACATCGGTTTACTCTCCCTGCTGCTCTATTAGACGTCAACCCAATGTGCAGCTGAATGTTACCGAAGTAGCTAGTTCGAACCTGCAAAGCATCCTATGGGCTAGTCAAAGAAAACTTAATTTTCAAGGATTCTGTTTATAAAGAAATGTGCTTTAAAATGCATTCGCAAACAATAAAAATTATTAGACAAGAAAAAAAATACAGGTATTACCTTAATATGCAATATTGCTGTTCCTGGAGGATGAGCATCTGTTATTGATCTTAGAAGTTTTCCACTGGCCAAATCCCACATGGTGATCTATAAGACAACTAAATGCTTCAAAAACCAATCTATTGCTCTTTTTTGGACTTACGTATCCTGCCTTATGGCTGAAATAATCCATCCCTGGTCTATAAACATTGCAGCAAAAAACTATGAAGTTGAAACATAACCGAAGGTTGTAGCTCCATTAAAGCATAGGGCCTTTATTCCATCTTCATCTTCCCTTCATCCTGCCCAACCTACTTTTCCCTTCAGATTTCAAACATTGTTCTTTTACCAAGAAGTAAAAAATTTCTTCAATGAGTCAATCTCTTTAGCACTGGTAAAAATTATAAGAAAGGCTCACTGCCAAACCAACTAGTAATGTATAAGTCATATGAGAAAAGCCAAAACTTATTGCCAGTTCCAGAAGTAGAAAGCAATTCTAAGAGTTATCCAGGAACACAGTAATGAGAATAGAGAAAGCAGAACATAGTGTATTTAAAAAGCAGCAACAATTACCTTTGCTACAATACGGAAGTAAATTTTGATACAACAGCCTGATCGGTTTGTAAAAGCTATTTACTTACCTAGACTCATAAATTAAGATATTAAAAATCACAGACTCTGGCTCAGTTGATAACAATTATTAAAAACTGAATAAAAGACCAAGAAATCTCAGGTTAGCTCTACAGACATGTCACTTTATAATTTTTGGTCTTTGAGATACTGATCTAGAAATACTAGGGTTTGTTTTTTTTGAGGGGGGGTTTAATTAATCAAACTGGGTAAATTTAATGCAAGTTTATTTTCACATCCAGATACTCATGTACAGAATTCAATGCAGTGAATTCCCAAATATCAACAAATGGACCATAACAGCTGTGTTTGCATTTCACCTAAACAAGTGCTTTGTACATACTTAGTGCCCTCATCTGTCCCACCCATGCTTTTCTCCTAGCTCCAGTGTTATCGCACTTCATTTTTTTCCTTCAGATTTTTATTTAAATTCTAGTTAGTTAACATATAGTGTAATACTGGTTTCAGGAATAGTATTTAGTGATTCATCACTTACCTGTAACACCGAGTGCTCATCATAACAAGTGTCCTCCTTAATACCAACCACCCATTTAGCTCATCCCCCACCTACCTCCCCTCCAGCAACCCTCAGTTTGTTCTCTATTGTTAGGAGTCTCTTAAGGATGCCTTGGTGGTTCAGTCAGTTGGGTGTCTGACTCTTGGTTTAGGCTCAAATCATGATCTTGGGGTCATGGGATCGAGCCCCCCATCAGGCCCCATGCTCAGCACAGTCTGTTTGTCCCTCTCCCTCTGTTCCTCCCTGCTCATGTGCTCTCTAATAAATAAATATTTTTTAAAAAATGGTCTCACGGTTTGCTTCCCTTTTTCCCCTTCCCATATGCTCATGTTTTGTTTCTTAAATTCCACATATGAATGAAATCATATGGTATTTGTCTTTCTCTGACTTATTTCACTCAGCATAATACACTGTAGCTCCATTCATGTAGTTGCAAATGGCAAGATTTCATTCTTTTTGATGACTAAGTAATATTCCTCTCTGTGTGTACACACACCCCACATCTTCTTTAGCCACTCATCAATCAATGGACATTTGGGTTCTCTCCATTGTTTGGCTATTGCTGATAATGCTACTACAAACATCGGGCTGCATCAACCCTTTCAAATCTATATTTTTGCGTCCTTTGCGTAAATACCTAGTATTGCAATTTCTGGATTGTAGCATAGTTCTATTTTTAACTTTTTGAGGAACCTCCATCCTGTTTTCCAGAGTGGCTGCACCAGATTGCATTCAAACCGACATGTAAGAGGATTTGCCTTTTTCCGCATCCTCATCAAACCTGTGGTTTCCTGTGTTGTTAATTTTAGCCATTTTGACAGGTATCAGGTGGTATAGAGATACTAGATTTTTTTTTAATTGATTTTAACATTGTCTTATGGATAAAATAAAGTTCACACTTACCTGTCCTTTAGCAAAGCCACAGAGAAGTCTCGAGCAGTCATTGTTGATACTGAGGGCAGAGATGGCTCCATACTGAGCTCCAACACTAGTACTACCCAGACAGAGTCGCAAAGCTTGATTCTGATCTAAAGAAAGCAGATTTGTAAAATCAGGTGGAAGAAATGAAAGGAGTGGAAAAATATGTATTTAGTATCAGCTTGTTTTCAAAGACTTGGGAGGTAGCAACAATCAAAAGAATCAAAGGATGAAGTTATATTCATTTTAATGTATTTATTGAGCATGTAATAGATGTAGGGCATTGAATTAGATACTAAGAATGAAGAAAAAGCAAGATCTACAAGTAAGCATAATATAGAAGCTGTTAATGATAAGTTAAAAAAAAAATCCCTAAGTAATCTTTATCTCTTTGAACAAATGAATGATCTTTCATCTGTCTCATTCTAAAAATGTATTTCTTGCTGTTTTCAGGATCCAAGGTTAGAGAGAATACCACTTTTTAAAGTACCTTTAAAATTTCAAAAATCAAAATTTATTAATTCAGAATTTGGCTGAATTTACTTTTATATTATCCACAAAGAAAAGGTTTCTTAGGCAAATTAATAGTGCAAACAAAATTAGAGTAAATATTTAAACTACTTAAAATTATTTTCAATCATCAATTGATATGTTAAAAGCAAATAATTCGAATCTCTACTAGATTAAGTTAATTAAGGGTAAGGATCTTGCCTTAATCAATTCTGATTTTTTCCAGGAGGCATTCGAATATTTATTAAAATTTATTATCTAATAATTAAAAGAAATTCCTCCAAAGCTTCTCCTAGGCAATGCTTATTTTGTATACAGTTCATTGTTGTACCCACTTGAAAACAATGAAATAAAAAATTCAAGTATAAGTCATGCCTACAAAATTTAACTATTTAGGGGGAAAGAAACTCACCATATCTGCACAATCTGGAGTTCTCTGAACTCATCCAGCAATTGTTTGTGCCTCCCTTACCTGCTTACATGCTATTCTTTGGAGGTATGTCTTACTTCCACTATTAGACTATGTCCTTTCTAAGGGCTAAGATCACAAGTGAACTAACACTCCTGAAATACCAAGGCTGGTGCCTTGCACCCAGGAGGCATCTGACGATCATCTGAATAGCTTCCACATTTGCAAATCTTCCTTCTATAAGGGTAAGTCTAGTTATCAGAAAGAACCTAAAGACATTCATTCTCAGATCTAGGGAATAATACTATGTAGACCTTTTGCTCATCCAAAGTGAATATTGTAAGAACATTTTTCTGTGTTCATAAACTGGCTCAAATAGCAATCCTCATTGCCCAAAGGAGTTCTCACACAATTAATGGATGCACTGTATCTGGCACACAGAAAATACTCAATGTTTTCTGAAATCATTTTGGCTTTTAGTCTTCTAAGATGAATATTGAAAAAGGAATAAAATTCATAAATATATATGGCCTGATGTATTTAAAATGCCATTATCTTTATTCACCCGTAGAACAATTATAATTACAGATTTTTTCCTTCCTCACATATTTTTCCTTCCTCTCCCAATTTGATCGAAATTATCAAAATTTCCTTTATTCTATTTTCCCAATTCTGAATACAACGCCTATTTTATTTTTGCTTTACTGAAATTGCCTACCAAAATAGCATTTTCTGTGACCCTTATCTTGTCAGGGATGCTTCATACAGTTAGCAGGTTATCCATATATCTTATTTTGCAAACTGTCAAGACAGGATCGTTAGGCAACAATGTTCGGTATATATATATGTGTGTGTGTGTATACACACACACACACACACACACCACTACCTTGGGTCATATATGGAGGCAACCGATGGAATGAAAGTAAGTAAGAGGCCAAAGACAGAAATCCGTATCAACCACACAAAAAGCCCCGTGAGTCTGGGCTGCCTGCCTTCCAGGCACAGAATAGTGTCTGAATAGCACCTGCTGGGATCCTTTGTAATCTGTGCTTTGAGATCCAAACTGTACACAGTTCTGACCCACCAATACTTAAAGACATTACTGCTTTCAGATTTAACAAGGTTCACACTTTAGACTATTTTAAGTATTCTTATAACTCAAGGAGAGTAAGAATAGGAGAATGAGGGAATATGATAAAATAAAGAATAAGGGTACCATTAAGGGAGGAAATAAAGAAAAAAGAGGAAGAAAAACTTCTAGATTAAAAACCCAAACAGGACTCTGCCTTCCTATGGGTCCTGTGTACTAAAAACTAGCTGTAACACAGGGAACCCAATTATAAAGCTTGGTCATTCCTGAAATACATATGAGGTTTACATCCTACGAGACTGTGTTAATAAAAACACTCTTAACTTTTTCCCTTGATTTTTACAATGCATTCGTTATCTTTATTATGTCCCTTTATATGGTAAGCATGGAAGTGCGGTGATGGACAGTGTATAAAATGTACTCTGGTTTTAACTCCACAAAGATATTTGTCAATTCTTACTGCCGTCTTTTTACATTCTATATTTACCATACTATAGTAACAAACCTGCCATCATGCAATTTAGACTAAACTCAGAAAATGTAGAATTTCTGTGTAAAGAAGAAACCAGAATCTTATGGAAGAGCCGCCTTCTGCTGGGGTAACTAAACATTCCATATCCCAGATTATTCTGGACACTTCTGGAAGAGGGTATTTGGTAAAAATAAAAATAAACCTCTTCCACACACTTGAATTCTGAAGTTATATGGAAAGAACAGAAGGACCTGGATAGAAGCAAGAGAGGTAAAAAAAAAAAAAAATCAGAGCTCTCCATACCGCACTCCTCCAAGGGGCTCTTGATCGCCTTAATATTTAAGGAAAAATTCTATATTCCCCTACTCTAGAAGTCTGCTTTATCTATTGTTGGGAGAAACCATTAAATTAGCAGTACATCTAATTTCATTTACAGAGTCACATAAAATCACATTTGGTTGGCATTGTCAACTTAGTTTAAAAAAAAAATTGGAGCGCGTCCTTATAAAGCAAATAACCCTAGGCAAGAAATATGAAATGAGACTATCAGTTTTCCTATAAACTTCACAGAGTTGGCACAGAGCTTAAATAAGAAAATGCCTATGAAAAATGTGAAAACTATCAAATGTTACAAAAATGCGAAGAATTATTATTAATGATAATAAATAACTTACCAACTAAGACAACTTGAAGCCTAGTTATCACGAACACTGCAATGAATTACACCTATTTCTTTTATTCATCTATCTATCAAAGTATACTTTGCTTAGGGCAGATCTCAGCATATTCTGAGCTTAAAGTCATGTGCTAAATAGGAAAGAAAAGCAACGAGTAATGTATAAATCTGTAATAGCCATAAAATCTAAATCTGAACATACTTCAAGAGAATTTCTGCTCTTTCCATATACCAAAATTGACCCAATCCTCTACTTCTTCATCCCTAATTTGTTTTAACTAGTTCCCAAAGACCTTCAAAGAAGGAAATAACTAGATCCTAGAAGAAATCAAATTTAATCGTGTGTATAGAGCTCTCTCATTGCCAGCATTCATCATTCTTCAATACTACTCTTTTCTTACCCTTTGTGCATATTAAAATACTCTCTAAGACCAAAAGAAAAGAAGAAAAGAGGCAGTGGAAAACACTTTTCATTGAAGATCATAGAACAGCAGAAGCACTTTACCTGACCTCTACCTAACAAACACACAGAATTAAAGTCCTCATCCCCTCTGTAAAGCTCACTGATGGAAGTCCAGGACACAGTGAATTCCCATGGCTAACTGGCTATCATCTAGAATGCCGACGCTTACAGTAAGCTAGCTGTGTTCATTTCTAAATCTGCTCATGCCACTGTAGCGTTACTGGACTTTAAAAACTTAATTACACAGTAGGTGAACTGATGAAATAGAGTGAAAAAGAAAGAGGTATTGGTTCCATGAAAACTAAATGAATGCTCATGAAAAACTTGGTAAAGGTGTTTCTTTGAAAACCTGTCATGAAATAAGATGTGGACAAAATAACTCAAAGATTGAAGAGTTGTTTGGTAAAAATCTACAATTTCGTCCTCCTCAATTGATTCACAGGTGCCTAAGCTTCTACCTTTTTTTTTTTTAATTAAAAGTGCAAATTTTATGTGACTCGTTACTGATGCAATTTATTCCAAAAAAAAGAGCTGCTGACCTCCAACTGGCAGATACAAACTCAAAGAAAAGGCTTTGGACTGTATCAAAAGATTAAGGAGAAAATGAATATTTGTATATTTTCAATCAAAACAAAACACTGAAAGAATGCATATATTTATAGTTTTTAACATCCCTGCTTTAACCAGTTTCGATTAGCTGGTTTTTTTTTTTTTCAGTAAGCATTTCATAAGAAGGCATCAACTGTAACTGACAGCATTCTCTTTCAACACTAAAAAGGTCAAAAGAAAACAGTCACTCATGCAAACCAAAATTACTATACCTTTTCCTTTGAATCCATGGAGAAAAGATCAAAAGAAAGAGAAAAGCAAGAAATCAGTTCAAAAGTTCAGAGAAAAGGCAGGTAAAATTTCAAAAGTACAAGTGACAACCTTTAGTTATCTCTGGGAATGATACTAAATGTGATCAACCGATTTATGATTATATTCAGGTATTGATTACGGGAAAGAGAAAATGTATAATATCCAAATTGTAGCACAGTAAGTAAATCCAAGTCCAGAAGTTTGATAAAAACAAAAACAACTTCAAAAAGATAATCTACTAAAGTCTACTAACAATCCCAAAAAATAGGAAACTAAGGGCCTTGGAATAGGGACACATCTTCACAAAGATTTGAATTTTGAGATACTATATAATAGGAAAAAAACAAGATACCTAATAAATATCACATACGTATAGTCCATTAAAATAGGCAATATATATCACCTTTAAGAAGCTTACAATGATCACCATTTTAATGACCCAGGCTTCAATTCCAAAAAGAATCTAATGTTACTTAAAACAAGTACAATTCTTCCTGCTACACTTTTCCTATGATCAACAAAGATATTTAAATGAGATCAGATTTAACCCAGATTTCTAATCTAGACACTTCATAGCAGCATCACTCTGCCATTTGTTACTGTCATTCAGGCGAATTTTAATCCATTTGTTAAAACTCACTGTCCACATAATCAGATTCCCACAAAAATATTGAGCAAAAGTTACTAAATGCGTGATTAAAAACCCAAAGCATAACCGGAATATTACGATTCTTTCTCAAAATGTTCACTTTGGCATACTTCCTTTTCCATGAGACTGTAATGAAAGATTACCATTTCATATCTACAACAAAGCTATTGAGACCTAAAAAAATTAAAAAGCAGGCCCAAGGAAATTATGAAGACAGTTGCAAAAGACAATGTACTCTTCTTCTCTGTTGTGTTTTTAAAGTATTCATTTAATTTGTTGCAGTAGCTCTACATGGGCTTGATTATAAACAGACACATATTCCTAGAACCTTGTGGTAAGGAAGGGATGTTGAAGAGGACAGAGTTGAGGAAAAGTGAACACTGGTAAGTGGGAACAAAAAATCAACATGCATTCTGACAGAGAAACAAATACATTATACTCAATTCTCATTCATCTTAGTTCTTCTTTTCTTCATATATCTTGGAATTTGCCTCCTTTTCTCTGAGGACAGAATTATTGAGAACGGTGAAAATGTACTGATCTAGGATTCAGTTATCTCTTGATTCTCAACTTGGCTCTGCGTGTCTCTCTTAATCTCTCTAGTTCTCAGTTACCTCATATGTAAAATAAGGGGACGAAACTAAAGGTCCTTCTAAGATCCTTTCTCCAAATCCTTCCAATCTAACACCAATTATGCCTCCCCAGGAAAATAAGCATTCTTATACATGATAGGAGAGCAGGCTAGTAAAACTACCTAGAAGCAATTAGGTTATATCAGAAGTGTTTAAAATGTTCCTAATTAAATTATGAAACCTGGAAAAAATTAAAATAAAAAATAGAATGTTCACCATAAGAGACTCCTAAACTCACGAAACAAACCGAGGGTGGCTGGGGGGTAGGGGGGTAGGGATAGGGTGGCTGGGTTATGGACATTGGGGAGGGTATGTGCTATGGTAAGTGCTGTGAAATGTGTAAGCCTGATGATTCACAGACATGTACCCTGGGGCAAATAATACATTATGTGTTAATAAAAAATTAAAAAATTAAAAAAAAAATAGAATGTTCATACCCTGACCTTAAGCAATTCCACTTTTGGGAATTTGTTCTAAAGAAGTAATCATGTGCACAAAAATGCAGTTACAAAGATGTTCATTGCTATACTGTTTGTCTAGAAACAACCCAAATGTCTTTATGTAGGAATTGGTTAAGTAAATTATGGTAAGTCTATTTAAAAGAATACTATGTAGCCATTAAAAATGGTATTACCAATGAATATATAGTTACATGCAAAGATGGTCATTATTATGAAAAAGCTGGTTAGAAATTACCATGATTCCATTTCGGGTGTGTATATATATACACACACATACAAAAAAAAAAAAGATTAGAGGGCCATACAGAAATGTTAGGGATTATTCCTGGATGGTAGAGTTTGTTATTTTATATCTTCAACCTTTTGTTCATCGAAATTTTCTCCTATGAACACATATCCATTATGAAGAAAGAAGTTATTATTCAAAAAATCAATTCTAAAGTTCTCTCAAGAGAATTATATTTTGTGTTCATTCTTCCCACTCCCAAACAATAAAATTCTATTATTATTTAAATCAATCACCTCTGAAAAGACTAGGTGTTAAAATCACATAATTAAGATTTTTAGCATATTTATAAACAGGAATTCAAACTGTTCAAAAACAAGAGAAAATAACCAGTTCTTCACTCATATGGTAAATAATGATGCAAGGCCAACAGAGATCAAATTGTTGTACTGTACTACTATGTATTAAAGTGTTCCCACGTAATCCTCATACAATACCCTGCAGATTCTGCACTAAAATACAGTGTTATTGGGAATTGCATTTAAGAGAGATGCAAAAGACTGAAGATACAGAACATTAAAAATGACAGAAAAATATTATCTGATAGTTTTTAAATAAAAAAACAGAAGATGATGTTCTGCTCATAGTACTGAATTCAAAAGTAAAGCAAAGAGTAAGGAAACTAGGGCTAGTTAGTCCCAGGTAGAAAAAAAAAGAGAAAATACTTAAGACTATCATCTACTATACAAATGAGTGTTGAGTTTTCTTCTCAGTCAATAAATGAATGTGATTATGGGCTAGAAATTTTTCAGGTTAGAGAGATTTACAAAGTAAATGAAAAAAGAACTTATTGTCAGTTTGAGTTATGAAAAATTACTGAGAAAGCCTGTGAATCTCTTTTCCTAAAGATCTTTTAGAATATCTGCTAGGATATGATTTAGAATCAAAAATCACCACCACCACAAACTGGGGCAAACAAGAGGACAACCCAAGGTCCCTTTCAACTTTATATTCTTTCTGTCCAGGTCTGTAGAGTCAAAAGATATATGTTAAGTTATAAATTCATGAAGAAGAAAAACTTGCAATGAGCAACAAAATGAACTTGGGTCAAGTAATTTTAACTACAAAACTACTGACTGGGGCGCCTGGGTGCCTCAGTCAGTTAAGCATCTGCCTTCAGCTCGGGTCATGATCTCAGGACTCATGATCCCAGGGTCCTGGGATCGAGTCCGGCATCGGCATCGGGCTCCTTGCTCAGCAGGGAGCCTGCTTCTCCCTCTGCCTGTGGCTCGCCCTTCTTGTGTGCACGCACTCACGTGCTCTCTCTGACAATAAACTGCTGACTGCTACTTTTCAAACTTTTCTGATTTTTTCACAAGAAAATAGAATTTACAATTAAACTATTAAAAGATATAAAATCCAAAAGGATACTTAATATCTATTGTAAGGAAAGTACTTAGAAAATTTACCAAATATTAAAGCCAATCCATGAGATGTACCCACAGCTATCAGACTGGACACTGCCTGAGAACAAAAGGGAAGATTACATTTTGAAATATTACATCAAGGATCTTGAAACAATCTGAGTTGAATTTGTTGGTCTTCTTTCCTTTAGGCACCAGATGACATACCAACTATTATAAATAAGGAGAATTTCATCTAGGAGGCAAAACGGGAAATGAAACTCAGGACGTTTTATTTCTGGGAATCCCTCTAAATTTACTCCAAGGGTAACAATATCAAAATATCATATGTTCAACATTATAGGCAAAAACACGCCACTTAGCTTCCTCTAAAGCAATTTAAAAAAAAAAATTTCAGGGGTCCAGATAAAGTAAGAGGCACTTTGCTACCCAACCAAGAGCCAGCTATGAGGTGTGGGAAAGGGATAAGAAAGCCCTTCAGTTTATTCATAGGAGCCAAAAGGCATCAGAAATATTCAAAATTCAGCCCACTTCCTCACCAATTGACTAACTAATAAGAAAGCTACAGGAGGCAGCTGGAAGTATTCAAGAAAAGAAGGCACTAGTGTGCTTTCAATATCCCCCAGTTCTCTATAATCGCGCCACAGATTTACTATTTGGCAGGCTTGGCAAGGGAGTTCAGAACTATTAAATGTACTATTTACCACAAAGTGATTTCACCAAATGCTGTTTTCCACTCCCTTATAGCCAAAGGGAGGCCAAATCACAGAAGGAGCAAATTTACTTGGGCATGGGAGGACCACATATAAATAACCCTGGAAAAGGCTAATCATTATTCCATTATATGCTTCTCAAACAAAAGCCTGAAAAATAACAATACACTAGAAAGGAAGAGAACATTCAATATAGAAAAATTTTAAACCTGATTACTGGCAGTAAATGACCTACGAATTTATTATCATAATAATTTATGCAATAACTTTGAACATTAGAAGAATAAATCTCAGAAAACCTAATCAAATTGAAAGCTTACCTTTAAAGGATTATTTAAAGTGTACTTACAATTGCTGTAGGCAAGCCAGCATCCACTTTGTCCTAAGTGAAATTAAAAGAGTATTTGAAAAGATATTCTCATTTTTAAACAGAAAATGATATAAGGCCCTCTCTTTACATATACTCTGATCCACATCAATTCAGACAAGAGATGGAACCTTCATTTTTGCCCCCAACTAAGAGAAACCACAAAAGTTGCACATAACAACAAAATACAAAGAGCATGAGAGTGACTTATTTTATTTTACTAACTGTAACAAATGCTTTAGGAAAATACTGATTATAAATGAAAACATAAAGAAAAAGAGAGGAAAGAAGTTCTATTTTCAATAATGTGAATAAACTCTAAGCACTATAGGTTAAAATGATAGCAGTACATAAAGATTTTAGAAAAGGGAAACAAGCTAAAATATTCTTCCTCTAAGCTTCCTACCCAGCAGATTATCCAATAACCCCTCAATTAAACCCAAGTAGGGTGTATTCAGTCAGTCCTCAAGCATAAGAAAATAAAAAATTAACTCTATAAGTAACGTATGACCTTGGAAAAGTCACCTAACCCTCTGGTTATTAGTTTCCTCCTCTGTTAAAGGAAATAGCAAATACTGCCCCATATAACTCGATGAGTTGTCCTGAGGACCAAATTAAATGTAAAGTATCATATAAATGTAAAGGTATCTATTTGATGCTTTTATAGCTTTAAATAATAAGAGCTCACAATGATTAGCACTGTAGTAGCAAAGAGCTTTCACATACATAATATTACACTATTTGATTCTCAAACTGCAAGCGACAGATAAGACATGTATTATTCTGACTTTCCAGATTAAGAAAACAGAAGTTTTTTGTTTTTTAAAGATTTTATTTATTTATTTGACAGAGAGAGAGATCACAAGTAGGCAGAGAGGCAGGCAGAGAGAGAGGGGGAAGCAGGCTCCCAGCCGAGCAGAGAGCCTGATGTGGGGCTCGATCCCAGGACCCTGAGACCATGACCTGACTCGAAGGCAGAGGCTTTAATCCACTGAGCCACCCAGGCGCCCCAAGAAAACAGAAGTTTTAAAGAGCATAACTGACTTGCCCAAGATTATTCAAGAAGTGGTAGAACTATGTCTCAAACTCAGCTTCAGTTCCTAGGCCAGGCCCTTTAATATTACTTCTACATTTCTTTTGTCTGTCCCTGTCAATGTGGTCGATTAGTTATTAGAATCTCTCAGAAGGCAGAATCTATTTTATACAACTTTATAGAGCTTCCTGAGAACTAACTCAAGAAACTTATTCCAGTGCATGGGAATATAAGGAAGAACACTCACAAAGTTGCTATGTTCAATGTTCTGGATAGCAGGATATACTCAACCTTGTATGAATATGTGTGTAAAGTACACCTAACAGGCTTGACAATTAAGATGCATGCAGTAGGGGCGCCTGGGTGGCTCAGTGGGTTAAAGCCTCTGCCTTCGGCTCAGGTCATGATCTCAGGGTCCTGGGATCGAGCCCCACATCAGGCTCTCTGCTCAGCAGGGAGCCTGCTTCCCCAATTCTCTCTGCCTGCCTCTCTGCCTACTTGTGATCTCTCTCTCTCAAATAAATAAATAAAATCTTTAAAAAAAAAATTCAAAATGGAACCTTAATAATGAAATCAGAAAGTCAGCTTACTTTAAAAGTTAAAAACAAATAAAAAAATTAAATTAAAAATATAAAAAATAAAAGCTAAAAAAACAGAGATGTGAAAAGCACTTCAGAGATTACAGAATTTTAGTACTGGTGTTGCAACATCCTCAAGTAATGATTCTCGAAAGCCAGGCTACCTTAAAATCATCTAAGATACCTGTTAAAATGCAGATCCCTATGCTATACTATGAAAGATGCCAACTCAGTAGGTCTGGGTGGTGCCCAGGAATCTGCGTTTTAATCGGCATGCCAGGAGCTTCTTATACATTAGACACATTTTGGAACACTGTGCTAAGGTATTTCTACTATCTTAGGTGATCATCAAAGTAATAAATATCCTTTAAAATTATTTTGCATTAGTTTAAAATATAGTCATCTGTCATAGTACTTTTATCTGTGAATGAGCTGTGAACTTCATTCACAACTCCAAAAGTTTCATCTCTCCTAAGTGTTCTCCATGCATGGACTGCAAAGCCATGATGAGCGAGGCCCCAGGCAACCCTAATAACATAACCATCATTATCCACATGGCTGAAGGCATTATTGAACAACTATTCAGGAGAGATACCCCCAAATATAACTAGCTTTACATGTTAATAAACCAACCATCACAGAAATGCATACAATTTAAATTGAGCTGGTAATCCAACATTAGCAAGGCAGTGTATGAGCACTGTCACAGGAAAAGCAGTTTTCATTTTAACAGACCAAAGGAGCTCAGCCATAGCAATGAAATAAGAATAGAATGCAAACACTCTGGGATTTATTAGAATTTTTCCCTCCTCTTCAAGAGGGAGAAGAAACCCTTTTAAATAACAGATTTATCTAATCAATGTTCAGTGTCTGAGTTTTAGTTCAGTCTCCATTATTCAAAATATTTTTAAAACTGCACAGGTGGGTTAAATGACTGTTCTGGTTCATCTTGATCTTGAAAGGAATGAATTTCATCACCTACATAAGGATTAAATTCAGAAAACGTCATGGAAATGTAATCCTCAACAGGTGGTTCCCATTCTAGCAAATCTGAGTTACTCTCCACCTAAAAGAGGAAGGACAATTGCCCAGGTTCCCTCCATGGCTTGACTATCTATTTAAATTGACTTCATGATATATGAGCTGGGTCAGGGTATACCAATTGCCCACAGAGAACACTTTCTTTTTTGCTTTTTTTGTTTGGTTGGTTTGGTTTGGTTTCTACAACAAAAGCTTTCTCGGATAAATCTAACAAGTGCATGTGGTTATGATGTCGTGATGCCATTCCTTTATCAAGCTCTTGGAAAATTAAAACTGTCCAAACCGAATATGCAAAATACCAATTAAACTCCATGAAAAATTTAAAAAGTCAAAGTTGCGGGTATATGAATATGTCATCGTTGTCCTCCTCATCATCATTACACACAGGACCTACACAATGAATTCAGAAAACTAAAACTAAAAGACCACAGAGAATTATAGGCTTTGAGGTCAAAGGAAAACTTGATAAAACATACCAGAATCAGCATCTATTGTCTTAATGATCTATTAAACATTTTTGCACCAACTCAGTGCTCTAAAAAAATTTTCAAAGAAGACCACAGATATTCTGTTGCAGCCACTACACATCGGCCACATTCACCAGTACCACCTTCATTTCACAACAAAGCAGCACGACAGCTGGAGCCAGAAACCCCAATTTTGAGTAATTGTTCTGCTATCTCCTAACCCAATGATGAAAGACAAGTTAATATACCACCTCTCTGAGCCTCTCTTCTCATTTGTAAAACAGGATATGGCTTTCCTAACTTTCAAAGTTGTAAGAGTAAATAAAATAAGGTACATGAAAAGAGTTTTGTGAATTACAAGAAAATCACTCAGTTGTAAAAGATTCTGATCAATCATTTCTCCATATGCAAAGACTAAAAAAAAAGACAAGCACTCTAATTCAACCAAATACACAAGATGGCAACTAAACTGAAAAGGAATTTAAAGAAAAGGCAGATAGTGTTCCTTTTAGGCTTGCTGCCATATTTCATTTAGGCACACCAGAGACTCTGAGCAGACCTTTATTTCATGGCTGCACTAATTTCTACGTCAAGATGTGTAGCCATGTCTTATAAGTCAAAAACAATCACACAAAACCCATGAAAGCCAGATTCTTTTTTTTTTTTTTTAAGCCTCGGGCCAAGAGAAGTGCTGTGCTTTGTTTTATGCTCATTCCTACTTCATTATGCCATTGCAGGTTACAAAGCTGGGGAAGAGAACAAAATACTTACAGCTGCAGACACTATCTGGGCAGAAATTCCCTTCAAAAGTGAATGTCGCATAACTGACCCATGGAGTGAAAAAGAATCAGGTAATTTCTTTTTCCTAAAAAAGAGAAAAAAAAAAAAAGGAAAACGTGTAAGAACATAAAAAAAAATTTGAAAAAACAAGGTCTCGAAGCTTTGTAAGTCCAAAACACATAAAAATAAGAAAAGCAGAAAACACTGACCGTAATTTGTTAGCTCTGTTTGCAAAGAGGTATAAAGAGTCCAATGGTCCTACATTAAGATGTTGTACTAAATCCACCTTGAACCTCAGAGAAGCACAAGCAGGAAAATGAATAAAGCCAGCATTCCTTTTTCTCTGATTCAAACTGCTCCTCACCCACCTTAAACTGTGGTAAGAGATTCCGCTACTCACCAGAAGGCTGCTTATCGTGCCCTGCATGGCTACCTTACCTCTACCTATCTTCCACCCTTGCCCACCTTTCTTGCCCTATCTTAAACTGCCCTCTCTCATTCTTCCACCAAGCACCTCAAATTCCCCACTCATTATTCTTTCTCTGCTGCTCCTACTAACAGCTCCTTTTACTTACCCAACTCATCATCATACAAAAATAATTTTTAATTTTCTACCAAACACTGAGCACCTCCTCGCTCTGACTGAAAGTATGCTCTGGGGAGACAAAAATAAGTAAGCCAAGGTTCCTGGTCTCAACCTTGTAGCCTAAATAGAGGGACTCCTAAGTAACTTAATCTTTTTTTTTTTTTTAAAGATTTTATTTATTTGAGAGAGAGCAATAGAGGGAGAGAGAATGCAGAGGAGCAGGGGGAAGGGCAGGGGCAGAGGGAGAAGCAGACTCTCCAGTGAGCAGGGAGCCCGACTCGACTCAGGGCTTGATTCTGGGACTCCAGGATCATGATCTGAGCTGAATGCAGATGCTTAACTGACTGAGCCACCCAGGTGCCCCATAAATAACTTAATCTTAAAAGATAAATGTTAGTGGGGCGCCTGAGTGGCTCATTGGTTAAGCAACTGCCTTTGGCTCAGGTCATGATCCTGGAGTCCCAGGATCGAGTCCTGCATCAGGCTCCCTGCTCGGCAGGAAGTCTGCTTCTCCCTCTGAACTCTCCCCTCTCATGCTCTCTCTCTCTCAAATAAATAAATAATCTAAAAAAAAAAAAAGATAAATGTTAGAAAAGAACAATGGATAAAGGACTACAGAAATGAATTAAAGAATTTAATCCTATTTATTAAGGGGCTTTCAGGGACCGCTATAGAAAAGAGATGTCTGACCTGGACTGGATGGATAACAAGGAGTGTGGCAGGCAACAAAAAGGCACAAATAGAAACATGAAGATGTCGATGTGAGGGGAATAAAAGTACACAAAAGGCATAGACCACGAGGATGGGTGTGGGGGTGTTTAGAGATTAGGTCAAAATGGTAAGCAGGGTCCAGACTGATGCTATGCAAAAGAGTTCTGACATTAAATAAGGCAAAAAAAAAAAAAAAAAGATACCATATGTTTTTTTGAGTACAATTGACACACATTAGTTTCAGGTGTACAACTTAGTGATTTGACAAGTTTATAGAGTATGTTATGCTCACCACAAGTGTGGCTACCAGCGTTCTCATTACATCGCTATTACAATATCACTGATTGTATTCCTTATGCTGCGACTTTTATTCCTGTGACTTATTCATTAAAAGCCATCGTATCTTTGAAGCAGGTAGAGACCAGACGGTCAAAATCATTTATCATGATTCCATACAAATTTTAGGATTTTCTACTTTTGTGAAAAATCCCATTAGGATTTTGATAAAAGACTGCATTGAATCTACAGATGGCTTGGAGCAATATGGACCTTTTAATAATATTAATCCACAAACATGGGATATTTTTCCATTTATTTGTGTCCTCGATTTCTTTCATCAATGTCTTATAATTTCCAGTGTATAGCTCTTTCACTTCCTGGGTTAAACTTATTCATAAGTATTTTATTGTTTTTGATGCTACTATAAATTGAATTATTTTATTCCTTTTTCAGATATTTCACTATTGGTGTTTAGAAACACAACTGACCCCAATTAGCCTAAGCAATCTTGAGAAAGAAGAACAAAGCTGGAGGCATCACACTTTCTGATTTCAAACTCTCTTACAAAGCTGTACTCAACAGTATGAAACAAAACAAAACAAAAATCAGTATGGTACTGGCATAAAAAATGATAGACACCAATGCAACAAAACTGAAAGCCCAGAAATAAACAGTTGTATATACACTCAACTAATATTTGACAATGAAATCAAAAACACTCAATGGGGAGAGAATACAGTCTCTAATAAATGGTGTTGGGAAAACTAGATAATCACATGCAGATTAAATTGCACCTTTATCTTACACCACTCACAAAAATTATAGGAATTAAATGGATTAAAGACTTAACTATAAGACCCAAGCCATAAAACTCTTAGAAGAAAACATAGGGAAAAAACTCCTTAATGTTGGTCATGGCAATGGATTTTTTGTTTAAGTCATCAAAAGCACAATCAACAAAAGCAAGTGTAAATAAATGAGACTATATCAAACTAAAAAACTTTTGCACAGCAAAAGAAAACAAAATGAAAAGACAACCTATGGGATAGTTGTAAACTGTTTATCTGGTAAGGGGTTAATATCCAAAAAATACAGCAACCCTCCCTTATCTGCATGGTTTCAGTTACTTGTGGTCAACCACAAGTAGTAGTCAACCAGAAGCAGATGATTTTCCTTCTGAGGTATTGTCAGAAGGTCAATAGTGTAGCCTACCCCAGTGTCATGCCTATGTCATTCACCTCACTTCATCTCATCACATAGGCATTTCATCAACTCAAGACACTATAAGAAGGGTAGGTATAGTACAATAATCGAGAGAGACCACATTCACATAACTTTTATTAGAGTATATTCTTATAATTGTTCTATTTTATTATTGTTGTTAAACTCTTACTGTGTCTAATTTATAAATTATACTTTATTCTAGGTATATATAGGAAGAAACATAGTTTATATAGGATTCAGTACTATCTTCAAGTTTTAGGTATCCACTGGAGGTCTTGGAATGTATCCCCTGTGGAAAAGGGAGACTACTGTCTCAATAGCAAAAACAAAAAACAACAAAACAAAAAACAAGTGTAAAAAACAGGCAGATGGCCAACAAGTGGCCAACATGTACATGGAAATATACATGGCCAAGAAGTACATGGAAAACTGTTTAGCATCACTAATCATCAGGGAAATGCAAATCAAAACCACAATGACATATCGCCTGTCGGAATGGCTATTATCAAAGAGACAAGCTGGCTCAGTCAGCTGGGCGTCTGCTTTCGGTTCAGGACATGGTCACAGGGTCCTGAGTTCCAGCCCTGCACTGGGCTCTCTGCTTAGCAGGGAGTCTGCTTCTCCCTCTCCTTGCCCACCCCCCGCTGGTGCTGTCTCTCGCTATCTCTCCCTTTCTCGTTCTCTCAAATGAATAGGTAAAATCTTGAAAAAAAAAAAAAAAAAAAGACAAGAGATCACAAGTGTTGGTGAAAATGTGGAGAAAAGGGAATCCTTGTGCACTGGTGGGTGGGAATGTAAACTGGTGCAGCCACTGTGGAAAACAGTATGGAAGTTCCCCCCAAAAAATTAAAAACAGAACTACCATATGATCCAACAATCCCACTTCTGGGTAGAGAGCCAAAAAAAACAAAATCACTATCTCAAAGAGATATCAGCACTGCCATGTTCATTACAGCATCATTCACAATAGCCAAGATACGGAAATAATCTAAGTGTCCACAGTCAGACAAATGGGTGAAGATAAGGGGAGAGACAAGCGGACACACACACACGGACTATTATTCAGCCATGATAAAGAAGGAAATCTTGCCATTTGTAACAACATGAATGGACCTCGAGGGCATTATGCTACACGAAGTAAGTCACACAGAAAAAGACAAATACTCTATGATCTCACTTACATGTGGAATTTTAAAAAGACTAACTCATAGAGGCAGAGTAGAACAGTAGTTACCAGGGGCTGAGAAGTGAGGGAAATGTGGAGATGTTGGTCAAAGAGTACAAACTTCAAGTTGTAAGATGAGTAAGTTCTGGGGATCTAATGTACGGCATGAGGACTATAGCTGGCAATAACATGTTATATACTTGAAAGTTACTAAAAGAGCAGATCTTAAATGTTCTTACCAAAACAGAAATGGTAATTATGTGAGGTGATGAAGGTGTTAACTAACCCTATTGGGGTAATGATTTCACAAACAGTGTATCAAAGAATCACACTGTACACCTTATATTTGCCTAATGTTATATATCAGTTATATCTCAATAAAGCTGGGGGAAAAAACACATTTATCTATTTGTAGGAGATAGTGATGAACAAGTTAATATATCCAGCAATGGTCCCTATCCCACAAGAGTTGACAAGCTAAAGAAGACAGCACTGATACAGGCAAAATTTAAGAAAGGAAAAATATACATGACTTTATCAACATTAAAGTTACACATGAATTCAATAAAGTATTTACATTATGCTTCCTCCACTTCGCTTTCCTTTTCATGTGCTCTCCAAGAATTTGGGAGGTGAAAAGCAGCCAAAATGAAGTTATTTAGGGTTAGAAGTCCTTTTCCCAAATCTTTAATCATTTTGTGATTCTCCTCTGAACCCATTCCAAGGCAAGGAAGGAATGCTGCAGCTGACCATAGAGAGTGGGAGGAAGGGGAAGGGGAGTGCAGAGAGCATAATGGTGGCAAGATGAACCAAAATCCATGTTTCTACCACAGACACTGTGCCAAATTTGACTCGCGCTCCCTCCTAGGGCTCTGCTGCTTCTGGGGGGGGCCCATGGCTGTTATTATGGCTTCCTACTGGAGGTGCAGAGGACAGTGGTCATGGCATCCACCTTTTTAGCCTCTCCCCCCCATAGTGCCAAGATCTTTAGGGTCTAATAAGCATATTATTTCCACCCAAGTGGACCTTCTGTTCCCTACGCAGGGCTTCAGCAGACCGTACTGTAGCACAGATATTTACATTTTAAATGATCAATACTGCAAGCACATGCAAGTGTGATTTAAGTGAATACTTACCTTTTTAAGTTGGCCCTGTCACCACTATCCGAACTTGCCACAGACGAAGTATCATAGGAGTGAGAATCAATAGCATCAATGTTTAACAATGTAGGATCCTCAAGAACAAAAGACTCCTCTTCGTCATCAGTCTAAATTGGAAGAATATGAATCAATAAATTCACAATTCCAAATACCCTGTAAGTCAGACAGCCATTAACGGGTTTCTCAAAAACACGCTTGTGCTCATTTCTGCTTTTTTTAAATCTCATTTCCATGCATTGTTATTGAATGAATAACATTCAATAATGAATCTAGATAGATCTCTGTCTCTACAAAGAGAAAAATAATGAATCTAGATAGATCTCTGTCTCTACAGAGTTCATTCCAAAAATTTCTCCCTTGTAGCAGGAAGAAGCAGGAGCAGTTATGCAAATTATTGTTAACAGCAGAATATTTCTTAAAATTCGAACCTCTATAGATGCTTTAACTAACTGTTAACTAACAGCCAGTGGCTAATTAGAAGAAAACTAATACCACCTTACTACAAATAGTATGCCGTGAGAAATATGACAAACAGAAGAAAGGCATCCAGGGTTTGAAAAAGCATCTGCAAACACAGTGATTTCATAAAATGGATTTTGCTCATGGAAAAGGTACTCCTGGAATATATGAGCAGAAGTCATAGGTGATCCTAGAAAGATCAGCTGGGACCCAAACTGTAAAAAGCCTTATATTCCACTATGCCAGGTGACAGCAGGGCCCATGTCCTCCTTGTCTACCACTATATTCCCTAGTGCCCAGTACAATGCCAGACATATAATCAGTACTCACTCATTTAATGAAATAGGGTATTATATAGAGTAGACAGTAGGAAGGCAACTAAGATGCTTAAGAAGTAGGCACACATGACAGGAACCACCTTTTACAAGGATAAACGGGGCAGCAGGAAGATGGATGAGGATACTGGGGGAGACTGAGACAAGGAAACTATTAAGAACCAGTAAGAAGGTATGGCAATGCCAAGGAAAAAGAGGAGAATAGAGCCTAAGAATTCGGCAAAAGAGGTCAAGAGAAGGAAAAATGAAAGAAACATTACTCAGAAAACACAAGGTCCCTGTTTACAATTTAAATGGCGGGGGTGGGGAGGTAAAGGAGAAATCGAACAGGATTCCAAGGTTTCTAGCTTGAACAACCAGGCAAATGGTGATACTTGTTGAGCTAAGAAAGCAGAAGAATGGCAGATAAGGCAGAATGAGGAGTTTAGCTTTGAACAGGTTGATTCTGAGCAACAGGCATTAAAGAAAAATGCTCTGATCATACTCCTCTTTCGGCTGGACTGCATTCCGCCTTACCATTTCCATCGACGCCCATAATGAGAGCAATCTCAACTCATTATTTCCACACTCTCCACCACTGCTAGCTACTGAGTACTGCCCCTGATGAAAGTACTAGCCAAATGCACTGGCCTATCTTCAGTTAGCATGCCCTTGTCCTGACATCAGTTAACACTACTGACCATTCCCTACTTCTTGAAACTTTCTCTTCCCTTGGTTTCCAGTACATCTGTGTCCTGCTACTCCTCCCAACTCCTCTTCTAGCAGTCATGGTCTCTATTTTCTCCTCAGCCCAACCTCTAATTGATGCTATTCCCTGGGATTATATTCTTAGCTCTCTTTGCTTCCAATTTCACACACTTCCTATATGAAGAAGCTAATATAGCTTCAAGTCCCATGTCATGCTAATGACTCCAAAAGCTGTATCTTCAGTATCAACATTTCTCTTGAGGTTTAGGCCCATATTTCCAATTGCTTTTCAGATACCTACACACACACACATACGAGTCTGCTAAAAACAAGATGAGAATTAGCAAGGAGAGACTGTCTCTTGACAGCTGTGAGTGGAAAACTGCTGTAGGGAAAAGGGAAAGGAAATAATTCAGAAATTAGAACTGCAGCACCAAGGGCTTAAGCAAGAGGGTCAATCAGAATCTTATTTGATTTTCTTAAGCAGCCTGGGATGTAATTAAAGAAAACAGATCAGTTAAATTAAGCCAGAGTTGAGGGTTTACAGAATACATGAAAGGAAAAAGCAAAGAAGAGAATTAAAGCCTATCAATACGGCTGAATTTAAAATTACTATCTACACAGCACAGATATCAATTTTCCTGCACTGAAATGTAAAATCTACATAATCCTATCAAATTTCAGTGTGTGTATGTCTTTGTGTATAAACTAATAAAGTGATTCTAAAACTTACATGGAAATGCAAAAGACCAAGAATAAGCAAGGCAATCTTCAAGAGCAACAACAAGGATCTGAGACTATTAGATATCAAAACCTATTATATCAAACATTGGAATGTGATATTGGGGCAAGTGTAGAAAGACCAATGGAATCAGACCCATACATACATTATCACCTGATTTAAAACAAAAGTGACATCACAGAAAAGAATATTTTTTCAGTAAATGGTGCTGGCTCATACCCCACCATCACATACAAAAAATGCTAGATGAATTACAGATCTAAGTTTGAAAGAGAGAAAAATAAAGACTTTAAAACAAAATAAGATAGCATCATCATGACCTTGAAATTTTCAAAACTTTCTTAAAACAAGACACACAAAAAAACTAACAATAATGGGAAAACAAAATAAGCTGAACTACATTAAGAACTTCTGCTCATCAAAAGAAACCATGGAGTGAAAAAGTAACCCAGAGAATGGAAGAAGATATCTGAAAAACATGTATCTAATAAAGTGCCTATATATATCACATACAAAGAATTCCTACAAATAAGTTCCCCCCCAAAAAAGTGAGTAAGAAACATGAAAAGGCAATTCACAAAAGAGACATCCAAATGGCCCAACCCTATGTTAAGGCACCCGATTTCATCAGTTTTCAGGGAAATTCAGATTAAAACTATGATGTGATATCACTACACACCTATAAGAACTGAATGGATAAAGTGAAAAGGAGAAAATTCAAAAGTTGATGAGGTTATGGTAATGAGAACTCCCATATATGGCTGCTGGAAGTATGTATTATTCTGACACTTAAAAAAACCTATGGCAGTATCTACTAAGGCTGAACATACCCATATCTGATGAGCTAGCAATCCTGCTCCTATTCCTAAGTATAAAACCAACAGAAATGTGTGTGTGTGTATGTGTGTGTATATGCATACCTAGAGACGTGAATAAGAATATCCACAGCAACTTTTCATAGTAGCCAGAAACTAAAAATTACGCAAATGCCCATCAAAAGTAGAATGAATAAATAATGGTATAAATAATCTTATGTATGGGAATGAACAATTACATACAAAAATATGAATGAATCTAAAAACATCAGACTGGGGTAAACAAGTCAGACACACAAAAGCCCATACTCTGTAATTCCATTTATATGAAGTTCAAAGCAAGAAAGCTGATCAGCGCTAGTAGAAGTTAGGATTGTGATTATCCTGGGGTTAGGTACTAAAGGGGCACACAAAGAGGTTCTGGGGTGTTAGTAATGTTTTATTTCTTCATCTGGATTCTGGTTGCACAGGGCGTTCAGTTTGTGAAAATTCCCCAAGCTATGCACTTACCATTTGTGCACTTTTTCTCTACGTATACTACACTTGAATAAAAAGTTCAAAATAAATTTCTGGCTGCACAGAAGAAATGAAGTGAAGCAGGAACTACCCAGACTGGGAGATTAGGAAGGAACAAGAGACTTGGTCTTGATTAGGTCAAAGAACAGGTTTAAGGAAGTAAGCAAACAGGAGGCAAGGGGGTGGCTATGGTTAGAGAATGAATTTCACAATTAAAAACCTCAGAGGTAGCACAGTTTCAGACAATTACAAGGCCTACTACCATTATTTCATGCCCTAAATTCTGAGATTCGGGACATCTCGTAATCTCTAACTTTCCAGTCTATAAAACATCTTGGCTGTCCATTTCTTCCCAATCTGTCAGCAGGTTGATATTAACGAACATTATAGAATATACACACCCACATATCCTGGAGCAAGTGCCTATTCACACTTTGCACTTCTGCCCTTTCCATCGTTTTTTCCCTTTTTAAAATCATTTTAATACTTTTTCCCTCGATAATCTTCATAATGTTCTACAACTTAAATTTTATTTTTGCCTTCACTTATCTCCCTGCCTAGCTCCTTGGAAATGTGAAGGCTGGCCAATGTCCAGTCCCATTTCTCTCTCTCAAAGTCAGAGACAGTCATACAGCATTTTATAATTCCAGCATCTAACACTATGAGCCAAATATACGAGACACCCAAATTACTACTGAGGATGATATCATCTTCTCAGAAGTATTTTCTTCTCAGTAAACCACTAATGACTGTACTTACTATTACTCATAGATAAGTAAATTATGCAAAGACGGTTTCTCCTCACTATGAACTAGTTTCATTCCTATGAGCATTTTATTTGCCATTTTTTAAAAGATTTATGTATTTATTTTAGGAGGGGATTGCGGGGAGGGGCAAAGGGAGACGGAGAATCTCAAGCAGACTGCCCACTGAGTGCAGAGCCCAACACAGGGCTCGATCCCAAGACCCTGAAATCATGACCTGAGCTGAAAATCAAGAGTCAGATGCTCAACTGACTGAGCCACCCAGGGGCCCTTTGCCATTTTTATACGAATATGTTCAAATATGGCTTTATATACAACGTTCTAAGCTTACTTTTACTTCACACTTCATAAAATAATTGAAATGAGGATATGATTAAGACATTAACAAAACTGACCAAAATTAATCTCTAAATGAAAGTTTTCTTCTCTATCAGAAAGCAGTAAATAAATACCACTATAACTAGCTATTCTTTCATTGACCGAAGCTTTCCATGTCAAAATTTCAAATGCTACATCTTAACACAGATCATGTATTTTTTAAGTTAAAATATACTCAAAGTAACAGCAACATTAAACGGATATAAAAATAGAAATCAAAGTCATACAAGAATAATAAAAGATACAGCTACAGAGAAAAGTAGTTTACATCGTATGAAGTGTTGGCTACAATCCCCAAAGTATAGGTGAAAGGTAATAAAGACCAGGACCCAACTCACTCACAACTATGGGGTCAGTGGGCATTTCTTTTGGGGGAACCTCTGCATCGTTATCTTTTAGAAAACTACGGATCCAAAGTAGATTCATTCATTTAAAAATCTTTCTCGAATTCAAAGCTAAAACTTCAAGAGGAGTCTTAAACAAATTTTAAAAGATCAAGACAGAGTTGAAGAATTGTCAGCAGATGCAAGATACATAAAGTTCCCACATCTCACCAACATGTTACTTCCACAAAGTTCCTCGATAAAGCCTTTCTGACCTGCTACTTCAGAAAAGAATAACATCATTTCAAAACTCCAAGAAACTTTTTAACAAAGATGGTACTCATAAGATACACTATGGAGGTTTTTCCTTTACATAAAAAGGCGATGAGGTGCATTTCAAGGTTATATCTAGTATCAGAGGATGAACTATTTGAGTATCACTGGCAGAGATGACATTATTGAAACATAATACAAATCTTAAAAGTGACGTGAATTTAATATATCAACTTGCTTACTAAAATGTTTTCTCAAATCTATGAAGTATGAGGCATTGTACGGGGTACAGACATGAATAAGGCATGGCTTCTGCCCTTGAGAAGTTCACAGTCTAAATCACTGCAGTCCAATAGAACTTTCTGCAACAACAGAAATTCTCTGCATCTGTGCTGTCCACTATAGTAGCCATTAGCCACGTTCCGACCAAGCACTTAAAATGGACCTGTACACCTGAGAGACTGAATTTTTAATTTTTACTTAACTATTATTAATTTAAATTGCCACATGTGACTAGTGGCTCCCATACTGGACAGTGCAGATCTAGATACATACACTATAATTAACACAAAAGCACTAAAATCAATTCCATAAAATGACCGTGACCATTAATATATACTGACCTCATTGAGTATGCTTTCCAGGGTTGGAGGAGTATCAACTTGAGGAATATCAAACTCCTTGTCATCAATCTAAATAGAGAAAGGAAATGAAATGTTCATTTAATGCTGCTTTCCCTCTTAGAATCGTGAGGGTGTTTAAATTTATTAGAATTATTACCAATTAAGAGACAAACATATCACCAAACTGATCATGCAGAGAGTCAACTCAGTGATCCATAGTAGTAAGGATCAGGTCGAAAGACTACAGAACTGTTTTCTATCCCATCCACATATTCAGCGATTATCAAAGACAAATATGCACTGACGGCACAATCTTGACAGCCCTGTCTGAAAGCTTCCGGTCAAGGACTTTGACATGTGCATTTTAAACAGGACAAAACAGCATGTTTCATGACAAGCCCCAATTTTCTAGGTGTAGGAAGCAATATACAAAACAATATACAGGGGCACCTAGGTGGCTCAGATGGTTAAGCATCTGCCTTTGGCTCGGGTCATGATCTCAGGGTCCTGGGATCGAGCCCCACATCTGGCTCCCTGCTCAGCGGGGAGCCTGTTTTCCTCCCTCTCTGCCTGCCTCTCTGCCTACTTGTAATCTGTCAATTAAATAAATAAAATCTTTAAAAAAATAAAAATAAAAACAAAACTTATACAAGGTCATAAGAAATATACAAAGGTCTGACATTGCATTTCTTAGTTATTTCATAAATTATGGTGAGAAGTGATTAGGTCAAACAAATTGTGATTAAGTATTTTCCTGGTCACAAAAGCTTATTACTCTCAAATCAATGGGAGAAAAAAAATCAGGGCACACGGGGCACCTAGCTGGCTCAGTTAGTAGAGCATGCAACTTGATCTTGGGCTCATGAGTTTGCACCTCATACTGGGTGCGGAGCCTACTTCAAAAAAATAAATATTTTTTTAAAAATCACTGTGCAGGATTTCTAAACCCACCACTAGCTCTATGATCTTGAACATTCATTTAACATTGCCAGCTGCACTTCAGCTTCTTCCTCCTAAAATGGATTGTCAGAGTGTGTGAGGCTCAAATGAGAACATATGTTAAAGTGCTTCATAAATGGTAATGACATACACAAATGAAGAGTGATATTATCTCATAAAACTACACACAGACTTCTATTAATTCATGCAAAAATGAAAGACTGAGTCTTTAGGTCATAGCTCTAACCAACATCATCACTTAACAAAAGCTGAATTTTTGGGACGCCTGGGTGGCTCAGTCATTAAGCGTCTGCCTTCAGCTCAGGTCATGATCCCAGGGTCCTGGGATCGAGTCCCACATCGGGCTCCTTGCTCGGTGGGGAACCTGCTTCTCCCTCTGCCTCTGCCTGCTACTCTGCCTGCTTGTGCTCTCTCTCTCTCTCTCTCTCTGACAAATAAATAAAAATCTTAAAAAAAAAAAAAAAACAAAAGCTGAATTTTTACCAGATCATTTTTGAATTCCAGTTCCTTGTCCAGATCTATGTAAGAGAATTTTGAAAGCGAAGCTTCAAGATTGAAAGACTTATTTAGCTCTTCTTCAGTAGTCTTGGTGCAGAGGCTCTGTTCCACATTTTCATGGTCTGGTTCATTTTCCATGTTTACTTATAATTATAATTCAGTCAATCCAAGCAAGTTTTTGTTTGTTTTGTTTTGATTTCTGGCCTTAGATCATGATGACCTGAATGATGATCTCTTTTCAAAAAAGGAAAAATATACATTATTTAGATTTTTCTCCATTGGACATTGCAAAGACTTACCTGATCAGACTTTTGTGGAAACTGATTCATCATCAATCATCTGATTGTAAGGCAATGAGAAATCAATATGGTTTGAGGTATGATATTGGGGGAGAGTTTCTATGGGAGGACAAAGGAGGAACATCTAACTCAGGAGTCTGGGAAGTGGCCCACCACCCAAAGTCATTAAGTCTGGTGATAGTGACAGACTTGGGGTAAGTTCAGCCACTAGACTTGGTACCATCCAGATTTATGTTTTAACAGCAGGAGGGTAAACTGGTGCCAAGAACTGCAATTAATCCCTCCCAAACCTCAGAGTAGATCTCCAGTTCCCCTGGAGAAAAACATACAGGATCAGTTTTGTTGTTGGCATCCATCCAAGGCCACAGATCTCTCAGGGAGCTTAGTGTAGACACAGCGGACCCAGGACAGATAGCTAGACACTTAATATGACACTAGCAAACCTAAGTGTTCAGATCTATTATGGGAGACAATAATGATGCCAGAATAAATTAAGACCATGGCCAACTAGGGATTTCTAGGAAGAAAGCTAGTCATAGAAAAACATGGACATTCTCAAAGAAAACTGAAATACTAAAGAAAAAGAAATGTATACAAATGTTTTATATATTGCATAGCTCTGAAGGATACAATTATGTATCAAAAAGAAATACCTTTGTTCACTTGCAAAACTGTCTAGAAAACAATTGTCTGCAAAATCTCTAGAAAAGTAAAAACATATTCAGGAAAAAATATAAGTTCAATGATTAAATTTATTCCTAAATGTTTTTAGTTTGTGTTCTAATTAGGCTAAAGTGGCCAAATTTTTAAAAGTCCATCACTTAGCTCTGCCTGTTTAGAAATAATGAAATAAAAATATGAAAAAAAAATAACACCACAGTAATAATGACAGTAAAAACAAAGGTCGTTTTGTTTTCTAGACTAGGTGTTTTCCACAGTACCCAGCAACATGCAGTAACTCTCTGTGAAAAGCTTTTTCAAACTACATACAGTCTACCGCCCACTACCCTCCCCACCATATGAACTTCTCTCAATCCCACTCCTTAATGAAGTGAAGGCAAAAGAAAGACTAACAACTAAGCCACCAAAAGAACTAATTGTTTAAAAAGGAGTTGAAAATTAGTTGCTGGTATTGTTTAAAAAATAATAATAATGCCCAAAATTCACTGACAATTTTATCCAATCAGGCTCCTTTTTTATTAATGATGAATTTCACTTTGTTCAAGGTTTTGTTCTTATCAGATTAAAAGAAATGAATACTATTTGTAAGACATGTAGACTATGAAGACAGACTTTTAGAGAGCTGAAACCAATTTTTCCAGCTAGTACATTTGGTATATTACAAAATACAGCCTAATGTCTTTCACATGTTACAGAAGAAAGACTCTAAGGCTCGGTTTACAAACACATGATACAGAATACATTCCTAGAAGACATCACTGAGGGCACTCTGTATCTGGCAAACATTTAGCTTTCTCAGGTACTAAGTGCACTTCTCCTTTTGCAGAGGGCCAAGGGCAGAAGCAATATTAACGTTTATATGCCTTTCTTCAAAGAAGATAGATGGTCTCATGACAAACTCCTTCTTAATAAAGCTCTCTTATTTGTACCATTTAGGAAAAATGATTACAATTAGTCAAGGAATGTTTGCAAACATGCATAGTCTAATCCACATTCAGTGATTCCTGAGGACAGTTATTAAGTTTTATTCTTACACATTAAGAAATAATAACAGAAAAGACCACAATAGTCACACCCCCAAAAAACCCACTTTTATTTAAATGATTTAATAACTGAAAACATTTCATTCTTCACTTTGGTCTTTGCAAAATAACTCAGGAAGTAAAACAATTTTTTTCTGGCTCTTTTTTAGACCCCCTATCTGGTCTTAGTTAAGAGGTTCTCAGGGCAACTCAGCATCTGTGAACACCAATACCACATTTGAGAAGTTTTAATGATCAAGCATCTCCTGAAGAAAGAGCACCATCTTGCCATGCTACCCTAGTCCATTTCCAACCTTCACTTGACTGAGCTCCTGTTATTGTGATATGCTGGCAAAGTGCAAAGAACATAAGCCAAAGAGTCTGTTAAAATCAGATCTGAGGGGCGCCTGGGTGGCTCAGGCAGTTAAGCGTCTGCCCTCAGCTCAGGTCACGATCCCGGGGTCCTGGGATGGAGCCCCGCATCGGGCTCCCTGCTCAGTGGACAGTCTGCTTCTCCCTTTCCCTCTGCCGCTCCCCCCAACTTGTACTTTGTCTCTGTCTCAATCTCTGTCAAATAAATAAATAAAATATTTTAAAAACAATAAAAAATTTAAAAAAATAAAATCAGGTTTGAATCTGGGCTTTACCAGTTCCTACCTTGGTGACCTTGGTCAATCTGTCTACCCTTTCTGAGCCCCTCCATTTCTACTCTTTTAAGATGAAATATTGCGGCCATTTGTGTCGTTTGCCCAGAGCAGCACCTCTTGATGGGGAAGGGCTCCTTCAAAACATGTGGTTCTTGTGGAGGCTGCCAATCAAAAATCCCCTAGTAACAGAAAGTGCAGAATGTCGCCAGAGTGCTTCGCTGGGATTCATTAAAACGGAACTGGTGAGGAAAAGCTGCTTCAATTGTTCTCTAAACAATGAGTAGTAAGGGTGAGTAGCATGCCCACCCTCTACGTGATCCTGTTCTGCAGAAAAGGAGGTCATTTATCCAATAGATATCAACTAAACACCTAAACACATACTGCACACGTCACTGGAAAGCCACCTCTACTAACAGAATTTACATTCTAGGAACAGATTCTCTAGCAAGAATAAAATCAACCTACAAACAGAAGCAGGAAGAGGTAAAAGTGTCCTGATACCACTCAGGAACCCCCGTTCCAGTCTTCTATGATGTTCGCTCTGGCCACAGCACTTGGGCAATTTGGCTACATAAGCTGGCATCCTCTCCCGACTCTCTCTTTTTTTTTTTTTTTAATCACTTACAACAGAGAGTCCTGACTATTAGAATGCAACGACCTATGTTGCAGAGCTACCGTGAGGAATAAAGGACATAACAACTGTAAAGCATTTAGAATAACGCCTGGACACAGAATTATTTTCAAGAAATATTTGCTATGATCATTTAAAATTTCCTCAAGATTTCCACATTCTTCCAAAGTTAAAGATCCTGAAACAAGATCGAGTACTTCTGTAAAGGTCTAGCTAGTTCTAAGCATATCGTAAGGATACCTTATTGGAAGGATAAACTTACTTCGGCTCTCAGATTAGAAGTTTCTTCAGGAGTTAAATGGTAGGGGTTTTATTTTATTTTATTTTTTTAATTTATTTGACAGAGAGAGAGACACACAGCGAGAGAAGGAACACAAGCAGGAGGAGTGGGGGAGGGAGAAACAGGCTTCCCACAGAGCAGGGATCCTGATGCGGGGCTCGATCCCAGGACCCTGGGAGAGACCAGAGCCCAAGGCAAACGCTTAACGACTGAGTCACCCAGGCTCCCTGGTAGGGGTTTTAGTTAAGACTAGTACAGCCCCAGCAAAGTATCAGAGATGCTTCAGAAAAACATCTAATTATCATAATAAGTGTGATATACTACTAAGTCATTCTAAAATGGTGCTTTCACATCAACTTCCTCTTTTACCACTTACTAGCAATTACACCTTTATGTTAGTTGGCAAATTTATTCAACCCAAATAGACCTAGGAATCAAAAGATCACCATGCTCAGGTTTTTTTGAAAAGGAGAGTTCACTAGAGCAGTGTCTCCACATTTTTTTAGAAATTGAGCTGTGCCTGATTCTCCCTGCGGCGGGCAAGATAGTAGTGCCCAAGGATGTCTGTCCTAATCTCCAGGACCTGTGAGTGTGTTACCTTACATGGCCAAAGGAACTTCACAGGTGTGATTAAATTAGGATCTGGAGTACAGATTATCCACATTGGCTCAATATAATCACGAGGGTCTTAAAAAGTCAAAAAGAGGCAGAAGAGAGCGTCAGAGAAGAGGTATGACAACAGAAGCAGGATCAGAGGGATGCCTGGGTGGCTCAGTTGGTTAAGTGTCTGCCTTTGGCTCAGGTCATGATCACAGGGCCCTGGGATTGAGTCCTCCATCAGGCTCCTTGTTCAGCGAAGAGTCTGCTTCTTCCCCTGCCTGCTGCTTCCTCTGCCTGCCATTCCCCCCGCTTGTGCTCTCTAACAAATAAATAAATAAAATCTTTAAAAAAAGAAAAAGAACAAGAAGCTGGGTTAGAGGGATGCTACAGTTGCAGGCTTTGAAGGAGGAAAGATGCCAGGAGCCAAGTAATTTAGGTAGTCTCTAGAAGCTGCAAAAGGCAAGGAAATGGATTCTCTCCTTGAGCCTCGAGAAGGACCCCAGCCCTGCCACAGCTTGATTTTAGCCTAGTAAGACCAGTTCTAGTCTAGTGAACTAGTGAACTAAAGAACTGTAAAATGATAAATCTGTATTTTTTTTAAGCTACTACATTTGTGGTAATTTGTTACGGCAGGAATAGGAAATGACTACACTAACAAAGTTTGAATAATTTGTTTCTGGTCCTATTGCCAACATTCTGAAATACTAATCCCTCCCTCATCACTTGGTGTTGCCCAAATATTTATTGAGCAAGCTCTTCATTCCATACACAGACCAATGATGAAATGCTTAATATATGATGCTTATACTATTACACATGTTGCAGACATTGCCTTCAGATCCCACTTAAGGGCTATCCCAGTACAAAGGCTGGCAATAAACTACTGATAATTTCCTCCTGAGACTAAATTCTACAACTAGTTCTCCACCCAAACATCCTGCAATCCAGTGTTCCTACAGTTCTCAAGGGGATGCTAACTAAGCTGGACAGTACCTGCAGACAACGTAACAGTTAAAATCTATGGTTTCTTAGTCTCTCCCAGGATGAAATCACATTAATCCGACAGGAAAATGTAGATCACAGAATCATGATTACCCAGTATGCTGTCCTCTTCTGAGCACTGATAAACTAATATTTTAAAAGTTCTGATTTAAGATTATCTGTCATCTTGACAGTTCTTAAGGCTACTCCCTCTTAATTAATAAGGTTATTCCCAAACAATAAGATTCAAGGACCACTTAAAAATAAATACATGTATCATATAAACATCAATGACCCCATTTTAACCCAGACTAACTGAATAACAACTCCAGAATATGACCGGTATTAGGCTGCGTCAATAAAGAACTCTTCCACCAATTTTTTGTTGTAGTAATTTTTTGTTTTTCCCTTGGCAGACCTTCCCTACCATGCTCATATTCCAGGATCCTATTTAATTCACTGACACTCTTTTCCTCCTAAAAGTATCATATGAGACATCTTTCACAGTATGGTGAGTCAAGTTTTGTTTTTAACTTACTGTATCCCCAAAAAGGTATCATGAAATCATGATATGGAAAGAATTTTACATTCCAACTTTGTTTCTGGCTTTCCCAATCCAAGTATTTCTCTTCTTCCATTTCTTTGTTTTGTCTTGTTTGTTTTGTGAAGAAAAATACAATAGATGATTAACCTCTATTTGTTTCCTATTCTCTTTCTCTCGTAAATGGACTAATTTTGAACAGCTCCCCAATGCCTACAGTATAAAATTCCAAATTCTACCCACAACTATTTGGTCAACTAATCTTCGACAAAGCAGGAAAGAATATCCAGTGGAAAAAAAAGGTGTCTTCAACAATGGTGTTGGGAAAACTGGACAGCTACATGAACAATGAAACTGGACCACTTTCTTACACCATACACAAAAATAAATTCAAAATGGATGAAAGACCTGAACATGAGAAGGAAACCTTCAAAATCCTAGAGGAGAACACAGGCAGAAACCTCTTTGACCTCAGCCATAGTAACTTCTTACTCACACATCACCAGAGGCAAGGGAAACAAAAGCAAAAATAAACTCTTGGGTCTTCATTAAAATAAAAAGTTTCTACACAGTGAAGGAAACAATCAATGAAACTAAAAACAACAGATGTTGGTGAGGATGCAGAGAAAGGAGAACCCTCTTACATTGCTGATGGGAATGCAAACTGGTGCAGTCACTCTGGAAAACAGTATGGAGGTTGGTTCCTCAAGAAGTTAAAAATAGAACTACTTATGACCAGCAATTGTACTAATGAGTACTTACCCAAAGGATACAAAAATACTGATTCGAAAGGGCATATGCACCCCAATGCCTATAGCAGCACTATCAACAATAGCCAAATTATGGAAAGAGCCCAAATGTCCACTGACTGATGGATAAAGATGTGGTGTATCTCTATACACACATATATATAATGGAATAGTAGTCATTATAAAGAACGAAATCTTGCCATTGCAATGACATGGATGGAGGTGGAGTGTATTATGCTAAGTGAAATAAGTCAGTCAAAGACAAATACCATATGATTTCACTCATGTGGAATTTAAGAAACAACACAGATGAATGTATGGGAAGGGGGGAAAAAAGAGAGAGAGAGAAGCAAACTATAAGGGACTCTTAACATAGAACAAACAGGGTTGATGGAGGCAGATGGGTGGGGGATGGGCTAAATGGGTGATGGGTATTACGGAGGGCACTTGTTATGATAAGTACTGGGTGTTGTATGTAAGTAACGAATCACTGAATCTACTCCTGAAACCAATATTACACTCTATGTTAACCACCTAGAATTTAAATAAAAATTTGAAAGGAAAAAAAATAATAAAATTCCAAATTCTAAGCCTAGGATTCCAGATATCACAGGAGCTGACCTTATCGTCCTTTACCACTAAACTTATTAACCTGTATTCAGAGTCCTTCAAGAAGAGCTTTCCCTTTCCTTCCATGTCTGCTCATGCTAGTTCACCTTCCCTTTCCTTTTCTTCTCCATTTACCTAGTTCCTTCTTTCCTTCCGTCCTGTCCTTCTAGCCGCTGTCATTCCCTAAGCCTCCTCTGAATCCAGAATGCATGTCTTCTTTAGAACAGTGCCTTGGTGCTTTCCTCATATTGATTCATCAGTTAACTTACCATGTGGCTATGTCTTTTGTCCCCAACTATACAAGAGAAATGCAGCCA
>CM052898.1:119816656-119821024 GCA_028534135.1 Potos flavus | reverse complement strand
AGGCTTCCTGCTTGGTGGGGAGTCTGCTTCTCCTTCTGCCCCTTACCCCACTCATGTTCTCTCTCTCTCTCTCACTCAAATAAACAGAAAAAGGAAGGAAGGAAGGAAGGGAGGGAGGGAGGGAGGGAAGGAAGGGAAGGGAAGGAAGGGAAGGGAAGGGAAGGGAAGGAGGGAGGGAGAGAGGGAAAGAAAGAAAGAAGGAAAGGAAGGAAAGGAAGGAGAGAGGGAGAGAGAGAGGGAAAGAAGAAAGAAAGAAAGAAAGAAAGAAAGAAAGAAAGAAAGAAAGAAAGAAAGAAAGAAAGAAAGAAAGAGGAAAGAAAGAAGGAAAAGAAAAGAAAAGAAAAAGAAAGAGAAAGAAAGAAAGAAAGAAAACAAAAGAAAGAAAGAAAGAAAGAAAAAAAGAAAGAAAGAAAGAAAGAAAACGAACAAAAGAAAGAAAGAAAACGAACGAAAGAAAGAAAGAAAACGAACGAAAGAGGGAAAGAGGGAAATGCAGCCATGCTTCTTTGTATACTGCACATCACTGGGCTTGTTGACTTGCTTAGGTATGTACACGTTCAGTAAATATTTGCTGATTAACACAAGAATTGGAAGACAGGACTAACACCTGTGTTGCAAATTAAATGATCAGTTTTATTACCTATAATTGTTAAGCTTCGTAGGATATTATTTGACACCCAGTCTACAGGAATCTATGCCATAGTAAACCAAGTTATAATTGAGCTCTACCTTTATGTAATCAGGCTTGTCAACTACTGTTGATCATATTCATCCCTCAGATATCAGCTAAAACTCTGCTTCCTCAAAAAGCCTTTTTTTTGGGGGGGGGGGTGCCTGCGTGGCTCAGTGGGTTAAAGCCTCTGCCTTCGGCTCAGGTCATGATCTCAGGATCCTGGGATCAAGCCCTGCATTGGGCTCTCTGCTCGGCGGGGAGCCTGCTTCCCCCTCTCTCTCTGCCTACTTGTGATCTCTCTCTCTCTGTCAAATAAACAAATAAAATCTTTAAAAAAAAAAAAAAAGAAAAAAGCCTTTTTTTGTCCTGCTCAACTGAACAAGGTTCCCTGTTAATATGCACTTATAACATCATTCTCCTTTTTCACTGAACTTGTCACACTGCTATCATTTTTTCAGTGTCTGAACCACCACTGCCTTCCCTCAGGAAGGAAAGGAATACAGGTTCCAGGAGAGCAAAGAACAGATCTGCCTTGTTCACCACTGTATTCCTAGTGCTAATCAATCCACCAATCCCTCCCTTCCTCCCCCCATAAGCAGCCAAGCAACACTGCATCACTGGCTTCGAGGGCTTCAGATAACGGTTCTGGTCATTCAAAATAAGCTAGGGTTAGTCGTTCTACCCCCAAAAGCTTTCCACCTTGCAAGTTCCATTCTTTGCACCTAAATGAGATTTTTTTACAATCCTTAACACTGATTTGTTTAAATGATCATTTAGTTTATGTATAACATGACACAAACTCCACAATTCCAGATGTTTTGGGTTCTTTTACATTAATTCAGCCTACAAAGTCAAGATGAAAACAGTGGAAATGTATCGTATGTCCATTTCCGTTTACAGGAATGCAACTTATCTTCAGCAAAGAGAAAAGAAGAAATGATTCACACAGAAATGGGGACTCTACACACCATTCCACTCAATATTATACACTTCAGGGTGAGCATGGGATAGGAGGTTGTGATCTGCTGTCCTTTTGTTCAGTCTCAGTTCCTGAATGCCTCATACATAATTATCCATTTCACCTGTGCTCAAAATAACAAATAACACGCCATTCCAACAGGGAGCAAAAGCCAGCTGTGTGGCACATCCTGAGAGATAGGTCAGTCTCCGCCATGACTCCTTCCCAGGTACTTTTCAGGGGTACTCGAATTTCACCTTACTCATGGACTTCAGAAAGAGACCCTATGTTAGATAACAAAGCTACTATGTACTTGGGTGAGATGCATACTTGGCCACCAAATTTCCTTCCAAGAATAGGCACATTTAGGCCTACAATGCTCAGAGCTGCCACTATGAAAAAGCCCAAACTTGTTTCTCTTTTTCTCTTACTAAATGTCTAAATGAGAAGAGTACTCATTTAAAATTAAGGAAGTGCATATGGAACAACAAATGTTAAAAAGAAAAGTGGAGGAAAAGAGTACCTGAGACCTGCTGGTGGCATGGTGCTCGTTACTATTATGTTACTAAGTTACTATTACGAATTATCAGGCACAACCTTCAGCCACATTCTACAAAAGAAAAAACTAATTCCCTATGACAATATACAAAATAATGGTAAGAACTATGTCTACGAATATCTATATTATGCATAAAACCTAATATTATTCATCAGTTTTATATGTGTATGAGATAAATAAAATGAAAGAGAAAAAAAATCACTTCTTTCCAGCTTCCAGTAAGTCCCTGCTATTAAAAGAATCACTCTTCAAAGATCCACCCCCTCTTTATAAAACTTCTCCTAAGAAGCACATGGGCCTTGTGTAGGCTGACATATATTCTCCTTTCTTCTTCACTAAATTGGTATGAGTGAATTTGTATAAGTTAAATGCAAAGAAGACGGGATTCCATTCAGTTGTAGGTTGAGTAGATGGTGGCCTTCCAACTCATCTTAATTGGCTTCCAATTAATTAAATTATCACCTCAACTTCTCTTGGTTAGGGGTAAAGAAGGATGTAGAGTCACAAGAGATTTGGTTTTGTTTTTTGGGTTTGGTTTCTTTTTTTTTCGTAAAGAGCAAAAGGAAACTTCTTGCTGAACTGGAGAGGAAAAACAAATTTGATTACAGTTAGAACATCCCTTCACCATCTTTCCTTTGGAAAACTACTCCTCCTCCACTCCAAACAAGTAATTTTAGTGATGCTACCAATCAAATACCCTATCTACCTAGCCAGAAGAGTAAGCACATGACATTCTTGTAACCATGTGGCCAATCATTGTCCTTCCCTGGAATTTGTAACTACTGAAGGTAGGCGTTTTCTCTTTATTCTGGGAAGATGTTAACACAGGGGCTGATAGAATGAAGATCATTCAAACATTAATTCAAGATTCAGTGAAGACTAGAACAGTTTGCTCTTACAAATACATACAGATTACACCTGAAGCTGTGGCTCAAAAGGCAATCTAACCTCTGTGACAACTATAAACAGATCGAAAGTTAAACATACTTCCTTAAGTTCAAAACGTCTCACTTTTCATTCACATACATAACTGACATTTGGTATCACAATGGTTGACATCTTCGTGAAAGAGATATAGCTAAAAAGTGCCACAATGCCTCAATATTCTGAAGACAAATAACGGCCAACCACTGATGCTGGTCCAAAGAAAATAAAGGATAATCAAACACTATTATCTCAGAGCTCTGGAAAGAATTTTTTCACATATAACTATGTCTCTTTGACATATAAAGCCAACAGTTCAACCAGAAATTTCCCCGACTTATCTTTACTCTGCTTTCTAATGGAACAGGCCGGCTATACCAGAGGATTCAGTGTCTACTTCTCTGCTTGAATTTAACCATGAGCAAACCCATGTCTTACACAGACACAGGTAGAGTTTCCATCCCCATTTGTATTAGACTTCAAACACACACACCTGACATGTAATTACCTCCCAATCACAGACATCTGGAGTTGGTGCCGCAAGTCAACAACCACGATTGTTCTGCTTGTGGGGTTTTTTTGGGGCGCGGGGGAGTGTGGTAGAGGGTGGGCATGCAGAGGACTCAAGCCTTCTGGTCCATTTTATATGAAAATAATATTAGGAGGTTATGGTGGAGGCATGCTTAATTGAAGAAGGCTCCCAGCTGATCCTGATAACCCAAGGCCATGGAACCTCCCTGGCTGACCCTACTTCATCCCACCCTAACGTCCCTCTGAAACACACCCAAACATTTTAGGTAGCTCTGTGTCCCTCTTTTCCCAGGTACCACACTTGGGCAACTAACCAGGACACAGGAGTGGCCTCAAACTTTAGAGACCCACCTGTCCTCATTCTGCTCACTCTGGAGAACACCTTGCAGGCAGAGACAAACTGGAACCAGCCTCACAGGGTGCCCACCAATCCTAAGAGGTGGACATCTCACCCAAGCCTCGGCCTCACACTTGGGGAGCACACTCATCCCAATCTTTAAGGGAAGAACGAGCCCACACCTGTGCAAAGTGGGTTGCACACCTGTTCCGTCCTGGGGAGGACAATGATCACCCGCCTCCTAGTCTCACAATCAGGGGAATTGGGTGCACCTGTCCTCAGCCGCACACTCGTTATGAACAAGTGGAAACCGCCTGACCCAATTGCAGGCCAAACGCAGGACACGCCTCTCCACGCCAGAGTCAACCCCACCCGGACCGTGAGCC
>CM052898.1:119771656-119811656 GCA_028534135.1 Potos flavus | reverse complement strand
CTCGATCCCAGGACCCTGGGATCATGACCTGGACTGAAGGCAGACGCCTAACGACTGAGCCACCCAGGCGCCCCAAACTTCTCTTTTTAAGTAAGACATGGCAGTTGAACAGATAGTAATCAAAATGGAACTTCTGTGAACTGGTCTTAGGAGAAATTTAACTGATGAGAAAACCCCCTCATGTGTTGTAGGAGCCTGGGAGCATGGGAGTCAGCGAGGGCTGGCTGCTCTGAGGGCCAGGGGCTAGAAGGGGAGCAGCACCCAGAGGCTGTTGCTGTTGGATGATGTCACCATACACAGTCCTTCTCCAGCTGTCCCCACAACAGGGAGCACAGAGAGCGTGGGCCAGACATTGCTATTAACATTGCATCATGAGTAGGCCACATCTGTCCTGAAGGAAGAAATGGCTGGTTCCCTGGGAACAAGGGGCAGAGACTGGGAGATGGGCACGTGTGTCATTTTTCTTTGCTCACAATCACAAGATAAATTGGCTTCTTTTAATAAGGAACCTGATATACAAAGTTCTTAATGGAGTCAAAATATCCAAGAGAAGTGAAATTGGGTAACTTTAAGTTACTCAAGCTCATCCAGATGTCAATTTCAGGTTCCGTCCATCTGAGATGCCCTCCCCCCGCCCCAAGATAACCATGTGGCTCAGTCCTCCCTCACCTTCTTTGGAGCTTTGCTCAAATGCCACTGCATTGGTCAGGGCAATAAATACAAGGCAGATGGTGGAAGAGTATTCTCCATTCCAGTCTCAGGGACCCAGGTCCTTTCCATTGGGCAACACTATCAGCTGAACACATGGCCTCCAACTTCTCCAAGGCTGGGGATGGAAAAGGCCCATTAGCTCTCAGTGCGTTGGCCAAAAAGTGACATGTGCCCCTTCTGCTCATAGTCCATTGGCCAGCACCAGCCACCTGGCCCTGCTTTACTACAAGGGAGGTCAGGAAGTGCAGGGAAGCCTTCAGAATATCTGCAGAGCACATGCAGCCTCTTGCATGGTCATCTCCATAAGGTCTCCCCTGACCACCCCTCCTTCCCCCAGCATTCCCTTTCAAATTCATTCTACTTTATAGTATTCACCATAGTCCAATGTACTATATATTTTATTCATCCATTAAATTTCTGTCTTTTCCACTGGTATGTAGGCATTGTGAAAATTTATAATTTTTGTCTGCTTCATTTGTGGTTTTTTAAAAAACATTTTATTTATTTATTTGACAGAGTGAGAGAAAAAGAGAGCACAAGCAGGGGGAGCGGCAGGCAGAGGGAGAGGGAGAAGCAGACTCCCTGGTGAGCACGGAGCCCGATATGGGACTTGATCCCAGGACCCTGGGATCATGACCTGAGCTGAAGGCAGCTGCTTAACCAACAGAGCCACCCAGGCACCCTTCATTTATGGTTTTATCCCTAGCATCTAGAACACCACTTGGCATATGGTTGGACCTCCATAATTTTTTATTAAATAAATGAATGAATTCTACAATGTCTGTATTTGTATGTAGAGGGGGTGTCACATACGCAGACCTGAGGATGCTTCCTAAGGAATAAAGAACCCCCTTACAGCATACACAAGCATCCACTGAGTAGTCACAAAACACTGTGCTTGGTGCCAGGAACACAGATATGAGAAATAGTCCCTGATATCTAGCCAGCAAGAAACAATAAAAATGCAATACTTGTTAAGATCCATAATAGAGGGGTGCCTGGGTGGCTCAGTGGGTTAAGGCCTCTGCCTTCAGCTCAGGTCATGATCTCGGGGTCCTGGGATCGAGCCCCGCATCGGGCTCTCTGCTCGGCGGGGAGCCTGCTTCCCCCTCTCTCTCTGCCTACTTGTGATCTCTCTCTGTCAAATAAATAAATAAAATCTTAAAAAAAAGATCCATAGTAGAAATAAATTACATGAGCTCAAAGGACAAATTCTTCTGAACTTTAACAGGAATCAGATTTTAGATCCAAACATTACTAGAAGAGCAACAAGAAAAAAAAGAAGCAGTGGGTGGGGGGAAGAGGTTGGGGATTCAGGAGTCATAAATTGCTTTATAAAAAAATATAATACTGTATTTTCTGCCATTTTGTATTCTTGACAACAACTTGTCACCCACTCATTCTAGTGCCTTCCTGTATCCCTTGTCCCTTCAGCCTTAGAGTATGTAGCAGCCCATGTACATTCAATTCAGAGACACTTGGAGATCTCATTATTTAAAAGCATTTCTCCCTCTAATAATTTCACAATTCCAGAAATGGCATCATTTGAAGTCTGCTTAGAGTATTTTCTCTTCCAGCCCCATCCATACTTTTGCAAAAAACTAAGTACAGAATTGATCAGCCTTTTGGACTGAAGACGGGCATCACAGGAGCCCTGCTGGAATTCAGGAGCAAAAATTAGATGGAGAGGGAGGACCGGGGCTGGGACCTGGGCTATAAAGGGGACCCTAGGCAGGCACTGAAGGGGACTGGGCACTGGAGCAGAGAAAGAGCAAGGAGTAGAGGAGATGCAGAGACAACAAAAGCATCAAAGGTAAATATGACCTATTTCACCATTTTGCATGAGGATAGCCTTGTTTACACAGAAGGATACACACACAACCTCTTCAACACAAAAAAGGAAGAGTTGGGCTCAACTGAAAGAAAATTCAAAATGATAGCAAAGTTCCACCGCATCAGCACCCAGATTCCTGTCTCACTGTTGACCTATGGAGGGCCTGAATTCCCAAGTCTATCTCATGGTCCAAGATGTCTGTTGCAACCATCACGTTCACCTTCCAACTGTCCTGGAAGAGAAAAGGAAGTAAGAACGTATATAATTATCCATTGTTATACAACTACGCTAAAAATTACAGGCTTAAGACAGTAACATATATGGGACGCCTGGATGGCTCAGTCGGTTAGGAGTCCTACCCTTAGTTTCTTGATTTCGGCTCAGGTCATGATCTCAGGGTTGTGTTACCGAACCCCATGGTGTGCTCCGTGCTCAGTGCAGAGTCTGCTTGAGATTCTCCCTCTCCCTCTGCCCCTCCCCCAGCACTCCCACACATACTCTCTCTCTCAAATAAATACACAAATCTTAAAAAAAAAAAGAAGAGTAACAGCTATTATCTTACAGTTTTTGCAGATCAGTAATCTAGGTGTGGCTTAGCTAGGTCCTTCGCCTTAGGATCTTCTACAAGTTTGCAACCAAGGTGGCGGCTCAGGCTGCAGATATCTCAAGGCTCAAACTGGGAAGGATCTACTTCCAAGCTCACATGCTTATGGGCAGGATTTGCTTCCTGCAGGCCATTGGACTGAAGTCCTCAGTGCCCACTGGTTGTTGGCGTGTGTGCCAACTGAGGGGTGTGCCCTCAGTTCCTTGTCACTTGGGTTTTTCTTTAATAAGGCAACCCACACCACGGTAGCTTGCTTCATCCAAGTAGGCAACCAAGAAGAGCCATCAAGAATGTGAGCAAGATGAGAGTCATAGTCTTTTGTAAGCCGATCTTGAAAGTGACAGCCCATCATTTTTTGTTACATTCTATTTGTTACAAGCACTAGCTCCTGCCACACTCAAGGGGAGGGGATTACACAAGAGTATGACTACCAGGAAGTGGGATCACTGGGAGCCATTTTAGAAGCTGCCAGCAAAGAAAATTATGCCCTCTCCCTTCAGAGACTCTTACCTGAAATTGTCTTTATCAGGCCTGTCCTCATCTAGCTGCAAGGGAGGCTGGGAAATGTAGTCTTTATTCTGGGGGACTATCAGCCCAGCTAAAAATTAGAGATTCAATCCTGAAGAAGACTTACAGATTTCTGGAGAGTAAAAGGTTTAGTTATCCGATGAACTAGCCCCAGGCACTGAGAGGTGGATAAATATGGCCAGGTAGAATTAAAGAATCAGAGTTCAAATCCTACCTCTGCCACAGCCTATGCTGAGTGAATTATTTAACCACAGTGAGCCTCACTTGTATGTTCTGACTAAATGAAATGACTTACGTGAAGCATTTTGCACTTGAAATCTGTTTCAGAGGTAGCTTAATCTCCCAGAAACTTTTAAGCCCGTCTCTGACAACCGACCAGCTCGTTGTGTGACGCCATTTTCATCATCTCACTTCTTCCCCGTCGGTAAAAGTCGGCATTAAGATGCCCTCCCTATCTTAACCAGTTGCTATAAAGATAACGTGTGTGAATGTATTGATTTTTTTTTTTTTTAATTTAATTTGAAATGCCAGGCAAACATAATGTGCCATTGGTGGCCACCAGGTGGCAGTGGGAGGTAATGGGCGCGGGTTATGGCCCATGGCCACCAGATGGTGCTGGCATTCAGCAGATAACGCCCTGGCTTGGCTGGGAGCCTATGCAGGAGCGCCGGGAAGGGCTCTTGGAGATGGCCATTGTAAACCCCCTCATCCTACAGAGGGGAGAATTGCGACCAGAGCAGGGTGTGGGGGGAGGGAGGGAGGTGTCTCACAGCAATGAGGGCTGGACACCGGGTTTCTTGACTCTCAGCCCAGCGTGGCTCTTATCCCAACATGGTGATGATTCTCTCACATTCTCTCTAGACTTGCACTGGACACCAGACGTGTCCACTGCCTTCCTCTTTATGGATTTACCGAGTTTTAAAAGCCTGAAAAATGCCCACGAATATCATCTATCTCTGGCTGTGTAACATAGTGGTTATGAACATGATTTTAGAGGCAGACTTTAATTTTTATATTTACAGCAGGCTCCTCACTGCAAAGTTAGGAAAATCATTTCTACCTGATAAGGTTGGTGTGAAATTAAGTTAAATGAGATAAAATATGTGAAAAGAATAGTAACATTAATGAGTACACACTCGTCTAAGCAGTTGACATGTATTTAATTCATTTAATACTTAATATTTAATATTTATTTAAATGATTTAATCATTATGGAATCAGTATGTATTAATTATCGTATACGTAATCCATAATATTTAATTCTCACCATAACCTTATTATAATTAAGTCCATTTTAGAGAGGAAGAAACTGAAGCATAGAAAGGTTGTAACTTGCCCACCACACTCATAGCTATGGGTGAAGGAGTCCGGGTTTAAACCTGTCTTCAGAGCCCATGTCCTTACCCTTAGTTGTCACTAGTTGTTTGGCAGAGAGTAAATACCCAGTAAATGACAGGTACGGATCTGTGGAGGCCAAGCTAAAGACTCCAGCTTGAGGGACAAGGGTTTGGAAGAGAAAGATAACCACCATTCACCTACACCTCCAGAGTGGTAGGGATAGCACATAGCTGGAAGAAAAATGTTAAGTACCCAAGTTCATAAAACAAAGGTAACTTACAAAATTTAAAAAAAAAAAAAAGGTAACTCACACAGCAGGTGGGATTTAGACTTCAGATATAGAGAGAACCAGACTCGAGTTCTGATCCTGCCTCTTGCTAGACCTCAGGCAAGTTGTTTAACATCTCAGAGCATCAAGTTCCTCATCTAAAAATTGAAGCTAATACTCTACCATGCAGAATTACTGTATTAGAAGCCAACATGGTTAAAAGGCACCTTTTTAAAATGTGCACAGTAGGGCAGACATTTGATTATTATGGTTCTTTTTACTCAACAAGTATATATTGTGCTAGTTGAAAGGGACTTAAGATGCTAAGATATTGTTGCTTCCCTCCAGGAGCCTCTATAGGAGAGATGATGGGCATTAGGGGAGGGCAAGATGTTTTTCTAGCAGTAGCAATTGGAGAAGTTTTCATAGATACGATACTGAAGGACACAAGGAAGGTGAGAAGAGCATTCTATAAACTTTATTAGCAAAGGTAAGGGGGCCAGAAAGAGTGAGCCTGTTTGTCTGGGGAATAGTAAGCAGTTCAGACTGGAAGTGTGAGTCAGGCTTAAGAGTGTGGCAGCAGAACAAGAAGGGAATTTCTGGTTAGACTTGGCACGTTAAATGTATGCATTTGACTCTGCTCCTAAAATGACAGTAAAAGAATAAAGTGTAAACCCACAAGAACTCTAGGAACGGAGAAGAGACAATGGCTGATGGAAGATGTCAAAAAAAATTAGACAATGAATAGTGGTTGGATATGAGTATGACTGACTTACTGAAGACAAGAAAGTCGTGTACAGGGCAGGCAGGGGGTGGAGAAGTTGTCAAGAAGGAAGTCAGCTTGATATGAAAAACAAAAACAAATAGAAACGTTTAGAAAATAGAGGTGTCAGATAACCCGAAAGCTAATGGGATGGAGTTGAGCTGAAAACATAAGTATGAATTGAAAGTCTGATTTCTTTCTCCCAGTCCTGTATCTATCCACATGGCTTTCTCTACCCACCCAGCAAAATACACAGGTATACTCTCTGGAGAGGCCAAAGGAGAGAGGCTCTGGTCTTGGGGAAGACACAAGGCAAGGCAGATGGAAGAGCTAAGTCACTATACCGAAAACAGGAGCATTAAGTGGGAATCTCCATCCTGAGCAATGTGACCACTCACCTCTTCCCGTGTTGGGCTCCCAGAACACTGGAAGCCTGGCTTACATTCTAGAGGAAAGTGGTTAGGGAAGGGTCTATGAGGTAAGCCAACTGACCCAACAGAACGACCTAGATACTGACATCTGCTTGGGAGTGGGGAGCTGTGTCCAGTAAAACATCATCTTCCTACCAGATAATCCTGCGGTGTGGTGCACCACTCAACCAGCCTTGCACACACACAAAGAGATTTTAATGTACTCAGAAGAAAAAGACAATTTAAGGAGAATTTTTAACAGCAAAATTAATATCCTTAGGGGGAAAGAAACTCATCACACCCATGAAAAAAGATCAAAGAGCTATAGAAAAAAGAATCTTTAGAGGTTTTTGTTGGAAATACAGACAGCCAAAATTTTTAAATTATATAGGTTTAGAAGAAAAAACTTGAGGAAATCTCCCAAAAGTAAAACAATTAAAGATTTTTTAAAAAAAGAACAAATAAGAGAAAAAAGAAAAGAACACTAAAAGATTATTCCAGAAGTCTCACTACTAGAACAAGAAGAGTTCCAGAAAGAGGAAACTGAGAAAAGTTTGGGAAATAATTGCCAAAGAGATCATTTAAATTTTTTTCTAGGACAGTTTTTAAAAATCACATTAAGGCACATCACTGTGATATTTCAAGACATCAGAAGTAAAAAGCGGATCCTCAAAGCTTCTAGAGAGAAATATCAGGCCACATACAAAGGATTGGGGTTCAGAATGTATCAGACTTCTCAAAAGCAATGCGGAAAGGGCATGAGGGATCTCAATGGGTTGTTCTAGAAAATGTACATTTAGAAAATGTTCTCAAACTGGTTTGTGATGGATGGCTGTACAACTTGGTAAATTTAGTAAAAATCATTAAGATGTACACTTGAAATGAGTAACTTTTATAAAATCAAAAATGTATCTCAGTAATATTGCAAAAAGAAGGAATTCATAAAATAAAAAATGTGGAGCTAATATATAAGGCACTTAAAATATAAAAATGTACAAGCATATTATAAAACAGCTACTAAAACAATCCATGTATAAATATTAAACATATCATTCAAATAAATTACTGCATAAAGTAAAACAAAAACAAATAAAAGCAATGCTAGCTGGAAGACAATAGAGCAATTTCTTCCAAATTTTGAAAGAAAGTTATTTTATATCTAGAATTTTCTAGCCAGTCAAACTGGCTAGAAAACATGAACAAAATTATTTGCAGACTTGCCAGGTTTCAAAAAATATGTCTCTGATGTATCTATTCTCATAAAACTATTAAAGGATATAATGAGGAATAGACCAAGAAAGAAGGCATAGGACCCAAGAAAAGAAGAGAATCTAATAGAGGAGAAAGACTGAAGAACTTTCTAGAAAGATGATGAGGGAAGTTCCAGGATGACAGTTGTGCAGCAAACCCCGGAAAGCAACCAATCCAGATTGAGGCAGGAAAACCTCAGGTTTCAGGAGTGAAGTTTCCAAGAAAATAATGCAACATCTTTATAGATATGATTTATTTAACTATGTAGAGAGAGTTCTAGCCTATAAGAAAGATTAGGGATGAGTGAGTGATAAGTACATAGAAAAGTAAGCAAAGAAAAAAAAGCAATTATCAACCTTAGGAGAAAAATACCATGAAAAAAAAAGAAATGTAATCATACATAGTTTATTATGTCACTCAGCTGTAAGCAATATTTACCTAGTCATAATAATGTAAACACTGAGTGTTGATTCAACTAAAAATCCTCAACGACATTGGGAGAGTGTGTGTGTGTGTGTTTGTGTCAGGGAAAGGGCGGGTAAGAAAGATAAATTCCCATCTTCCTATGGAAGTTGTCTTAGTTTGGATTTCCCCAGAGGCAGACCCTGAGACAAGGATTTGCCAGTCAGTGGTTTTATTTGGGAAATCAGGGGACACTTAGAGAAGGTGACACAGGGAAGGAAAAACAAGCAATAAGGAGTGTGGGATTAAGCCTGATATCACTGTGGGTGATTGCTACTTATTCCCACTGGGAACACTCTGGGAAATGGGGCAAACACACAGCTCAGAATTATTCCACCCGAGGGGGAGGGAGCTGAAGTATTTATACACCAGCCCCTGAGAGTCTTCAGCTGAGGCTGCTGGAGGTGAGGGAGATGGCATATTCATTTCCTAGAATGTCAGCCTGCTGCTCCTGGGGACAGAGCCCCACGGCCTTTGGGCACAGGCATGCAGGTTGGGAGTAAGGAAGACTGCCTCATGGGAGGGTCTAAGGGATACGGGTGGGGTACTGATGGTGTCCGAGAGAGAATGCAATAGATAATGTCCTAAAGTGGAAAAACCTAAATTACAATGTAAAATTACAATGTAAGCATTTACCTCCATTATGAAAATGGAGGCAACAGAATAGAAACAGCAATAAATACTGGAAGCAATTACCTCTAAGAAGCAGGAATCAGAGGTGGGAGAATGAAGCAGCAAGCAATTTGTTTTGCGTTACCTACTTAGTCAGACTGTTTTTACCTTTTTAAAGCAAGACTTTTTAAACACTGTATTCGTTTAATGAAAATTGAAATTACATTCACCTAAAAGTTACCGGGCCAGTGCAAAGGAAAATAGGATCGTGATCTCAGGGTGGGACAAGGGCTGGTGGGATCTGACCCCAGCCTCAGCCTTGACTTCTGAACTGACCTTCAGTTGGGGTATCTGAGGGCATCAGGTGCTGGCTGAAGGATGGCCATCAAGGGGCACTTGCCCACGGGTCTTCTGCCAGGTGACTCCCCGATGACCTATAGGCACTGACAGTTTGGGAGGAGAGGTGGTGAGATCACTCAGAGGTATGTCGAGGTCGGGGAGCTAGGAGGACACCTGGGGGAGATGTCCACTGGGCAGCCCAGGAGAGGAATGAGGGCCTCAGGGAGTCTCTGGGTAGTTGTTCTGAGCCGGATAAACAGCAGGTGATATGGGGATTGGCGAAGACCATCCCTGTGACAGTCGAGTGAGGGAATTCAGGGGTAGAATCACGACACACTCAAGGGTGAGACAGAGGCGATGGTGAGTAGATAAGACGTGGTGACAGACATGTGAGGAGAAGTGTGGGGTCAGAGGTCATATCTGAAGAGCAGCAGTCACCCGTGTTCCAGGCTGCTGTGCTGTCATCCGGGAGGCCGGGAGGCAAACAAAAGCTCTTGCATTCGGCTGGCTCTCTGAAGTGGTAGAAAAGCCTCCGCCCGTGCAGTCAGGGGGCCTAACTTCCGGTCTTCCTCTCACGTCTAACCCTGGGCCAGTTACTTTTCCTCCCCGGACCTCACTTCCCACATGAACACGATTGGGCTGACAGTCAGAGGCAGTTGTGGGACCCTGGTGCCATTTCACGTGCTTGAGAGACAGAGATGCTTCCAGACTACTGGGTAGAAAGCCATTTCCCCGAGCGCTTCAAATCCGACCTGCATCGCCTCCTGATCCCAGCTCTGGGACCCTTCCCTTTCCTAGACCTCCCTCCACCAAGGGAGGTCACTCTCCCAGCCCTGTGGCCTGCGTCCATTCCATCGGTTGGGCCCCTAGTATATCGGCTGCTAAGTAGTTTGACGATCACCTGCTAATAATATCTTCCCTGCCTACCTGACAGCGACCTGGTGAGGATCAAATGAAGTAACGGATGTGAAAGGCCTTCACACAGCCTCCAAGCACGGCCACACATTGGCTAAAATATCGTTTGAACATCAAAATGCAGAAGTAGTGCTGCAGAGAGACGCGGTCACAAAGGGCACGGACACAGAGCTGTGATGAATTGCAGGGCTGGAGATGGCATGGGGGAGGGGAAGGAGGGACCCCAGAGCAGAGAAGGAGGAGAGGAAGGGAGAGGCTGTAACCAACCTGATCTTGCCACCTCCATCCCTAAGTCATCGAGATGCTGGGGCAGGACACGGGCGGCTTGGGTCCCCCCACTGTCCACTCAAGAAACCAAATCCAGCTCAGACCACATGCTGGGTTTTTGCTCTTATACCAAACTGTGTGTGTGTGTGTCTGTGTGTGTGTGTGTGTGTGTGTGTGTGTGTGTGTTGGGAGGTGGGGAGAGGCAGAGGAGATAGGTCCTTATGCCTGTGTTTTTGTTCATGCAGCTCGAGGTGGCTTATCTTTGCTAAAAGCCCCAAGATGACAGAAACCCATCTACTCAGGCATTTGGGCCACCCCCAGACGTCTGACATTCTCAGAGCCAAGCCCCACACGTGGGGTTTTCCTGGGATCTCAATCCCACTGAACCTCCGCTCTCCTTGGGACTTCTACCATCGACACGTGCTCGAACACCTTTCTTCACTCCATGCTCGAGGTCACTCTGTGCATGGGGTAATGCGATTCCTGGCTTAGAGTTGAGCAGACGGAGGTTCACAGAAGTCAAGTGACTTGCCAGAGAAACCCAGGAGCGAATGGCAAAGCCAGGATTATGGACCCAGGTGCGTGCTTGTTTTCTTCTTCTTTACTAAGCAGACAGGATTTTCCCGCAGAAGTGGGGGTAATGGTGTTTGAAAGAAGGACGATCTTCTTTTTCAGCTCAGGCCCTCTGACTCCAAGTGCAGCGCCCACAGCAACAACTCTTCCGGAACAAGGGCTGCTTCGGCCAGAAGAGGAATTCTCCAGCAGAATCTGCTGGGACCCCTGTGCCTAATAATTTCAACATGGCCTCCATCTCTCTCCCATCCATCCTGTCTTTTGTAGTCCTCTGATCTTGTGCTCCTGTTTAATAACCTTCAAAGACTTGGGATCGATAGCCTTTAGGATAAAATTTAAAGTCCTGGCATAGCACATGAGGCCCTTCAAAACGAAGTTTGAGCATCTAGCCCAAGGGTTGCAAGCTCGAAAGCCCTAAGAAACCAGGTAAGCTTACTTAAATAAATGGGTGAAATAGGCCAGGGGCCGTGAGTGCGAGGGCGCAGTAAGGATGTCAGCGACCCGAGGCACACACGTGCATCTGAAGGGGCAGCCGTTCCCCAGCTCCCAGGAAAAATGGCCATATGCAAACGCAGGCCTAGGGTTACCTAGGGTTATCTTCTGGTTTTTCCCAAAAAAGTCAAAAGTCCAGAGCTTTCTGCAAAATCACCCATTTTTAAAATGTTTGGACAATTCAAAGATATATATATAGAGAGACATATCTATATATGTCCACAAAATACAAGAAGGTGACAGCTGACATGTTGTATATATTATACATATGTGGTTATATATGTATATAAATTCAGGTTGAATTTGGGGGGTGTGCTGCCATTTTGTGATCTCTATTTTGAGCCATCTGGTCCACTCATTATTCTCCAAACACACCATATATAGCTCAAGGCTCAGGATCTTTGCCCACACTGTTCCTTCCAGCTAGAACGTCACTTCCTCCCTCCCCTAATCTTGTCCCTTTGACAAATCCCTACTTGTCTTTCAAGACCCATGTCAGCTGTCACCTTCTTTTTGTGCCTGTTCATGGCCCCCTCGGCCTCCCACACTAACTCCAGGCAGAATTAACTGCACAGTCATCTGGTTCCCAGCACACTTCAGACTAACGTCTAATAACACCCTTATCGAACAGGATCTTTACCGGGACATGAGGGGAGTCGGTGTGCTCATTCCACGGTCTGACTCTGGGACAAACTGCCCAGTTGAAGTACTAGGTTAAGTACTTAACCTTTCAGTGCTTCGATTTTCCCGTTTAATAAATGGAAACAAAAGTAGTGCCTACCTCAGAGGTTTATAGCAGGAGTAAATGTGTATGTGAGTCCCCTTCTACGGTCTTTGCAAGATACTGCGTGCTTGCTTGTATTTTAGCTATCCCAAAATAATGCACAAACACTTGCTGAGCCTCTACTGTGGGCCAGATTTGGGGGGTGGGTACCTCATTTCCACGCTCCTTAGGAGAGGTGCAGTGATTTATTTAAGAGCAAGTTTGGGGAGAAAGACCTGAGCATACCAAGGTCAACCCGTTCCTCTCCCTTTCTCTTGGAGCCAATCCGTCTGCAGAACCCCTGAGTTTGGGTTGCCCATGCAGGGGATGGTTCCAGAAGATGGCTGCAGTGTCCAAGTTCCACCAGCTCAGCTCGGGGGAGCAGCATTAGTCCACTGTGGCCACGCATTCAGCCTCATTTTCTACCCCAAGTTTACCAAAGATAAAGCTGACTTTTCTATCCGCATGACCCTCTCAACAGGTCCCAAACCGAGTTGAGAGGAGGAGCATTGCTTACTGGTTCCTCCAGCTGAATCCCGGTGCTGGGGACACAGCAGGTGGAGGACAGACAGCCTCCTGGGCTCCCAAGCAGCTCGATCTGGCTCCTGCCCAGCACCCCCAGTGGGGAAAAGAGTCTCTGAGATAATGTGGCATGGGCTGAAGAGCATGGCATCAGAGTCACAGTCACACAGATCCCTCTGAATCCTAGTTCTGTCGCCTCCTAGCTGGGCAAGGTGCAGGCCCAGTTTCTGGCTCTCAGTTTTGTCCTCGGTCATGTGGGATTGCTGCAAGGGTCAGGACCCGTTAGAGGGGAGGGCCATTTGCACATTCCCATCAGGGCTCGAATTAAAAGTTCTGACATTTTGGGATGGCTGGGTGGCTCAGTTGGTTAAGTGACTGCCTTCGGCTCAGGTTGTGATCCTGGAGTCCTGGGATCGAGTCCCGCATCGGGCTCCCTGCTCAGCAAGGAGTCTGCTTCTCCCTCTGACTCTCCACTTCTCGTGTGCTCTCTCTCTCTCCCATTCTCTCTCAAATAAATAAATAAACTCTTAAAAAAAAAAAGTTCTGACATTTGGCCCCATCATATTGCCTCCTACGGCCTTCTCTTTCTCAACGCATGGCAACTCTCTTCTTCCATTGCTCAGGTCAGAAACCTTGGAGTCATTCTCTTCCTCCCCGCCCGCCACCCCCCTTTCCATCCAATCCACCAGCAAATTCTATTGGCTTCATGAGATCCGTCCAGAATCTGACCATCACTCCTCACTTGGCCTGCTGCCCTCCTGGTCTGAGGCGCCATCTTGTCTCACCGTGGCCACCACAGTAGCTGCTTCCCCGGTGCCCTGCTTCTGCTCTTCCCTCCTGGACTGTGTTTGCAGCCCAGCAGCCAGATGGAGCTCATTAAAAATAAGTCAAAGCATGTCCCTCCTCTGTTCAAAACCCTTCAAAGGCTTCCCATGTCACTCGGAGTGAAAGCCAAAGTCCTCACAATGGCCCTATGCGGCGATATCTAGCCCCCAGCTGCCTTTCTGATCCCATCTCCCTGCTTTCCCCCTTGCCCTCCCTGCTCCAGCCATCTCCCTGCTCTCTAAGCCACACCTCCCTCAACCCCAGCTGCTCCTCAGATATGTCAGGCGTGCTCCTGTCTCAAGCCTTTGCACTGTCTGTTCCCCCTGCCTGGGAATGCTCTTCCCCCAAAGAGCCACATGGCTTGCTTACTCGACCCCTTCAAGTCTCTGTTCAAATGTCATCTTCTCATGGAGGCTTTCTCATTTTTTTAAATTGCAACATCCCTTCCCCTTTGCCATCGGTCTCCCCTATTTTCTGTATCTCCATCAGATGACTGGCGTTCTCTATAAAGGGCGTGCGAGGTGGATACCTGGCTGAGGGAGCAAGAGTGGGCCCAAGGCGCAGAGTTGCCCCAATCCAGAGGAGTGACCTTTCCTTAATTTGCATGAAGATGCTATATAAGCTAGCGGATACCTGAATATTATCTATTTTATTTCTTTTTTTTTTTTAATCATTTGTCTCCGCACCCTCTCTCACCAGAAGGTAAGCCCCACGAGGCAGGGACTTTTGTCTGTTTTCTTTACTGCTATATCCCCAGCTCTTATAAAGGCACCTGGCATACAGGTGGTGCTCAATAAATGCTGAGCCAATGAAAATGATGCCAATTCAACAGATTTTCATTGTATTGAGTTAAATGTTGATACTAAAAATTAAAGATAATCACGTCTTTATTGAATTCTCTCTTCACACCGCTCACAGATTCCCACTGTCTGGTGGAGTGAATCTTCTGAGCATCCATTACCACCTTTATCCTGTCCTCTTTGATCACTTTCTGCGGTGTCTGACAGGGCAGTTCGTTTTGCCATCCAATACTGACTTCGTTTCTTCCGCATTAATCACGTTTAGCGGAGCCAGCTCCAGGGCCCATCGTCTCATGTTTCCTGTGATTGTGCTCCCGAGCAGGAGCTGTCTGCAGGACAGGGCAGAGAAGACGGAACGGTGGCCAAGGCCATCCCGATCCCTGTATCCAATTACCCACTGCTCTCTACACACCTGGGGAGTCCCTTGGCACCCCCAAAGCAGCGTGTCCAAAATTGAACTCATTGGCTCCCTCCCTTCGCCCTCCCACAAATCTGCCCTTTCTGTCCCAACTGGTGGCCATAGCAGTTCCCAAGCCAGAAACCTAGGGTTCATCGTCACCACTTCTCAATCCTCTAACCCCTAACCCCCGCCACACACACACACACACACACACACACACACACACACACACACACACATTCGATCAGCCACCGAGGCCTGTTGACTCAATCTTCTAAACGAACTTTCAAAAAGCTGGTCCCTTTACTACCTTAGTTCAGTTCCTCATCGTCTTACTTATTCACTGTTACAACAACCTCCCAACTGTTCTCCACTCCCACCACTCAATTCACCCAGCAGCCAGCGCGGTCTTTGTTAAGAGTATATGTGACCTGGTGACCCTCCAAGGACGCCTCATGACAAGGAGGTGAAGCCTAAGCTCTGAGACCCAAAGGGTCTGGCCCCCGCCTGCCTCTCGACCCCACATCCCACTCCTCCCTGCTCTTACCCTCCCTGCTCCTGCAAACCCGAGCTGCTTACAATTCCTAGGACATGCCGTGGGACCTCATGCCCTCCTGCTTTGTGTATGCTCTTCCCTCTGCCTACAATGTTTTCCTCTGCCTTCTCTCCCAGGAGAATGAACTCCTTTTTCATTTGATATCTTAGTAAGTCAGCTGAATGTAGTGGCTTCAAATCCTGCTTTCCCACTTACTAGCTATGTAAACTTGGTTCACTTTTCTAAACGCTCTGTGCCTTTGTTTCCATTTCTGTCAAATGAGAATACCAATAGAACCTATGTCATTGGGTTCATCTGATCGTTAAGGGAGTTAATCGGTGGAAGACTCTAGCATTGTGTTTGGAACCTGGTAAATACTTAATAAATACTTGCTGGCTTTTAATTATTTATCCCACAAGTAAACCATTTCTTCCCTCTTCTGTGCCATTTCTATACCTTGTCCAAACGGCCATAATGCATCAATCTCAATGAGAGATGACTAGATCACTCATCCATCCCTCAGACAGGACTCACTGGACTGGGAGCCCCTTGAGGACCAGTCTTTAAATGTAGGCTCAGGAAAAATAGATCCCACTTCATTGACCAAATGAAATAAAGACGCACCTTAAGAGAGACACTGAGGAGGGCTATGCCGAGAGGGAACGCTGCAAACTTTTTTCCTTCTGGTTCATGGCTCTGCTCCACTGACTGTGCTCCAAGGTGGCCTGGCAGGCTTCTGGCTGCACGGCTAAGGGTATCCCCCTCAGGATTCCACATGCCACTGGCTGTCCTCAGCACCGTCTTGCCCAGGGGAGTCTGACCTCCGCGCCCGGAGCACGCAGACAGCTACACCAACCTCCTGCTCTGAGCAGCTTCGGTGTGGGCTGCAGCTCGATGTTTCCTTCTCTGGGCTTGCCAGCCAGCCTCCCGAAAGGCATGCTGGGTTTCTTCCTTCCGTCCTTCCCACCGCCTTGATACGTACGTACCACTACTGAACATCAAGTACCTCTTACCTCACTGGTTAAAAAAAAAAAAATCTGTCTGTTCACCTTTCATAGCCATCGGGAAATGTGGGCTGCATTTCTGTCCTTCTCGCTGATTTCTTACATAATATAGTACATAGGAACAACTGTCCCTCCCCAAATCTGCAATTTCTGTAGTCATTGCTGCATGTCCAGAAGAAACATGCTTCTGAACATTTGCTAACAGTCCTTCCTCGGCAAGAAAAGGCTCCCAGCGCTATGTCCAGCCACTGCTATCCATGCCTGTCCTTCCCTCCAAAACATGCCCCGGTTGGAGCCCCTGTCACCTTCAAAGGGTGTGCTGAATGGGCTGCCCAGGGCACCGAAACCCCATTTTCGAGACACAAAGAGACCACCACTTTGTCAGCATTTGCGGACCCCATTAGTTTCCATCTGTCTCATATTTATAACCACACATCAACAATGCCCTGCTCAGCCTGGCTATTGAAATGGAGGAGACCCAAATATCACTGGGTAGGGAAAGAAGGAAGCACTTTGAATTTGCCAAGTACTTCATAGACAGTAATGCAATGAAGAAATCAGAAACTATTCATACGTGTGTGTCTGCGTCTGGCTTTATGCAGAAAGAAGCAGATTTGGGATAAGAACAGAGGACTTCTCAGTAAAATGACCCTTCACTTGGTTCCTCAGAATGGCTGGAGATGGACACTGCCTCCCACGCTGTTGCCGGTGCCTTCTCATTGACCTCTTCCCATGTCCCTCTTTTCTGGCTCCTTTTGCTTTCTGCAAGCCCAATTCTCTCTCCCAAAGTTCATTCCCACCCTGCTGTTCCCTGCCCCTCTCCTTCCACCTCAGCCTGCCTTTTTCCAGGGGTCAATTCTCTCCTTGCGCTTGATTCTTCAGTCCACCACTTCCTGGCCAGCGCTCCCCTCTGCCCCACTGTGTTCTCTCCCCCATGTCTCAGCCATACCTTAGTTTACCCTCTTGCTCCTGCAATTTCTTAGCACTTTCCCACTGACTTTAAGTTCCAGACAGTGGAACTATGATGGAAATGGTCCCTCCCCAAGAATCTTCTACTCACAGAGGCTTGTGCCCTTTTTGGGGAGACTGCCCAAGAAAGGTAAAGCAAATCCATCATTGTTCAGGGTGATTAGGCACCATGGACTAGAGCCATTGAAAGGTTGCCCACGAGTGGGAGGCTCTTGGCTACAAAAGCCCCATTCATAATACATTTTACAGAGAGCTAGAGGGCTATGAGAACCTCTACCCAGACATCCCACTCTGCAGGAGAGAGCATCCCTGTCAGCTCAAAGGAACAGATTTAACTCCCTCAGATTAACCATAAATGGGGAGTATCCCCTATGCAAACGAGCTTTCTGAAGCCTCCTGGTAGAACAGATCTTCCGTGAAGGCCGGAAGGGGTAACCTTAGGAAAAGTGTGTTTCAGTTTCCTCCTGTGCCCAACTACCGACCTCTCTGCTTTCTGATCATCTTTATTTTAATGTAAGACTATGGTAACTGTCAGAATGTCATGAGATGGATGGATGATATAATTTATTTTTGCAGGGGGAAAAAATGAGACCTGAGACACCTATTTAAGTCAGGTGTTCTGAAACTGATTAAATAAGAGGAATAAAAGGATGACCTGAGTGTAAATTACAGCTCAAGAGGCCTAGTGCCACAGATTCAACCTGCTTATTACACTCGACGATGTGAATAACTGATCACATTTTGCCCCGCACTGAGCACTGTTAAGGATTCATCCTCAGTGTATTTGCAGACCACATTAACCCCTACTTGCCTCAATCGGCCGTTTTCCTGGGGGAGGCTTGTGGGAACTCTCTTGGCTGTTCTTGTGCACACATTAGCAAGGGATGGACAGCAGTAAGCTGCCTAACTAACCAGCCCCTGCCGGGAAGTCATCTGGGACCATTAGGGACCTCTGGGGCCTGCTCCTGGGCATTTTCCTCTTTGTAACTTTAGAATTTTCTCACTCTGGGGCTGTCCTCTCCTGCTGCCATTTCCTTTCCGGTTCACTTGGTTTTTTTTGTTTTTTTTTTTATCCTTTCATCTCCATGCCATATACTCTAGTCCAGGCCCTTGGACTCAGAGCCAAAGCCTCCCTCAGGACCTCCCCAGCCAGTCCCACCCTCCAGTGTATCCTTCATATGACCAGTGTTCTAACAACTGATTTTCACTCCCGCTTGGCTGGGCTTGGAAACCTTCAGTTTAGGGCCCTGCTCAAGGACACGGACCTACCTCCTTCACCCAGCATGCGAGGCCTCCTTAGATCTGGTACCGCGATCAGTACCAACCCCATCTTCTACTTCTCTGCACCAGAGACCTGCCCTTCTGACAAACCAACCCCTACATCTCCCTGAACAGCCGGCCTCTCTCCCACCTCCACCTTTGCCTTCTTCCTGAGCCTCTTCTGCATCCGGCCTGCCTAAAATCCCTCTTGTGCCATGAACTCACCCTCATGGCCCCAGACCACTCCGAGCTTCTCCTTCTAGCCAGCCTTCACTCCATCCGGTGCATCATGGAACGCCCCTGGCGTGGAGACCAGACTTTCTGCCTGGGAGAGAGTCAGAAACAGCAGTCTGGGTGGTAGCCAGAACTGGGGACTTGTCTCAGAGCCGTGGTGGGCATTCAGCTGATTCTTTACAGATTAATAAAAATAACAACTTTTCTAATGGGACTTGTAGTCACATTTTACATAAGATGAAGGAGACATTGACTGCCTATGTCCAAAAAGCATTATCTTAAGTTAGTGTTTCTTGAGAGAGTGACTAATGAAGATGAGGAGGGCAAAACATACCTTCCCAAGTCCCTCTTTGGCACAGCTACTGCCCTTGAACTAGTAAAGGAAATATAAGAGACATACAAACAAATCCTTCGTACCTAAAAGCATTAGATGCAAAGTGCACCTGGCCTCTATTAGCACTGGTTGCAGAATGATGTGATCCCAGCTTTTGAAACCATTCATTTGCCTCATTTTCCACCATCCTATTTGGTATTCCAGATGTCTTGGAAGGTCTGTGCCTGCTCTTTCCCAACGCAGCAACTCTCTAGGACTAGTTCACTAGGCATGCACAGCCCCACCTGCCCCTTCCAATTCTCCGGACGATCCTACACCCGGCCCTCGCGTGCCTCCACCTCTGTGTTCTCCCTACTCACCTGGCCACCCTCCTATTCACTTCCTTTACCCCCACTGGAGACAATCTCAGACATTATCTTCCACGTTAGGATCTCAACAGCATTTTTCCTTTGTCCATTTTCCAGCTGGGGCCCTGGGCCTCCAATCCCTTTTAGAACGGGGTAGGAAATGAGCAAGTGAGAGAATGACATCTCCCTGGTGTCCTCACCTGTGTGATGATATCACCGTTGCCCTTCAGTGGCCTTTCATGGCCATTGCATCACATCAGCCCTGAGGGGACACAGCTGGAGGAGTACCACCCTTCCCTAGGGGCTTTTAGGCCACCTGGGAGCACCCCATGTTTCTGACTGAGCCAGGCTCAAAACTGAGGTTTACAGGCTCCCACAGCAGATGACCTTCACTCCTACCGACCTACATACTTGCCTAAAGGACAGAACAGGGACAGGTTTGCCAGCCCAAACAGGATGGGCGGCAGCTTTCGAGTGGTTCCTCTTCGTGCATGGTGAGTAGCTCAGCTTCTATGCCTGGAATGCGTTGGAGAACAGCCTTCCGGTCCTCCCCTCATCACCTTCCTAGTGACATAGGCTATCTCCCCATTCACTTCCTGCCCAGACTCATTTCCAGCTGCAGCCCCAGCCCACGGGCCCAGCAGGCACCTGGGAAACAGTGGCAGGTGACCCAGATGGCTTGGGGTCCAGGCCAGCCCAGTCTAGCCAACAAAGCAGCGACTCATGGAACCCAAAGACAGTCCCAGGAGCTCCCACCAGCTGGCCAGGGAGGCAGAAGCATGTGGGCAGCTGCCCTAAGGCCACTGTCAGGTCTTGGAGAAGGTCAGTCAGAGGACTACAAGGACCAGACCGACCCAGGGACACCTCATCTCCAGGGCGGTGATTCAGTCTGCACTTGAATGGGGCCACTAATTCACACAGGCCGCCCGGACCCCACTGCTCAGCAACTTAATTCAGCATCTGAACAATCAGAATCGCACATAGACTAAGAAGAATTATTCACAGTCAAGAAAGCAAATTCGGAGGAATCTAGAAATCTTAATGAATTCTCTGCACTGGAAGAAAGGATTAAAATCTAAGCGAGGTAGAGGACTGCGAAGAGAAAAAAACCCTCAAGTGTGGCAAGAGAGGCTATAATTAAAATAGCAAATTGCAATTTCGGGGTGGGGGTGGTGTGGGGGGAGGGTGGAAGGGGAGAGATGAGCATAAAAACCAAGGGACACCCAATGAAGCATCTGACAGAAATGATTCCCAGGGATGTTCTGGGGAGAAAAATCCATCTGGAAACAGAGGAAAGGAAATGAAACAAGAATTTGCTGCATTATTTAAAGCTTTCCATGGTGGGGGTGGGGGTGGGGGACATTCAGGAGAGAGGAGGTTAAGAGAGAACAGAATGGAATCGCTCTACCAAAGGGGATTAAAGGAATCATAAGGGCTTTTTAAAATGACTCAAGGAAAAAAAAAAAAAAAGGATGCAAATAATTGTAGGCTGTGAAATTAATGGTGACCAAGATTCTCAGTTCATTCTTTAAATCTGCTTAACAGGAAAAATGAAGGAGAGACATTTGTATGCCTGGGGAGCGACGGAGTCCTTGAAAATGCCGTTCCACAGAGCACTGACAAAACCAGATGCACGCCAGAGAAGACGTGTCCTGGGATAGGGCAGAGCTGGCAAGGAAATTAGACTCCACGGCAGGGGCAATCTGCTTACATAAAATACCTGGCACTCCCTCCCTTGAACGTTTGGCTTCCCAAATATTTGACTCCTTCGTGGAAGTCTCCACAGCATGCCCAGAAATTAGCAAAGTCCAAAGATGCTCTTGTAACAAACCACGTGGGAACGAGCCAGTCTGGGCTGGAATCTTGGTGCTGTCACTTACTGCTTTGTGACCTTGGGCCAGTTACTTAACCTTTCTGAGTTTCCTTGCCTTATAGGTCTGTGGTGAGGATTCACTGGGACTAAATATGAGCACGTGCCTATCATGGTGTTGAATCTCTAGTCAGATGCGGGTCAACATTCATCCAATCCAAATCCTTCACCCCCTTGCCTGATTTCTTTGGTCCAAAGGACCTTCTTCGTGGTCCCACCCTTGGAATATACGGCTTCCTAGGATCGCCATTTTATAGCTCACTAGGAGGCACACAGGCCTAGGATCCTGGGGGAAGTACAAGCCACTCTGAGCCCCCGCAGGGACTTAACATCGTCTCGCACCTAAATGTTGGCGTGCGCCATCGCTCACCTTGTCGGTCTGTCCGGCCGCTCACACTCAGGCCCACGGCGATGTTTTACTACACTGCGGGACCCTTCACCCCACTCTGGTCCTGCTCTTTCTCCTCAGCCTTTTCCCTCCTCTTCCCAGAGGCACCCAACACGTAGACCTGTCTGTACATCTGGGGGTCCAGATCCACCCTAAGGGACCCCAGCGGATGGGACTGAGACCAGTCCTGTCCTGTCAAGGGAGGCTGTGTGGAGGAGAGAGAGAGTGAACAATGGGGAAACAAACGATTTCCAAGCAGAGAGTGAAGGGATTTGGACCCAGGCCAGCAGTGGGGTTGTTGAACGGTCTGGGGATGGAGTCAGCAAGACCCCTTGATGAACCGGCTCTGTGGCCATGAGGATGAGAGGGGAGCCTAAGTGGACCCACAAACCACTTGGCCAGGAATGGAAGGGCCTACCACTGGAACCGCCTACCGCTTTCGGCCATTTTACTCCACCTGCTTCTAACTAGCTGCACCGAATTGTTCCTTCTTCTTTCACAGGGAGGCCAGTGGGAACTGCAGCAGGTAAGGGGTGTGGAGATGAGGCTCCTCCTAGAGTTTTGCATCCCACCCGGAAGCTGGCCTACCTTACCACGGTTCCGGCAGACCTCTGGTGCTCAACCCAGGCTCCCGCGAGCTCTGATCCCACCACATGTCCAATGGGCGTGGAGAGGAAACCAAGGGTCTCCCTCCCATGTGGCCACCCGGCCCAGGACTCTCCAGTTTGCATTTACCTGGTGAGGCCCAGCAGGCGTCACTGTGCAGCTCTGGGAAAAGAGAACCCGCTTTCCTAGGGGATGGGAGAGGGCCACTTAGCTGTTCAAACCCCTACCTTACCAATCTTTTTGTGGCACAGGTGGTCAACCCCCACCCTCAATCCTTGCCTGGTGTACCCACCTCCCCATGGGCTGTCTGGCCCTGGAGTAGCTTGGAAACTGTACTAATCAAATAAGAGTCACAAGCCTGTGACTTGGAGTAAATCACTTAGTGTCTCTGAGCCTCAGTGTCTTCATCTGTAAAATGGGGAGAATTTTATATACCTCAGGAAACTATCAGTAGGATAAACTAGGAAATGCAAGTGCAAATTTTTGGTGACCTGTGAACTCCTGGACAAATGAATGGTAATTATTGATTGCTTATGCACAGCCTGGGAACCCTGTCAGCCCACATCCCTTGAGGAATCTTAGGTCCCTTGCCTGGAAACTGGGATGACACCGACCTACCCGCTTCTTTCTTAGCTTCTATTGTACTCTGAGTTTACCTCTATAATAGCATTAATCAACCTGCATTGTAACTGTTGCTTTGCATATCAATCTCCTACAGTCTACTGGCCACTACTTTCCCTGGCCCGCAGCAGGGGGCTCATTGCCTGTGGGATGAATGAATAGATGGAGGCACTGTGGGACAGGGGCCGAAGATGCCACCCATGGCCACCAGGGGGCAATCAAATCCTTCCTAAGCAGGTGGACTTGAGTCATTGCAGAGGCCCTTCTCAAAAGGGGAGAGAGCTCTGCAAGAATAGCTCTCTGGTGGGTGAAGGCCAGGGCCTAGGGCCTGGGCTGCGAATTCCCTCTTTGTGTCTGACACCAGCGCAGTGCAAAGACAGGATCGTATCTATCATAGAGTTCCCATGTCGGCCTGGAGCCTGAGTGTCCGAAGGGAGGGGACCCGGTTGTTCTGGAGGGGTGGTACTGATGAGCTCTGCTGACAAAGTCCGAGGGACAGTGTCCATGCTGGGTGCACACAGACATGTAAGTCCATGCATGACATGGTTATAAGAGCCCCTGCCCCCCGCCCCCCATGGAGAGATGGCCGTCCATTTACCCAAGTAAGCAGCATGGCAGACAACCACCAGATAGCACCAAGGCCTGGGATGCGGATCTAGTCCACTCGCTGACCCGCCGTGTGGCCTGAGCAAGTAGCTTCCCCTCCCTGGGCCCTGTCTCCTCATCTGTGAGATGGAAGCATCAGGCTAGGTGGCTCAGGGCCTTTCTAGCCCTGACATTCATCCTTCCTCTCTCTGACGTGCTGGCTGATTCAGGTTCGGGAACCCTGGGTAGACTTGGGGCTCCTCAGACTGGGTTAGAAGCCGAATCCTTGAGATGGGCCTCTACCACCTCGGGCTTCCTATCAGGGCAAAACTCAGACTCACCTGGGGCGTCACCTGCCAAACGCTGCCCTGGGCTCAAAGAGCAAGCCTTTCAAATACCTGTGGGGACACGATCACTTGCCTTTGTCTGTGGAGATGTCCCAGGTGGGACAGCCCCGGCAGCTCTCTCTCTCCTTGCTCTGAGCCTCCCCTGTCCTCACCTCTCACTCTCAAACCACCAAGGCTCTCCCCTGTCATGAATGTTGCTAACAGCTACGCAGCTGAGAATCGGTGAAGGACCCTCTCGTCTGGGACACTGACAGGAAGCAGAGCCTCGAGCTTCAGCCTTTGGGGGGCCTCTTGGGGCCCATTTTCTCTGGGACCCCACCCTAGTCCCTCCTTCTACCTTCAGGCAGGACAGGCCAGACAGATGAAAATCTACCCAAGCACAAGCTGCTGTTGAAATAAAGGCAGAGATGTTTCTTTATAATTTTCCCCTTGAAATAAACCCAGACTTAAGAACAACAGAAACACGCAAAATGTGTTTTTAGTGGAACCCAGATGGAGGGCTGGAAGCCCAGCGGGCTGTCTCCATAGAGGGTTCTTGTCTCTGGAATTCAATCCGCTCCTCCCCACCCCCTCAGGAACACCCCTCACCCCCAACCCTTGGGCTTGGGCTCTGTGGCCTGGGGCCGGCTCCTAGGGGCCATCCCCATGGGGGGGGGGTGTTCCCAGGTGGGCAGAATGCTCCCCCCATCACCCTCGGGACAGAAAGCTGATTCTGGCGTCTAGAAAGATCTGTGGTTTCAGAGATTTGGGGGAGGGGAGTGGGGACCAGGACCAACTCAATCCAAACACCTGGGTCTGCAGCAATACAACAAAGAGAGTGAATTAAGACATCTGAAAAAAATACTCTGAGGAATTCTGCTCACCCACATGGCCCACTGCTTCTCATTAAATCGCTACAGTTCTCTATATTAACATATGCAAATCCAGCCCTGTGCGTGAGGACTTAGGATGGAAAGGCAAGTCCTGACAGCCCCCTTCCAACCCAAAATTGGTCAAAGGATTCCCTGTGGGATGAAGATATCTCACCGGTTCCATTTTAATTCCACTAAAACAACAGTCTTAAGAGTTGTCGTCATGGGATGGTGTTTCCTGGGGAAACGGATGAGAGGAGAGTCAGGGGGAGAGGAGGGAAGCTTATCCTATAGGTGCTGCCTCTTCTATGAACTGGTACTGGTCATTTCCAACAAATTCTCCTGGATGCCCACCATGCGCAGGGGCTATACTGGTGTTGGGGCGGCAGAGGTAATGAAGACGTGGGCCTGGCCTCGGATTGCTCGTGATCTGGTGGTGGAGGATCTGGAGGAAATCAGAGATTATAATTAAGTAACTGATGGAAGATGGTCAGTTTGATCATGGATGGTTTGCCTCTGGGACCTCCAGGTAAAGTTAGTTGGATATAGGGGATCTGACCCTCACAAGTGAAGTCTGGGCAAGAAATAGAGGCTTTGGTGTTACCAGGGTCGATGTGGTAGACCAGTCACCTGGAGGGCGGAGAGGAGGACTGAGAGCCATTTTGTAGGAAGGGGGGGTGATGTGGGCTCCCAAATCACTCAGAGAGCCGGGTTGTCTGTTTCACTCCCTTCTGAAGTCATTCCTGACCACAACCTTTCCTCCTGGGCACCTCTTCTCTCTTCCTTCCCTGCCTTTCCCCTTTTGCCTGTTTGTTATTTACCGTCTGTGAGGTGATCAGAACTGCGTAGGAGCAGGAAGGGGTGCCCTGAGGACAGGAACAGTGTCCCTCTTGTTTCCCAGCTCCTAGCTTCCCGTCTAGCACATAGTGGGCACTCAGTACAGAGGCCCTCAGTGTTTGCTGCCTGAATAAAGTCAGGCTAGCGTTCCCTTTGCCCCCTCCCTTCAGGCCTGTGCAGGGCCCCAGTGCTGCTCTGAAAAGGAAGGAGCACAGGGAAATGAACAGCAGGGGGCCCTGCCAAGGCCCAGGGACTGGTGGGAAGGCGTCCTGTCTGAGCCTCACCTCCCGTATTCAGCTGTGACACTTGGACCGAGGGAAGCCGTGTACCGTCCCCGGGGACCCTCAAACATGAACCCTGATCCATATGCATGGAGGAGCCGGCCAAGAGTGGAAGGAAGTGCCCAGACAGAGGGAGACAGAGTATTAAAATTCCACCGACAAGTCCATGGGAAGGAGTTTACAGTTCCTAACTGACCGTAAACCCTTTCTCCTGACAGGTCTTGGAATACATCACTCTGGGCTTTCCCAGAGCAGCTGACACATCGCAGTAACGCTTCTCCAGAAGTCAGGGTCTGCTGATTCCAGCAGGGACGGGAAGGCAAGCTGGGAGCAGCTGAACACCCTCCCTCCCCCCTCTTCGGAGTTCAGAGATGGAGGGCAGGCGGCCGGCTGGAGGCTGAACCGAGTGCAGGCTGTCAAGTGCAGCCCCAAGATTCCCAGCCCATGCCAGAGAAGGTGGTTTGTTCGCAGGCTGCCTCTGGGCGGAATTCTGTTCACCTCGTGGGGGAAACTCGTTTTCTCTCAACGGCGAGCTCTGAGTGGCATGTCGCATATGTCTTTTATTAATAAAAACGAGAAAATGGAGTCATTATTACTGCATAATTGCAGTTCGTTCGCTAGGCCAAATCTTTCAAAGCCCAGGTGCTGAGGGTGGGGCGGGGAGGGGGGCGGAATAAAAGGGACCTTGATATGAACCGCTCAGGAACCACCTGCGTAGGAGGAGCACCTTGGGACAGACTCAAACAGCGCAGTGCCTGGAGAGAATGTGCGCAGGCGCGCGCGGTGAAATGCACACCTCTGACCGCTGCCTCCGCCCCGGCGCCGGGCTCTAGGAAGCAGCGCGCCTTCAGCCGGGCCCTGCCCTCCTGCAGGCTCCCCTTCTTTTCTTTTTTTCTTTTCTCTTTTCTTTACTTTCTTTCTCTCCCCCCGCCCCCAAGGGAAATCAGAGCTCATTCTTTGCTCCCCTGGCTCCCAAGATTGTCCTGAGAATCAAATGACATCCATCATGGATCCTTTCCTTCATTCATTCGCTTACCCAGCAGTCATCCCCCCAGGTATGCTATGGGCCAGATGTTGTGCTGGGCAATGAGATACAAAAAGGAATCAAGTGTAAGCCCTCCCTTCAAGGAGCCCACAGTCTGGTGGGAGCCGCAAAGAGAAATAGACATGAATAATGACACCGTGTGGTATGAGAGGCTCTAGATGCCCGTGGCTCTTTGGGAAGCTGGGGGAAAAGCGCCCCACTCTTCTTGTTTAGGGAGGGCTTCAGGACGGTGATGCCTGAGCTGACTTGTAAAAAGGGCAGCAGGAAAATTAGAGATATATTGCATCATTTCCAAAACGTGGACATGATCATGGTGCCTGTGACCTTGAAGGTGGACCTTGATGCTCCAGTCTGAATATAACTATTGCTGTGCACGTTTTATGACCATGACTGCCCAGTGAGGCTATAAAAGAAGGAGGGGATGAAGGTCAATGGGGACTTTTGCCTGGAGGCTTTGCCCGGTGTGAAGGGACAGCACCCTGTCTCCTTAAAGTTATGTACACGACCCCCAGTCTGCTGTGGATAAAGCCTGCTCTTCAGACCAGAACCTCAATGTGAATAGGAAGCCCCAGGTGGCCTGTTAGAATGCCATCTATCCAGCTGGCCAGAGAAGACAGGAGATTGCCCATTTTAAGATGGTGGCCTCCACAGGAACACAGGCAGGGGGCCAGGCCAAGTGTATATAAATTGCTTTAGCCCTTTAAGGCAAGACAAGAGTTAAAAACAGCGCAAGGTAGGACAGGACACCCATGCTTTGGAAATATGCCCATCCTTATGCCATCACCATTTTCTGTAATTATTTTCTTTTTGACCTCCTTCGATATGAAGTAAGGGTTTTCTTTTTTGAGATATAATTGACATAACATTATATTAGCTTCAGATATACAACATGATTCAACACTTGTGTGTATGCTGTGAAATGATCACCATAATAGGTCTAGTTAACATCCTTCACCCCACATAGTTAAAATTTTTTTCCTTGTGATGAGAACCTTTAAGATCTGCTCTCTTATCAACTTTTGAACATGCAATTCAGTATTTTAATTATAGTCACTGTATATATCCCCTGACTTTTTATTTTATAGCTAGAGTTTTGTACCTTTTGATCCCCTTTACCCAATTTGGTTTTTGTTTTGTTTTGGGCTTTTTGGGGGGGGTTGTTTGGTTTTTTTAGATTGCACATATAAGTGAGATTACATGGTATTTGACTTTCTCTGACTTATTTCACTTAGCACAATGCCCTCAAGGTCTATCCATGTTGTTACAAGTGGCAAGATTACCTTCTTTTTGATGGCTGAATAATATTCCTCTGTGTGTGTGTGCATACCATATTTTATATATATAATCTCACATTTTATTTGTTCATCCAATAATAGACATAGGTTTCTTCCATGTCTTGGCTATTGTAAATAATGCCGCAATGAACATGAGGGTGCAGACATCTTTTTGAACTATTGTTTTCATTTCCTTCAGGTAAATACTCGGAAATGGAATTGCTGGTAGCTCTCTTTTTAATTTTTTGAGGAACCTCCATACCATTCTTAAAGTAGGGTTACTTTTAAAGATGGCGGCCTGTCTCTGCTCTAAAGAACCCGCTCTAGAACCTGAAAGGAGTGATCTTGTGCTTTTGGGAGCAGCACAGTGGTGACAACAAAAATCACAGACAAGAATTTCTTCTCTCCCAAGAAAGATGGAGTTCAAGAGACCCAAGTTCAGGCCACAGCATCAGCCACCGCTCCCAGCTGGAGTTTCTCCTTCCAGCATTCTTCTGGGTCACACTTTGGAACATGTCTATGTTTCTGTGTGTTTCTTTTCACAGAGAAGACATTTCACTTAACATGCCTGTAGGAAAATAGGACCAAGACTAAACACTGAGAACCGCGCTCCTCCCACATGAGGGAAAAGTCCCAGGAAAATGGGCTGGGATGCGTTGCCGGGACCTTCAGAACCCGACACCCTGTGGATGCTGGGTGCTATTTATTGTCTTGTCTGCCATCACTGCCCAGGGTTCCCCGCACCAGCCGGTCGTGCTGCCAGGGGTCCTGCTGAAGAGGTGGGTGGGCAGGCCGGAGGGTCCCACAAGATAGGGTCTGTTTCCTGGCTGAACTAGGGAGAAATGTTTATCCCTCACCTCTGGGCCTCTCATGAATTCCAATTCAAGCCACACAGGCCTAGGAATCCATAGTCTTAATCATTTCAAAAACTAGCCCCACTCTGGGTAAAATTACAACACGCAAGAAGCTCAATGGAGCTTAAAGGCCACAACCTCATTATCATTTCATTAGACTCACATTTCAGCAAGATGGAAAGAAATGTTCTCACACACCACCCCCGCCCACGGCTCTCCTCTCCTCCCCCGGCCCTGTGGAAGAACTCCGGAGGACAGAGATGGTTTACAACAGCTGTCAGCTCGGGGAGCCCCTGGCCCACTCCCATCATGCACTCTGCCCGAGGAGGTAGCCCCGCGCAGCCGCTGGAGACCTCAGCGCAAATCAGCACAAATGCCTCCCAAATCGAGTTTGCAATCCTGCGAAGTTTAGTAAAAACAACCCCGCTGTCAGTTTGGCTTCTCGCAGCTGGAGGGGTCAAGTCATCAACACAGTATAAACCCAGGCCAGCAGAACCCTGTCCTGCCCAGGGCCCCAGACGCCCTCTGGGAAGCAAAGGGTTGGAAAGTGTCTTAAACTTTCCCAGTGTGTTTATTTTCCAACGTTTAATGATATTGTCCATGTGAGAAGCAGAACCCCCGCTCCTGCTAACAATTAAAGAGGTTTTCTAATTTAGGAGAAAATGTGATTTAAAAAGAGAGAGAGAAAGAAAGAAAGAACTCGCACAGGAAGTAAGACAAATCGTTCGCTTCCAGAACACACATGCAGAAAAGCCTTGAGCTGCGAGGACCCGGATGGGACGGTGAGCCCAGGGCTCGAGAACTATTCCAGGGCACTGACCTGACGGGGGGAATCTCAGAACAGGCTGGCAAACGTCGGCATCTCTGCTACACCTCTGGAGTATCTTACCACCGCACCACCACGCCTGGGGTCATGACTGTGGCACGTAGCTGTGACCCACGTGTTTACAGGTTTCACCATCTCATAAGTCCGGGTGCGTTCCCATCAGTGGTTACCCGGTTCCTCTGCTGCTTGCCCCCTCTGCCCTAGGCTCACTCTGTGATGTGCAGGACTCTTTGGGGGCGCCCCACATGTGCCTGCAAACAGGACGCCATCGAGAGTGGACGCCACGTCTTACCGACCTTTCCCTGTCTCCCCCCCTCCCTTTGCTCTCAGACGCCATGTAGCCCTTGGTCACTTTCTGCCGGCATGCCCTGTCAGAGTGCCACCACCCATGCTGCCCAAAAGCTCCCCCAAAGGGCGGTGCACTGGAACCTCAAGGGGTCCGGTGCCCTTCCCCCTTCTGTCACGCCCTGTCACCTGGATGCCAAACAAGGCTGCCTTCTCTGAGTCTTACAGGAGCCCCTATGAACCCCGCCCCCTTGGCTTCTTCTGAGGCCTCTCTCTCCGCAGGGCTGAGATGCCAGGGCAGGTAGAAGCAGGGGTGCAGGGAGGTGTACCTCCCTCCATTTCCCTGTCCTTCCCCGCATCACTAATAACTGCCCGTGCCCCAGGCTTCCCCCAATCTAGCAGACGTATCTGAATCCCACAGCTAGAAATGGTTTAGGCTGGAGTTGGATGTCCTCCTCCATGTTCTCGGACCAGTGTTCCTCAACCTTGGCTGCGTATTTGAATCACACGAGGAGCTTTTTCCAAATCCCATTGCCAAGGCCACACCCCACACCAAGAAATCGGAATATCTGGGCACCTGTAATTTTTAAGTCTTCCTAGGCAGTTCCAATGTCTAGCCAAGGTGGAGAACCACTGCCTCAGAGGAATGAAAGGAAGGGAAGAGGAAGGGAGGGTTGGGGCAGAGGGAGGGAGGGAGGACAAGCCCAAAATTGGGAGTCCTTTTCCTGGGATGGAAGGGAACCGAAGCAAGCCAGACCTGGTGCCACACCCCGGGACACACACCGAGAAAAATCCAATGAGTCTTTTGCCAAACCTACCAGTGACTCGTGCTGCTGTTGTCAGTATCTCTTTCAGCTGAGTCAAAGTATTGGGAGAGTCAAAGAAGACAAGTGCCTATCAGATCCTGTGGCATCCAAGGGGCCTGGAGGGAGCAGGCCTTATCTGTGGCTGCGGTGGAGCCAGAAGCCTGCAGTTGACAGGGTACGAGGAGAGCTCTGATCTAGCCCTGTGTAAATTCCCAGCCATCCAGGGCAGCTGGCCATCTGCGGGACAGAGCCGTGTAACCCAGGACTGGCCTGCGTTAGCTGGGTGCACAGCATTCGTCCGTCCGTTCATTCATTCATTCATTCATTCATTCGTCCGTTTATTCATTTGTCCATTTGTCTAGTCGCTCACTCACATCTGAGCACGTCAGAGCCGTGCGTAAGGGCCTCAGATATCATTTGCACATAGTGGTTCCCAGGCTTTGTTTTTAACTGAGGAATGCTGGCTTAAGTGAAACCGTATGGAAGCATAAACAAATACAAGGCGAGTCGGTCTGGTTAAAGTAGGACAAGAGGCCCTGGGCCTGGCCCGCTCACCTCCCTTCTCCCGAGGGGTCTTCTCCAGATTCTCCCGATCAAGGAGAAACAGGGTTTGGAAACCTCTCATCTCATGGGGACACTGAGGCAGAGAGCAGGGTGGAGCCTTGCCCAGAGTCATACAGATTTCATGGAACAAATTTTACTGTGCGAGGTATGGGGGAATACAGAGCTGAGTAAGACACAGTCCTTACAAGATGGAGAAGCTTACGGCATAAATTAATACGTCCATCTTGGACACGGAACCAAAAGATTGGTTTAATCGGTAGACCCACTTCTCTCTGTTTCCGGCAGAAAGCGCTTCCCAGGTTCCCCCTCAGTGCCTGGGCCTTGTTCTCCAGCACCTACCAGGTCTGATTCATGCTCAGCGGGATACATACTGCCAGCACCCACCCCAACGGTCCTGGTTGTGTTACCAGTGGTTAAAGATTTTGAATGTCATCCTTGGATTCCACCATCAAAGTTTCCAAAGAAAATCTCAGTCACTAGTTTCAGCCAAACCTGCCTTCTCACTACAGTTGTCTGACACCGGATCCAACCGAGGCCTTTCATAAAAAGGGGAGCCCGTTTTCTTTAGGAGGTGATTTCCACTGGGAACTTTCTGGGCATGGCCTTCTACAGATGCATCTCGGGCACAGGGTGGCCAGGCTGTCTTCTGAGATGAACCGAAAGGCACCCAGTGCCTCAGGACCAAGATAGTCCCGAGTTCAGTCCCCAACCCTTCCGCTGGCCAGCAGTGTAGTGTTCTGTGCGTGCTGGACAGGCACGTCTCGGGTCTGGAGTTGTATATACGGTGTGTGCTATCCGCCTAGGAGCTCCCCTCAGCTGAAGGGAACTAGCTGTCTTGCCTAAGTGATGCGCCTTTCCAGAGGGTACAATGACCCAGCGCCATTGCCTCGGTGGGGAAACATCTTTGAAGGACCACCCAAGCTGTAGAATGCCCCATGGGAGCAGAATTGCCATATAACCCATCCCATTGCCCGGTCCTATTCCCACGACCCCCTTATGGAGGTTCTTCCATGAGCATTCCCCAAGGAATCTCCATTCAGGTCTTCCTCTCAAAGCCTATTTCCAAAGGAACCTGACTCTCAAACGACGCATCCACAAAATGGGGGCAATAATCCCTACCTCATAGCTATCGTAAGGGTTAAGTAAGCTCATGGTTCACCTGAAATTTCCTCTCTAACATAGTGCCTGGAATGTGGTGAATGGTCCATAAGCACTTACTCACTTCCTTCCTCTCTCTATTCTTTCTCCCTCCAAGTGTGTTTATATGTTTTATAATGAGTGTTCTCTCTCCTCTGAGGGAGACATCTGGCTCTCTGTTCATTGGCAGAGCGGAAGTGATCGACACATTACACACCCAGTAAATGTCCAGTCCCGTCTTTGTGTTCAGGTGTTCTGCATAGCTGTGCTCACCCTTCCTACCAAAACATAAACACACACACACATCCACACACACAGGATTGCAGAATTCTGTAATCTTGGAAGCTTTACAAACACCCAAAGCTTTGTACCATCACCACAACACACACAATCCAAGAATTTCTTGTGTAGAGACCTATATAAACAAGTGAGACATCCCAGGAAGGAAAGATCATTTCCTGGTGGTGGAACCGAGAGGTCCTCGTAAAGGAAGTCACATTTGTCATAGGTTTTGAAGGATGACTAGAAATCCAGCAGGCAAAGAGGGTGGGAATAGATTTCTAGGCCAAGGGAATGATGTGGCAGTCAACTGTGGAGTTAGGGAAACACAAAGCATGCCCAGGTGAGTCCTACAGTCTTGGCTGAAGACAGGGTCCTGCAGAGGAGGATGAGGAGGAGGAGCCAAGCCTGGGAAGACAGTTTGGGACGTGATCGGGTGGGTCCGCGAATGCCAAGCCAAGGCTGGAAGTGGAAGGCTTCCACTATTCATGAGCGGTGAGAAGAGCTTTCGGAAAATCAGTCATGGAGAGGACTGAGTGGGAATGACACCAGAGGACAGGAAATCAGCACAGAGGCTCTGGGAACAGACAGGGCTAGTGGGGACATCCCCCACCTGTCAAGGGCATTGGTGGGTCAGGAGGGTAGGAGTCCCAGGGTAGGAGCGCTGACCTCTTTTTCAGATCACCACTACCATTAAAACTTTCAGGGGCAACTGTGCAAATGACTCGGCTCCTGATCCTCGAATAAGCAACAAGTGAGCTCGCTCCCCAATAATTGTTTGGGGAAGTGAAAGAGGAAACCGACCTCAATATAATGATGCCTGACTCACTGTTTCTGAGTGACCTTGTGCAGAACTCTCCGAGCCTGCTGCCAGTCACCTCCCGTGTCCACACCTTACCTCATAGGAATGCAGCTACCAAAAAGGGAGTCCCATGCATGAAACACCTAGAGAAACTTCTAGAAATAGGACAGACCCAGCCTTTTCCTCACTCCCTTGTTGTAAGGCCTTGGGCAAATCACTTAACACCTTTCTGGGCCTCAGTTTCTTCGTCTATAAAATGATGATAATAACTATCACCACCTATTTGTGGGACTTTTATGAGATCAAATAGCCTAATAAACCTGAAGGTACTTAAGGCTCTTTGGAAGCAGGTGCTAAAGACACACAAGGATGTAATTGTCCATGCTGTTGTGTAATTGCCCCCAGCCCTGTAGCCCCATCTCTCTTTTCCCTGAAGAGTCCAAAGGCTGTTCATCGCTTTCTACTTTTCACGAATAGTTCTCAAATGCCACCTCTTGTTTCGATGTGGGCCTTACAAGAAGGCTCCACAGATACTGCCTACCTACCCGAAAGGGACCTTGAGTCAGATCCTGCGAAAGCCAGGAGGAGGGCCTGGCTGAGAGTACCGTGGGGAGGTGGCAGAGGAGAGATGAGTCACCACCACTCAGCAGGGAAGCTGCTGGTGTCTCTGTCAGGGTCAGGGAAAGGCAGGTGACTCAAGGTGGGACTTTCTGGGCACAGAGAAGCTATGATCACTCGTCCCTCAAATTCCTCCGTCTCCTTGAGTGCATTGACCCAGAGGCCACCCCCTAGTCCGTGAAATCTAACGGTGTAGCCAATGTGATTCGGCAACCATGTGACCTAATTTTCCTCATCTGTAAAATGGGTCTGATCATCTCTGAGCTATCTGCCTTACAGGGCTGATGTGAGACGACGGTCCCCTGGGCTGAGGATGCAAGGATGCCTGGGGACTATAACATGTTGTACCAAAGTAAAGGGCTATTTAAGGGGATTTTTCAGGGCTCTGTTATAAGATCATTTGTGGCTTGGTGGGGGGAATGGTGGCTAGAGGCTATGAGAGAAGCTGTGGGGATCCCAGAATGTCAGTTCCCTCCAGACCCAAAGTTGGGTAGAAAGTGTCTCCTAAATATAGGTCCCAGAGAATCTCTCTTGGTGTTCTGATACAAAGCAACCCCTCAAAAAAAAAAATCCCCCAAACCCCAAACTACAAGACGAGGACAGTATGGGAGCCACCATCTTCCAGCGGCCCATGATTTGGCCATTCCCAAATGTCTTTGGACTCTCTGGACAGAGGCATGGGGCTGGTCAGAGGCAGTGACGCCCACCCACCCAGACCACAAGGGAGCATGACTGGGAGATGGCAGTCTCCATCTAATTAGGGAGAAGTCAGAGCTGAGCTACCAAAGGGCTGCAAGTCCCCTTCCCAGGGGAACCTGCCCTCAAGGGAGAAAGGGAAGTGTCCCCAGCATCAAAGTGCCCAGTCATCCCAGGGCAGCAAGTGTCCAGCAGGGACAAGGACAAGGTCAGAGACAGAGCCTGCTTGCTGTCTCTGGCTTGGAACCCCTCCTCACAGGTGGGCTGGGGAGGGAGAGGATATAGGTTAGTGTTCTCTAAGAGAAGAAGCCTAGGAGGAACTTTTTGGGGCTTCCTCATGGGGATAGGACAGCCTTGATGGATTGGTGAGCCCCAAAGTCCCTGAAGCAAAGACAGGTTCTCCAATGCACAGAGAAGGTTTGGACCATCAGAGACTCTGTCCCTGCCTCTGACTTTTTTTTTTTTTTTTTAAGATTTTATTTATTTATTTGACAGAGAGAGAGATCACAAGTAGGCAGAGAGGCAGACAGAGAGAGAGGGGGAAGCAGGCTCCCCGCCAAGCGGAGAGCCCGACGTGGGGCTCAATCCCAGGACCCTGAGATCATGACCTGAGCCGAAGGCAGAGGCTTTAACCCACTGAGCCACCCAGGTGCCCCCCTGCCTCTGACTTTTAAGTGTTCCCCAGCCTTGAATGAGTCCCTAACTCATCAGACTTGGGTTTAAGTCTTTAATTTGAAGCTTCCTATCCCTCAAACCAGATCCCATCACACTCCCAGACTGCCAGCCTGACCCTTTATGTTGAGGACCATCCACAGCCATGATCTCCTTCTTTGGTGTGGTGGCCGTGAGCATGAACTCGGGAATCAGACTGTCTGGATTCAAATCCCAGATCTATCACTAACCAGCTATGGGAACTTAGGCGGCTTATTTAACTTTTCTGGGCCTCCACTAACTCATCAGTATTTGGGGATAATAGTAGAACCCACCTCAAACCCTTGCTTTAAGAATTAAATATATTAAAGGGCTCAGCATAGTCCTTGCCACCCAGTAAGTACTCTGCATTGGCTCCTTTTGAAAATTGCCCCCCTCATTGTCCTTTCAAGACGGGGCTTCCGATCCATTTTTCTAAGATCCTCTTTACTCTCTGTTCTGTGCCTTCCTCCACAGTGGCACTGTCCCTTGCCATGTTGGTTTCCTCCTGGCTTTGTGGTCACAGAGTAGCTTACGTGAGCTCATGGGAAAAGCTGGCCTCCGTTCATCCTTCTTGGGAACCCTCCGCTCTCCACCTGCTTGGGCCTGAGACCCCCATCTCCGGATCTATGTTCCTCTTATCTTTCAAAACTCTGCTCAAAACCCATGACCTTCAGGGAACATGGCACTGTGTTTCAGAGAAGCGTAAGCTCTGGGCTCAGACAGACCAGTTTAACCTATACCAGCTGTATGACCTTGGGCAAGTCACCTAACCTCTCTTGGTCTCAATTTCCTGATATGTCACATGAAGTAGGTGCCCCTCCGTCACGGAGTGAAGGAGAAGATAAAGTGAAATAACAATCCCCCCCTGATGCCTGGGGCAGCGCTGGGAGCAATCCTGGCACACAGTAGGCGCCTAATATACATTGCCTTCTCTCCTCTCCACCTCACGCTGAGAGCACCTTCTCTTCTCTGTCCTCCAGCCCCCAGCAATTAGCTCACTCTGTCTGTTCTCTAGATCACAGCCTATAGAGGGACTAACACTGATCTCAGCAGTCAAGGGCCTTAAAGCCAACTTGGCAAGCATTGACTGAGCCCATGCTCTGTGCCAGACACACTGCTAGGCACCAGGGATTCAGAATAAAGAAGACAGTGTCTCTATCCTCGGGGAGGGTGGGGTCCAGTGGGGGAGACAGACAAGAAGATGTAAGGATTACACTGTATGGAAAGTGCTTGTGTACCCAGGGTGTTGTTATGTAAGAGGAGGGCAGCTCAGTTATGCAGCAAGGAAGACTTCCTGGAGGAGGCAGCATCTAAGACTTGAAGGACAAGTAGGAATTGGCTAAACAAAGGCCAGGTGGAAGGTCTGTCCAGGTGGAGGGAAGCAGCCTGTGCAAAGTCCAGGAGGACTGAGGCCAGGGAGAGGGCTCAGGGACCTCCAAAGGGTTCTGTAATGCTAGATGCAAATGCATGAGGCTCTCAGCTTCTAGCAAGCTCTTCTTTGTTCTCTTTCTCCCCCCAACATCCTATCTCCAATCACACACCTCAGCCCCAGCTCCAGCTCCCCCTTTTCCCAGAGGCTTCAGCCCACTTGGGAGTCATGCAACCTAGGCTCTTCCTGAAAGCCTGGGAAGCTGCCAAAGGAAAAAGGGGGTGGGGGAGACCCTTTGTGGGTGCTCAGGCTGAGCTGGAAAGGGATCAAAGTCCCCACCCCCTGCACCCTATGCAAGGACACTGACCAATGGCCAGGGTTAGCCTTGGGTTGTGGTTAGTCCATGGTAATAGCTGCTAAATAGCAGGAAAGGACCTGCTTCCTTAGTCAAAGGCTCCGCATTCCCCGCCCCTCTGCATCCCTGCTCTGTGTTTGGTTCCCTCAGGCCCCTGCACCTGCCAAATCAGTTCTTGCTAACGGGGTCAAAGGGAAAGTCCCCTCACTTTCCTGGAGTCTCACTACACAGCCAGCAGGCCACAGAAACTCCCAGCACACCCCACACCTGCTGAGGGACACGCACGCACAGTGACTGCCCGCACACACACACACACGTGTACACACTCCTCTCCCGCACGCAAACTCAGGGAACCCACGCTCACACACAGACTCTCAAACCACTTACCCAGCATCTGCTCACAGACACACACACTCACACACACTCAAATGCGAGACGGGCACAGCTTGCCTCCGTTCTGTGAGCTCCCCTTGGGGAGAATTAGCCCCTCAAAAGGTTTCGGGCCTCCAGCCCAGGGACGGACTCCACGCCCTGCCCCAGAGAACCCCGGGGTCTCTCACTGAGGAGGTACCAAAGGGTTAAGCAGGAACATTTCCAGGGAGTTTGCCTCTTAATCAACACAGTTAATTCTTTTCCTTTTACAAACATAAATTCTTGGCAGTCAGTAACCAAGAAAGAAAGGGCTAAGAAAAAAACCTTAACCCAACATTAGTCAAATCTTTGCCTCTTCCTATTTTTTTTTTTCAAGTTAAAACCCAGGGGAATTCAAAGCAATGAGAGAAATCCCAGCCCAGATGGAATGTTTTTGCTAATATACGTCTGCAAGTTATTTAAATGTATGTTTAAGTGTGCATGCGTGGTAGTGGGGGGGCGGGGAGGGAATATGAGAGCAAGTATGGCTGGGGGGGCTGTGTGTCTGTGCATGCGCACATGTGACTGCAGCAGGCAGCAGAGCACAGGAGTCACCCGAGTCCCTGTCGGCGCCCCAGCTGTCCCCCAGCCCCAGGAGGACCTATCTGGACCTGAAGCTGGACAAGGCCATCGCCCAGGACCGTCCTTTTCCTTCCACCTAGGGTCTCCTGAGTGACTAGCCCCTCTCCCTGCCCCTCAGCCCCCGGATGGCCTGGGGGACACATTCTGCTAATACTAACCTGCCCACTATACGCTTTCTTGCCCTCTTAGCCAGAAGAGCTGCGGCTGGAGTTTCTAGTCGTGGAGGAAAGGGACATTTGAGAGGACCAGGCAGCTACTCCCGAGCTGCCCCCATAATGGCCCTCCTTGGATTGGAAATTAGACTTGGGGTCCATTCCTGGCCTCTTGCTACCCCCTCTCTGAGCTCTCTCATGATCTTCAGACCCCCATAGCAGTCCCTGTCTACTCTGACCCTCACCCCCTCGGACTCCCACCTGGACGACAGGCCTGACGCTCACTCGGAGATGCCACCCCAGCAAGGCTCCCCACCTCCTCCCAAAAGCCCTCCCAGTTGGGTTCAGGGTGCAGGGTGGGGGGCTTTGTAGACCACGCCCTCTGTCCCCACCTGCCCCAGGCTCCCTCTCTCCTACTCCCCTCTGAGCCGACTTTAATTCTGTTCATCTTTTTTCTGAAATTGCTCCTCTGGCCCCCTAATCAGCTGTGTGGGTTCCAACTTCCTGATTTCCAGGGGAAGATTAAGCAGCTTTCTCCATCTAAAGGCTCTTTGGATGCCTGGGCCCCCCCACAGGCGGGCTAGGCCCCCTTGGCGAGGGGCCTGCTCTCACTCTTCTGAGCCCCGGCCCACCATGAGTCCTGGGCCTTCCACAAGGAACTTCCCATGCCCTTACCCTGCCCTGGGCCCCCAGAGACTCCAGCCCTCCCATCATTCCCCCTGCACACACAGGCCTCTCAGCTCCTCCTGCCTGGGCCTAAGGCCTGGAGCCCACCACCTCCTCTCACCAGCTCTTGGGAAAGGAGTGGGGGTGGGGTGCGGGACCGTGGTCAGAGGCTGGACTCTGCAGAGAGAAACCTCACTTCGGTAGCCCCCCCTCCTCTACCCGGTTTTTCCTCCGGCTTCTCTGCTCTTCCCACCCACTCTTGCCCTCAGAGGCCCCTTCTCTGAGAATATGACCATCGAGGGCCTCCCTTGGCTGACGAGGGGACAAGACGTACCAGCTATCAACTCTGCAAATGTGTCACCTACTCTGCTCATCTTCTGGAGTCACCTCAGGATCTGGTGCTCAGCTGAGCCCCGGCCAAATGGAGTCAGGGTCACGGACTGAGCGAGAAGGGGGCCATTGGCAGGGGAGATGGGGAGAGAGAGAGAGAAAGAGTCCAGTGGAAAGTACAAATGAGTTTTGGATTATGTGTCATTTGAGCTTGTCCGATATGTAACTAGGGAATATTGTAGCTTAGATCCGACTCTTGACATGGAAGAAATAGTTGCCTAGAAAGGAATCTCTGACAGAAAGAGGAAAAGAAGATATTCTGTGGAAAGTGTCCTAGAATGTCACCTTGTCAGGGCTCTACCTTCCCTCCGAAACCGGCGGGGTCCTGGGGCTTCCACCCATGGACACTGGCTTCCTAAGGCCTGAAGATGCCAGGAAGACTCTCCCACCAGGCTTCAGAGAATGCACGAATCCCCTGACACTATGCAAATCTCGTGAATGTGGACATTA